>BLSH010335124.1:366184-386133 GCA_018402905.1 Glandirana rugosa
CATCCTAGTAATGACATGACCTCCCCCCTCCCCCCATCCTAGTAATGGCATGACCGTGCCCCCTCCCCCATCCTAGTAATGACATGTCCCCAGCCAATGAGAGCAGAGGAAGGAGCCAATGAGAGCAGAGGAAGGGTGTGGACTGGGGAGAAGGCAAAGAATTGGAAGCTGATTACTGGATTATAGAACTTGGTTGGGGCCCTGGGGGACAAAAGGCAGATTGGAGCTGGACTCCAGCTCTGGGATTTTGTGGAGGAAATCAAATGTAATACGACAGCAGGGAGCAGAGCTATGGGTTCAAAGGGCAATTAAAAATATTTTGTAGAAACCATCCTAGTAATTACATGACCTAGCCCCTTTCCCCCATCCTAGTAATGACATGATCTCACCCCCATCCTAGTAATGACATGACCTCGCCCCCATCCTAGTAATGACATGACTTTGCCCCCCCCATCCTAGTAATGGCACCCCTGATGTTACGCCCATGTGTGGCTCGATAGGCTCTACATGTTTCGTGTGATTGCACTTCCTCAGGAGCTTAAGCAAGAATTCTATAGTAGTTAAAAACATGTAGTGAGTGTCTTTAATATCCAATAGCAATAGAGATTCAGCCGTTTCAAAACTAACATCGGTCACCGTCTCTCTAGCTGGTACACAGACCCAGGCATGCATAAGTGCAAGAAGGACAACATGTGGATATGGGGACGCGTGTGGTTGCTATAGCCACCACCAAGGTGCAGTTGGGCATGCAGGCCACTTGTAAATTCATGATGTATATATAATCTCAACAGGATGTGCATACCATTGTATCAAGTGACCCAGATAGCCCACTTAGAGTATAAAACATTCAAACTCCTCTTATTGGAGTGTTACCAACCTACAAATTGTCATACCAACAGCCCCGAAGAATGGGGAGGCTGTTCCACTGAAACTCTTTGGCTCTACCTGTAACCTGTAAATTCAATTTTAGGCACTTGCCTATGTTTCTTTTTCTGAAAACGAATTAAAAACATGAAACTGAAATATAATTTTTGGGTGCACTGACGCTTGGGTGTTTTCACTAGAGTTGAGCGAACCTGAACAGTAATGTTTGGGTTCGTACCGGACTTTCGGGTGTCCGTGTCCCAAACCCGGACATTTGAGAAAAAGTCTGGGTTCGGGGTTCGGGTATTTTTCGCACCTTTTCAATAGCTGCAGGGCAGCCAATCAACAAGCGTTTCACTCGTTTGCCCTTAGAAGCCATCACAGCCATGCCTACTAATGGCATAGCTGTGATTGGCCAGTGCATCATGTGACCCAGCTTCGATATGAGCTGGAGTCACGTAGCGCAGCATGTCACATGCTCTCATACTGGTGTAGGGAGAGGAAGCTGCCGCTGCTGTGAGGGAAAGATTAGGGTTCTAAAATCATCTCATACTTAGTATAGGGAGAGGTTCCTGCTGCTGGTGTGAGGGACAGATTAGTGTTCTAAAACCATAAAAAAAAGAAAACTAAATTTGGTACAGACCGACACCTATGACCAGCACCACATCCCTAAATGGACACAAAACTAATTACACAGGGTAGTGAAACCCCAGTAGAAAATAATGGGACTTTAATAGTGCTGGTCGGCCCCACCTCTGAAAGAACAAATGATAACATAAATGCTTAAAAATATGACATTTATTGATTCACATTAAAAACCTGCCCACCAGTGGGGCTTATGGAAACAAACAGATATTATCCACTAAATTCCTCCCATAAGCATAGAGAAAAGCATAACCCCTGAAATCAGTGCTCTCCCTTAAGGTCCAAACAGGCATGTAGACATGAATGGCAAAAATCGGAGGCACGATGTAGGATTCTTTCCCAACGTGTTTCGCCTGGTATGGCTTCTTCAGGAGAAACGAGAACCAGATTGGGGTATATGATCCCTATGCGGATAGAAACAGTCTGATAAAATGCAATAATAAACATATCAATATAGTATCCTATTTCTAGGACATTATTACACTAATAGCATCATTAAACAGTTCAATCACCAACAATCACTAATAATGGTTTTTCATAATCATATATTTTAATTTTTAATTTTCAAAATCTCTGTGACTGGTATCGTCTTAGAATATCTGTAAGAGATTACCTTATAGTGCAAGACACAAGGGAAATCAATCCATTCTGTGGGAGCCAAGGAAAGACAGAGGTCACCAAAAGGATTTTTATAAAAATAAACAATAAAAAGTAGTAATAAGAAATGGACCAATGAGGTCCCTCGTCTCATCAAAGGATGTGTATATATAAGATAGTCCTAGAGCACATGTGTCAAACACAAGGCCCGAGGGCCGAATCCGGCCCTCCAGGCTATTTCATGTGGCCCTCATACCTCTCCTGCAGATGCTGCACCTCCCTCTTCTCCGCCCCACCTTGTCTCAGCATATGACAGCAGAGAGGAGGACAGGACTCCTCCTCCAGATCCTGTGCTTCTCTGTGCAGCCAAAAAGAGTCTTGTCTCTGCCTCAGCAGTCGGCAGCAGAAAGTAGGACAGAACTTCTCCTACAGATAGTGTACCTCTCTGTGCAGCAGCCCCGTGTCTCTGCCTCCTCTGGTCTCAGCATTCAGCAGATTCATGCAGCTGACTCCAGCCCTCTGTTCCTCCTCCAGACACTGCACTTTCTGCTTTCCAGCTCCGTCCCAGCTTCTTCCCAGAAGCAGCACATGGTAAGGGGAGTGCACTGTAATGTAAGGGAGGGTGGGGGACTCTTGACTTCTGATAGTGGGGGGCCTACAGGTAGAACTGGCCCTCTGAGGACAACCGTAATGCTGATGCGGCCCGCAATGAAATGGAGTTTGACTCCCTTGTCCTAGAGGTATAAAGGTGGCTGCAGTGGAGTCCAAAGGAGAGCAATGGCGTCAAACAATACGTGCTAAGCTGCGAAGGAGACACATTGGTGTCTGACATGCATAAATCCAAAGGGTTAACCTATCAACAGATATAGATAGTGATTACACATCACATATATTCTAACCATCCATAGATGGCATACAATCTATAGGCAAACAACAATAATCACATATCTCTAGCGGTGCCTAAACAGCCAGATGCCCGCTATCTCAAAATATGTACATAGAACAAATCTTCATATTGATGAAGACTGCCATGGATGTCCAACGTAAAGGGAAAAGTGTCCCTAAACACAGAATAGGAGATAGGAGGTAGTGAGGGCCAAAAGAAACAAGTCTTTCCTTGGCTCCCACAGCATGGATTGATTTCCCTTGTGTCTTGCACTATAAGGTAATCTCTTACAGATATTCTAAGACGATACCAGTAACAGAGATTTTGAAAATTAAAATATATGATTATGAAACACCATTATTAGTGATTGTTGGTGATTAGATTGAACTGTTTAACCACTTCACCCCCGGAAGGATTTCCAGCTTTAGGACCGGAGCCCTTTTTGCGATTCGGCGCTGCGTCGCTTTAACTGACAATTGCGCGGTCGTGCGACGTTGTACCCAAACGAAATTTGCGTCCTTTTTTTCCCACAAATAGAGCTTTCTTTTGGTGGTATTTGATCCCCTCTGCGTCATTTCTGATCGCCGCTATAAACAAAAGAAGAGCGACAATTTTGCAAAAAAAAAAACAAATTTCTTACTTTTTGCTAAAATACAAATCCAAAAAAAATATATAAAAAAACATTTTTTTTCACCGTTTTTGGCCGATTTATATTCTTCCTCATATTTGCGATAAAAAAAATTGCAATCGGCGTTTATTGATTGGTTTGCGCAAAAGTGGTCGCATTTACGGATGATGAGAATTAATTTTTGGGGTTTTTATTTTTTTTTTATTTTTTACTAATAATGGCTGCGATCTGCAATTTTTAGCGGTACGGCGACATTTCAGCGGACATGTCGGAGCATTTTGACACTTTTTTGGGACCATTGGCATTCATACAGCGATCAGTGCTATAAAAATGCACTGATTACTGTGTAAATGCCATTGGCAGTGAAGGGGTTAACCTGCAGGGGGCGCTCTAAGGGTTAACTGTGTTCCCTGGGCATGTTCTAACTGTGGGGGGACTGCCCTAGCTGGGGAAGGGAAGTGGTCACAGCCTTCGTATACAGGAAGGCTGTGATCACAGCCCTTCCCCCTTCACAGAACGGAGGTCCGTGTTTACTTACACGGACCTCCGTTCCTTCGCTCCGGGGGGGCCATCGCGGGTAGCCGGCGGCAATCGAAGACGCCGCCGTCATATGACGGCGATCCGCGTTACAGAGCCACTTTGCCGCCGTCAATTGCCGATCGGCGGTCGGCAAGTGGTTAATGATGCTATTAGTGTAATAATGTCCTAGAAATAGGATACTATATTGAGATGTTTATTTTTGCATTTTATCAGACTGTTTGTATCCACATAGGGATCATATACCCCAATCTGGTTCTCGTTTCTTCTGAAGAAGCCATACCAGGTGAAACGCGTCGGAAACGAATTCCTGCCGCTGCTGTGAGGGACAGATTAGTGTTCTAAAATCATCTCATACTAGTATAGGGAGAGGATCCTGCTGCGTTTACATTGCTGGTTTTAAAAAAAAAAGAATAATATATATTTTTTTATTATTATATTAATAAATAGTGCTACATAGTACATTTGCACCTTGCTGTACATTTCTTGCACAAAAGTAAAAAGTGCATCGACATTGCTGGTTTAAAAAATAATATAAATTTGTGCTAAATAGTACATTTGCGTCCAGAATGAGGAGAGCGTCAAATAAGGGATGTGGTCATGGTCGTGGTGCTGCTGGTGTAGGTGGTGTTGGTGAAGCTCCTGTTGGAAGGAGAGGACGTGGTCGAGGTGTGCCAGCTACACGCACAAGGGAAACACCTTCCTCAGGTAGCCGACAGAACCTTCACCGGTATATGGTAGGCCCAAATGCCGCTCAACAAATGGTGAGGCCAGAAGAAGTACAGGCGATAGTAGATTGGGTGGCTAACAATGCCTCCAGTTCCTTCACATTGTCTCCCTCCCGGTCCCTTGATGAAAGCTCAGAGTTGGCACCTGAACCCCATGGCCATCTGTCTTTCACCTCAGCCCCTTGTAAATCAGCCAAGCAGTCTGAGCCCCAAGTCATGCAGCAGTCTCTTATGCTGGTAGACGCCGCTGCTGAGGGCATTCCCAAATGATACCGGGGGCTCAGTGGAAGCACAAGGCGAAGGCAGAGGAGGAGGAAGAGGTCGCCAACGCAGCTGTGGCACCACCAGCACCTCAGAAGGCAGGGTCAGCATGGCCGAAATGTGGAAAAATGTGAAAAGCTTTGTCAGCAGCCCGCCACAACAAACAGAACCACCAGCTGATAGGCAACGTCTTAGCAGGAGGCAGCATTTCAGCAACATGGTGCAAGAGTATGTGGGCACACGCCTACACGTACTGCCTGATGGGTCTGCCCCATTCAACTTCTGGGTCTCCAAATTGGGCACATGGCCTGAGCTTGCCCTTTATGCCTTGGAGGTGCTGGCCTGCCCTGCAGCCAGTGTATTGTCGGAACGTGTGTTTAGCACGGCAGGGGGCGTTATCACAGACAAGCGGAGCCATTTGTCCACATCCAATGTGGACAAGCTAACCTTTATTAAAATGAATCAGGCATGGATCCCACAAGACTTGTCTGTACCTTGTGCAGAATAGACATTTAGACCGGACTCACATAGCCATTGGTATACTTTTTTTTTTATGTCTCAATATTTTGGGGGCTACCCCAATTGGAAAAAACAACCAAACAAACAAAAAACAGTGTTGGCTACCTCCTCCTCCACCGCCACTTCCGCCACTTCCACCACCTACACCGCCATGGTCACGGCCTCCTCAATCTCCTACTCCACATCACCCTCCTCCTCCATTTTTTATTTTTTTATGTGATTTTAAGTTATTTCCCTATGCACATTTGTTTGCAGGGCACTTGTCCTACTCTTACCCCCATCCTGCTTCCTTTTGCAGCCCTCTAGCTCTTTCCAGGACTTTTTTAGAGCCATTTTTGTGCCCAAAAGTTCGGATCACCATTGACTTCAATGGGGATCGGGGTTAAGTTCGGTGCTGAACCCGAACTTTTTTGCGAAGTTCGGCCAACCCCGCCGAACCCGAACATCCAAGTGTCCACTCAATTCTAGTCTTCACCTTTAAAAATGCATTAAAAATGCATTGAAGCACTTTTTTTTTATAAAGGTGTCAGTAGCCCACAAATTTGATATTTGGCCCTAATTTTGATTGGTAACATTTGGGTAATAATTCTATCCAGCTTGCTTTGTAGTATCAAAGAGCTTCTTAATTTTCCATTGCGCTATTGAAAAGGTGTGAGACATTAGTACAGACGTGGACAACAGACTGTTATGTCTTCTTTATGTTTTATTCACTTTGTAGTCACTGTCACAGCACCATTTCTTCCCAAATGCATTGTCATCGTGCTTTTTATCACATCAGGGATCTTTCAATATTGCCGGCCACCTAGTCCTCGGCACAAGTCTTTTGTCCTGGAGACAGTGAGCAACAGCTTGTTATTTTATTCTTTCAGACTATTTTTTGTGCGCTCAATCGACTGAAGACTCCTTCTGTGTACCGCCGGCCGATTTAATTTCCGCCTCACTTCTGAGTGCCTTAAGGAAGGATTTCAAGCCAATATATTAAAAGACCCTTTACTTTACTTATGTATTCCTTATAAAGCCCAGAGGTCGTCTTTCAACTCGGTGTAATTACTTGCAATCTGTTTTATATTGCATTCCCACAAACAATGCCTGGTGAAGGTTAAAATCAAGTTTGCAATGCAGATTCATGCTGCTTAGGCTGATTGGGGGGAGAAGCCAATAGGTGGATTCTTTAAGGGAGGAACTTATGGTGTGAAACACCAGCATGGTGATGTTAACCAATATACAAGGAACTGGCAGATGGTACGCAGTTGGTAAGAGTAATCAGAACTGAAGGATCTCAAGAGGTTTCACTCTACTGCAGAGGACTCCAAACTCCAGCCTGAGGACCAAAGCCGGACCACTACAGGATTGCATCAAGACCACTGCTAGGGTCAGGTCCCTCCCAGTGCCCTGTGATCATCCCATTAGATTGTTGCCAGTAGGACAGCCAACGTCCTAGGAACCAATGACATTCTTGTCCCAGCAGGGTCAGGTACCCCCACTGCGCTGGAGAAATACAAAACCTGACCCTGTTGGGGCAAGAATGTCATCAGTTGCTAGGACACCAGCTGTTCTAGAAACCAACTGATGGGATGATCACAGGGCAGTAGGGGGAGGGGGACCTGACCCCATCTGTGGGCTTGATCAGTTGGGTGCTTGTTGGATCCTAGCCACTTGAACCCTAGCTGTGGGCCAAGTCAGTTGAGTGCTAGGACCAGTGCTGTCCTAGTAATGATGGCGTGCTGGCACCTGCAAGAGGTTAGAACTTACTCTGTCCATGCCTGCTCCACTTCCCAGGTCCTGCTCTGCTGCTACACTGACTACAGCCACACCATAAGCAATGTAGAGGTGACCCACCACAGGATAACCCCAGGTAGGTGCAAGGAATCTGATGTAAGGGGTGCTCCGATAAGGACTTTGACATAAAGGGGGCTTTGATGGGGACCCTGATGTAAGGGGAGCTCTGATGTAAAGGGGAACAAAAGAATACAGCGCACGCATACAAAAATGTGATTTAAAATCCTACATGGCTATTTAAAGCACCTGAACATATTAACCGCTTGCCGACCGCTGGTCGGCAATTGACGGGGACAAGGTGGCTCTTTCCCGCAAATCGCCGTCATATGACGGCGGCTGCAGGATCGAGCCTAGTGAGCGTGCGCGCCGCCGGAGGCGCTCCCGCGCACTCACTGTGTTCGGGGAGGGCCAGGGAGCGGGTGCGGCGGAGTCGATTTCCGCCGGCCACCCGCGATGCCCCCCCCGGAGTGAAAGAACGGAGGTCCGTGTAAGTAAACACGGACCTCCGTTCTGTGAAGAGGGAAGGGCTGTGATCACAGCCTTCCTGTACATGGAAGCTGTGATCACTTCCCTTCCCCAGCTAGGGCAGTCCCCCCACAATTAGAACACTCCCAGGGAATACAGTTAACCCTTAGAGCGCCCCCTGCAGGTTAACCCCTTCACTGCCAATGGCATTTACACAGTAATCAGTGCATTTTTATAGCACTGATCGCTGTATAAATGCCAATGGTCCCAAAAAAGTGTCAAAATGTTCCGACATGTCCACCGCAATATCGCAGTACCGCTAAAAATCGCAGATCGCCGCCATTATTAGTAAAAAATAAAAAAAAATTAAAACCCCAAAAATGAATTCTCATCATCCGTAAACACGACCACTCTTGCGCAAACCAATCAATAAACAGCGATTGCGATTTTTTTATCGCAAATATGAGGAAGAATATAAATCGGCCAAAACCGGTGAAAGAAAATGTTTTTTTATATTTTTTTTTTGGATTTGTATTTTAGCAAAAAGTAAGAAATTTGGGTTTTTTTGCAAAATTGTCGCTCTTCTTTTGTTTATAGCGGCGATCAGAAATGACGCAGCGGTGATCAAATACCACCAAAAGAAAGCTCTATTTGTGGGAAAAAAAGGACGCAAATTTTGTTTGGGTACAACGCCGCACGACCGCGCAATTATCAGTTAAAGCGACGCAGCGCCGAATCGCAAAAAGGGCTCCGGTCCTAAAGCTGGAAATCCTTCCGGGGCTGAAGTGGTTAAAATCCTACATGGCTATTTAAAGCACCTGAACAAATTAAGCAAATATGGGGATTTGGTCACACCATATGGCCACACTGTGCTTAAGCCCACTACTGCGTTAAAGTACCCCATTTTCAGTGGGTCCTACACTGACCATAGAATGAAAGATCCCACTTCTCAACCATGGGAGAAATACACTCCTCTTTATGGGAGACTTAAAAGGACTCCTATAACTAAGGTGGACACCTATTAAAAGTACTGGTGGGGGATGATGGGTGCTCCATCCCAAGGGATCTGGTCATGACCCATATAACAGACAAACAAATACTTGGGGGGGCACACCCTAACTATGCATGACACTTAAGATGGTGCTGCTTTAAGACCATACAAACAGAGCAAAATATTACAGCGCACACATACAAAAATTACATTAAATCCTACAAGATTGTTTAAAGCACCTGAATATAATAAGCAAATATTTTTCCCATGGTTGAGAAGTGGGATCTTTCAGTCTATGGTTAGCGTAGGACCCACTGAAAATGGGGTACTTTGACGCCGTAGTGGACTTAAGCGCTGTATGGCCATATGGTGTGACCAAATCCCCACATTTGCTTATCTGCTTATTATGCACAGGTGCTTTATATAGTTACATAGTTAGCCAGGTTGAAAAAAAGACACAAGTCCATCCAGTTCAACCAATAAAAAACAAAGAAAAAAAAATATATAACCAAACAATACCGTATACACAATGCTTCAGCCACTGTTGATCCAGAGGAAGGCAAAAAACCCCAGCAAAGCCAATGATCCAATTTCCTATAGCCGGGGAAAAAATTCCTTCCTGATCCCCCGAGAGGCAATCGGATTTTCCCTGGATAAACTTTACCTATAAATGTCAGTAGCCAGTTATATTATTTACATTAAGGAAAGAATCCAGGCCTTTTTTAAAGCAATCAACCGTGCTGGCCAAAACCACCTCTGGAGGGAGTCTATTCCACAGAAGAAACCTTTCCGTATTTGGAGATTAAATCTTTTTTCCACTAGACGTAAAGAGCGCCCCCCTTGTCCTTTGCGATGACCTTAAAGTGAATAACTCAACACCAAGTTCACTATATGGACCACTTATGTATTTGTACATGGAGATCATATCCCCCCCCCCCTATGTATTTGTACATGGTTATCATATCCCCCCTTAATCTCCTCTTCTCAAGAGAGAATGAATTCGGTTCCTCTAATCTTTCCTCATAGCGGAGCTCATCCATGCCTCTTATTAGTTTGGTTGCCCTTCTCTGCACTTTCTCCAGTTCCCTGATATCCTTTTTGAGAACTGGAACCCAAAACCGAACTGCATATTCCAGATGAGGTCTTACTATTGATTTGTACAGCGTAGGAATGATGTCTCTATCTCTGGAGTCCATACCTCTTAATACAAGAAAGGATTTTGCTCTCTTTGGAAACCGCAGCTTGGCATTGCATGCCGTTATTAAGCTTATGATCTACCAGAACCCCCAGATCCTTCTCCACTATGGATTCCCCCAATAGGCTTGTAGGATTTTAAATGACATTTTTGTATGTGTGTGCTGTAATATTTTGTTTGTATGGTCTTATAGCAGCACCATCTTTAATGCATAGTTAGAGTGTGCCCCCCAAGTCTTTGTTTGTCTGAGGTAAAGGGGGTCTCATGGGAACCCTGGTGTAAGGAAGGCTCTGATGGGGACTATGATGTAAGAGGGGACCCAGATGGGACTCTGATGTAAGGGGGGCTCCTAAAACAAACTCTGACATAAGGGGGGCTCTCATGAAGCTCTAAAGGTGACCGAAGGGGGCTCTAATGAGGACTCTAATATATAGGAGGACTTTGATGGGGACTGAAGGGGGCATGGGTTCCTTTGCTTTACTAAAGCTCTTTCTCTTTTGTTCTGAATCATATCATGCTGCATATGTGTAGCTCTACCCCCACATGAGCCACTGTGTATTCTGGGTTCCCTGTTCACTACTGAGGCCCGAACAGAGCACTATCTCTACTGGCACCACTGAAATACCTTGGCCAGGCAGATCCCTGGCCATCACACAAAGGATAAGAATAAATACACACACACTGGTGAAATAAAAGTTCAGTTGTAATAATGCAAATAATGTGGTAAAACAGGTGAAGGAAAACAATTGATTGAACTTATCAAGTTGCAAGCCACTACAGAGAAAAGACAATATACCACAACACAGTAGCACTTTAAGTCACACCCACCCATCCTGGAGGACTGAAGATTTAAATGTTAGCTCCCAAACCGTGAGAATTTCCTCAAGTGAGCAAAAAGAGAGAGAAAAAAATGCTTGTGGAGTGAGAAGAGGCAGGGTTTAACTCTCAAGAATTTAGGCAAAAGAAAGAAAATATATCACATGAAGGTACCATAAACACAAGAAGAACTCTTCTGCCGGCTACTTGGGGCCCATACGTTGGCGCACAATAGAAACATCGTCTCTTTGAGAGGAAGTTGAATTACCCCAAGAGATGGTAAACTAGCAGCAGAGTTCCCTATGAATAGATGAGGGTGATGTAGAGAGTCACTTTATAGACATCAGATGGTAGACAGTAGTTACTTTAGCAAGAATGAGGGGAGGAATAGGATTTGTCAATGGTATGTTGTTTTAAATAGAAAAACTGGACTTGAGAAGCTAAGTCCTTCCTTGGATGGCTTGAGTCTGAAGTGGAGTGTGGGAAGGATTCTGCCTAGCAGGGAGGTGAAAGGGGTTTTCTCTGATATACTGCAGGCAGTATTAGTAAAGACAGTTATGAGTGATGAGCTGCAGCGCTGGATGTGTCATAGCATCTTTGCCTAAAGGTAGATACTTGTACCGGTAAATGTCCTTAACTCAAAGCACCTAAAACTACAAACCCACTTGAAACAAGGGCAGCATTAGGTGGGTTAGGAACCCTCTTGCCTGATCTTTCAGCGCAGTAGGGCAAAGTGATGGAACTCCTGTGGATGTGGCTGTAACGATGGTGGTGACCCAAACTGTTCACCTGTGGGCACCGCTAACCTGCCTTCTCAGGATGCTCAACTTTCTGCTGAATCTTCCAACTTTCCAGCCTGTCCCGATCCGGCCTGGGCCTATGCAGGTTCACTCAGCTGCTCCCCATCATATCTGGACTCCCACACAATCCCTCTCTCTCCTCCCCTCCTGTTCCCAGGCTTTACCTTTTTAAATGCTCCCGCTCCTTTGCGACTTTTCTTGAGCTGTGTAGTTCAACCTCAGCTAATCTGCATGAAAAGTTCTGCTTACAGCATACAAGTCCCAGGGTACCCAGCACTCCTGTATTGGGCTTTGTGATAAACTAAGTTGTGGAACACTGCCATCTTGTGGTCAGATACAGTTCTGCATAACAGTAACAATGCACAGTTTTACATATTCATTTATTATTCATTGATTTACAAAACTGATAGTTCTATAAATATTTGTAAAATATATAAATGTGGCCCTCATACTGAAATGTTTGGGGACCCCTGGAATACAGCAACAAAGCACTCCAGGGGTAAGAGGAACGCACAATGTGTATGATTGTGCAGAACATGTAAAAGGAGCTTTTTCAAGTAATCTTATATTGGATTGTCAGTAA
The DNA here is from genome assembly GCA_018402905.1 of Glandirana rugosa. Classification (NCBI taxonomy): domain Eukaryota; kingdom Metazoa; phylum Chordata; class Amphibia; order Anura; family Ranidae; genus Glandirana; species Glandirana rugosa. The sequence continues at coordinate 378,479 of BLSH010335124.1, forward strand.
TAACTGTTGTTTGTATTATTACTATTCTGATATTATAGAATGAGAGTGTTTGCTGTTACCGGAGATCTCCTTTAACCAGCTAATGACTGCCCACCTGCAATGTACTGCGCACGGGAGACCACTGTAGGCAAAGCGATGTACTCGTGTGTCAGGCGAACGCGTGCGCGCCCCCTGGCAAGCTCCCACTGTGGTTGTACACAGCAGGAGCCTGTCAGCAAATCCCGACCAATGAATCATGGCCAGGACCTACTGATCTGTGCCCAATCACAACCCAGAGCTCTTTGTTGAACATCAACACGGAGCTTTGTACACAAGGACCCATCCCTGTCTCATCCCAGAGATAGAGATCAATTAGTCAAAATCAGTACACATTACACATAGTTAGGCACACAATTAACTCCTTTGATCACCCTTTACATTAACCCATTCTCAGCCAGTGTCATTCGTACAGTGACAGTGTATAGTATTATCACTGATCATTGTATTAGTGTCACTGGTGATGTCAGTGGCAGTTAGTTAGTCCTCCCCCAGTGTCAGTTAGTGTCAGATTACTTGCTGCACTATTTCAGTCCCATAATAAGTTGCTGATCACTGCCATTAGTAGTATAAATAAAATTCAGTATATATACCATAGTTTGAAAACCAATCAATATACATTTATTGTGGTTTTTTTTTTAATCGAAGACATATAGCAGAATACATTTTGCCCAAAACTTAAGAAGGAATTAGATTTTTTTTTTTTTTTAATTGGACATGTTTTATAGCAGAAAACGGGATAAAGTGCAGCCAGACCCCAATTTGGGGATCAGAGTAGCTTAACCCACTGTTGAACATTCTGGGTGTATGGTAACCCATCCTGAAATCTTGGCTTCCAATATCCATCCCATGAGTATACTGGGATAAAGTGCAGCCAAACCCCCATTTGGTCAAAGTTGCTGAGCCCACTGTTGAACATCCTGGTTGTATGGTAACCCATCCTTGAATCTTGGCTCCCGGTATTCATCCATCCCATGGGGACACTGGAATAAAGTGCAGCCAGACCCCCATTTGGGGGTCAAAGTAGCTGAACCCACTGTTGAACATTCTGGTTGTATGTTAACCCACCCAGGAATCTTGGCTCCTAATATCTATCCACCCCATGGGGATACTGGGATAAAGTGTAGCCAGAACCCCATCTTGGAGTCAGAGTAGCTGAGCCTGCTTTTGAACATTCTGGTTGTTTGGTAACCCATCCTGGAGCTTTGGCTCCTAAAAGCCATCCATCCCATGGGGATACTGGGATAAAGTGCAGCCAGACCCCCATCTTGGGGTCAGAGAAGCTGACGTGTTTGTTTCTGATGGACTTTACTGATTTATTTATGAATCTTTTTCATGGGGATATTGGGATAAAGTGCAGCCAGACCCCCATTTGGGGGTCAAAGTAGCTGAAACCACAGTTGAACATCCTGGGTGTATGGTAACCCAACCTGAAATCTTGGCTTCCAATATCCATCCCATGAGTATACTGGGATAAGGTGCAGCCAGACCCCCATCTTGGGGTCAGAGTTGCTGATGCCACTGTTGAACATCATGGGTGTATGGTAACCCATCCTGAAATCTTGGCTTCCAATTTCCATCCCATGAGTATACTGGGATAAGGTGCAGCATGACCCCCATCTTGGGGTCAGAGTTGCTGATCCCACTGTTGAACATCCTGGGTGTAGTGTATGGTAGCCCATCCTGAAATCGTGGCTTCCAATATCCATCCCATTAGTATACTGAGATAAAGTGCAGCCAGACCCCCATCTTGCGGTCAGAGTTGCTGATCCCACTGTTGAACATCCTGGATGTATGGTAACCCAGCCTGAAATCTTGGCTTCCAATATCCATCCCATGAGTATACTGGGATAAAGTGCAGCCAGACCCCCATCTTGGGGTCAGAGTTGCTGAGCCCACTGTTGAACATCCTGGTTGTATGGTAACCCATCCTGGAATCTCGGCTCCTGATATCCATCTATCCCATGGGGATACTGAGATAAAGTGTAGCCAGACCCCCATCTTGGGGTCAGAGTTGCTGAGCCCACTGTTGAACATCCAGGTTGTATGGCAACCCATCCTGGAATCTTGGCTCCCGGTATTCGTCCATCCCATGGGGATAATGGGATAAAGTGCAGCCAGACCCCCATCTTAAGGTAAAAGTAGCTGAACCCACTGTTGAACATCCTGGTTGTATGGCAGCCCATCCTGGAATCTTGGCTCCTGATATCCATCCACCCCATGGGTATACTGGGATAAAGTGCAGCCAGACCCCTATCTTGGGGTCAGAGTAGCTGACTTGTTTTTTTCTGATGTACTCTACTGGATTATTTATGAATGTTTTTTTAACATATTCTTATTTACAGTTTTTGATATATTTTAATTTCTTACTTGATTGAATTTATGCACAACACGTTTTTCATTATTATTAGTTACATAGTCTGGTTGAAAAAAAGTCCATCCAGTTCAACTAATAGCACTACGCCAGTCTACATCTAAAGCAGACTACAGATCAGTATCCAATCCAATAAGTAGAATATCTCTTGCACTTCCGGGTAATTCGCAATGTCGTGGATATGTAACTCCGCCCGACCGGTTTCGTCACTAAAGGACTTCTTCTGGGACATGATTGCTTTTCTACTTATTGGATTTTATTTTATGTTGAATTGATTCTTAGAACATATAAGTGCAATACTTTTAATAAAGTCAGCTCTTAAGAGGTTTTACACTATTGGCGCTTCATTGGGGTTATATCACCGGCTATGACGGCCTGGGGCGAGAGGATTGTCGCCTCGTCTATGGATGGTCTAGAGCGATTCTTGTCGTTTTTTTCCCTGCTGGAAAAGTAGTGGATGAGACACATTGGCCGGTTTTGACTTCCCATAATAGGAAGTCCATGCTCTCTGGTAAGAGCACATCCATATATGTGTTGGTGGTGAATCTACTAGGTGGAGGGATTCTGTCTGTGCTTGGAATACAAGATTATTTTCACTTATTATCACAATCTTGGGACTTTGTGTTATTAAATTGACGCTTGCACTCACTGTTCAAATAATCTGATCTTAGAGCAACACTTTTATTTAAGACTTTTCCAGTGTGATCAATATCTCACGATAGTGGTGCAGCTTCAATTTGATTTCATTATACCACAAGAAGCGCAGTCTATTTTTGTCATTATTAGACCTGTATCAGACACTGACAACCATCATTAACCACTTCACCCCCGGAAGGATTTGCCACTGTGGGACCAGAGCACTTTTTGCGATTCGGCACTGCGTCGCTTTAACTGACAATTGCGCGGTCGTGCGACATTGTACCCAAACTAAATTTGCGTCCTTTTTTTTCCCCACAAATGGAGCTTTCTTTTTATGGTATTTGATCCCCTCCGCGTCATTTCTGATCGCCGCTATAAACAAAAAAATAGCGACAATTTTGAAAACAATTACATAAAACACATGTATCAAATAGGCCTACAAAAAACATGTATAACAGCGCTTTACAGTTCTTATCAATATAAAGTAAGAAATAAGGAAAGTCCACAAGTGCTATCACAGGGTAATAGGAGGGGGTGGATGACAGTCCAATGTGCAGCCTTTCACCAAGATATGGGGACACCACCGCCAAACGTGCCGCTCCCCTTGCAATGCCCACTTACCGGACAGTGCTGTAGAAAAAGCATATAATTGGATCACTCAATCACTTAGGACTGCAACACGATCTCCTCCTCGACATCAGTACCGGAAATAAAAGAGGCTCCACATAGTGTGTACCAGTAAAACAAGCCCTTTTATTAACCCCCGCCAATATTACACTTACAAAATTAATAACATATCCACACAGATAGAAGTTTAAAATATCACCGCTCCTACCGCACAGCCACGGGTGTTGTCTCTCTCACAGACTTCCGCGTGTCACCAGCAGTATGGAGCACATACGTCACTTCCGTCTAGCCGTAAGGTCACGCCCTGACATGTTTCGTCATTCCGACATCTACGGATAAATATTTTATTTAATTTTGGGCGCGTTTACACTTAAATTTTGAAAACAAACACAATATTTTTTACTTTTTGCTATAATACATATTCAAAAAAAAAAAATTATTTATCAGTTATATACTTCCTCATATTGTGGTAAAAAAAATTGCGGTCGTACAAGGTGTGCCTGATCTTTCATGTCAGCGAGAGGTTGATATGTGGCCATCCCTACGTGATGGGTACTTGGATAATGTCTCTGCTTGATTCCCTCTGTATATGAATATTGCTTAAGCTGATGGTATACTGACATTATGTATATTGTTATAGACGTTCCTTTTATGTATGAATGTCTACACCTGTATTGATCTGTCCCTGCCTGATTTGGGTGTTAATAAAAAATCATATTTAAAAAAAAAAATCGCCATTGCCGTTTATTGATTGGTTTGCGCAAAAGTTGCTGCATTTACAAACCGTGAGAATTCATTTCTGGCTTTTTTACAATTTTTTTTTTCCACTAGTAATTATTATTATTATTATTATACAGGATTTATATAGCGCCGACAGTTTGCACAGCGCTTTACTATATTAGGTCAGACAGTACAATTACAATACAATTCAATACAGGAGGAATCAGAGGGCCCTGCTCGTTAGAGCTTAATGGCGACGATCTGCGATATTGCGGCGGACATGTCGGACATTTATGACCCTTTTTTGGGACCAATGACATTTATACAGCGATCAGAAATTTAAATATCCACTGATTACTGTATAAATGTCACTGGCAGTGAAGGGGGTTAACCTGCAGGGGGAGATCTAGGGGGTAACTGTGTTCCCTAGGCGTGTTCTAACTGTGAGGGGGCTGGGCTGCCAGGGGCATAAGAGATCTAACTGATCCTAGTGACAGGTCTGTTATGCCGCCTGACAGAGCGGGGAACCGCCATGTTTACATCGGCGGTTCCCCATTTTCCTTCTCTGCCAGGCAATCGCGGGTAGCCGGCGGACATCAAGTCCGCCCGACCTGCAGCCATACTGCTGCAGAGTGGGGCGGGCACGAGAGCGCACCGCCCGCCCGCTAGCCGCGCACGGGCGAGCTGCCGTTTATAGACGGCAATTCGCTCTACAGCGCCACTCTGCAGCAGTAAATGTCGGCAAGGAGTTAAAACAAACATCACAAATCAGAGAATTTATCTGCATTTGCAGCTTATAATATATTTTTTTTTCCTAAACCCAAATCTGTGTTTTTTTGTTTTTTTAATCACAGACCCTTTTGGATCACTGCCTCTTCCAAATAGCTGTGGGTAATCTAATATTTCTGAAATAGTTTCATTCCCATGAGGCTGAGAAGCCCAGAATTTTGGTTGGTTTAGCATCCCAAATTCCAGCAAAGACGTAGCCAAAGGCGGTGCGCGAGCAAAGCTCTCTGCGAAAAGAGAGACGGCGCGTAAGAAACTAAAACAGAACCCGGTAAATCGAACTGTAATACAGCATCAAATGAAAAATATAATTTTCACTGATGGGTTTACATCTCATGGGCATAATTATGGTAAGATGGTTAAGGCAGAAGGATTTTTTTTTTTTTTTGTAATGGAGAGAAAAAAAAAATGAAGTAAATTTTACTTTGTAGTCCACTGACTCTGTTTCCTTTTCTTTTATAATGTGTAGTACCCAAACCGAGAATTCTAATCGGTCAATGCAGACATTTTTATTGCTTTTATACCCACTTTTTATTTCAGTGTGGTGCGCTATCTACCACATTTGTTGCCTTGGAAACCTTTGTAGTCCGCTCACAAACACCGAGTCATATCAAGCTGGTGCAGAGATTCTATGCATTAAACATAACAAAGCTGGCCGTTTGATTGGCCAGCAACCGGCAAGCTCGTTGGCTGCCATTTTATTTGTTGCGCCGGGTAACTTATTAATTATCGCTCATTAGATAAAGGCTTCTCTATAGTGATGTATTATATCGCGTGCTATGGCCGGCCTGCTTTTAGTTCAAATGTTTTCGGAAATAATGCTTTTGGAAAATGTAACACATGCGTTTAATGGCCAAGCAGAGGAGAATAAAAGAGGCTATAAGTTAGTGAGGGAAAGGGAATGGGAAAATGCCATAAAGTGCATGAATAAAGCATGCCATAAAAATAGAATGCTTTGATACACAAGTATTACATTGGCTTTTATTTACTCTACATATAATATAGAATATTGATGTATAGGTATACTTATAAATGCATGATAGGCAGTTGTCCCGAAGAGTGGACACATCTCCAAAGTAGATATACACTCACATACCTCCCAACTGCCCCGGATTCAGTGTTGCCAACCGCCAGTAAATTTACTGACAGTTTGTAAAAATCTGTGATTTTTACAACTGTCTATAAATATCAGGGTCCGATAATTTGTCATGCTGTGCTGACTTTTTAAGTGTAAACCAAGCAAACTACTTGATATGGGTATTGTCAGTGTTTCCATGTTGTGTTTAAATCTCAATTGTCTTAGTTTTTAATAGGCGTTCAGTTATTTTTCAGGTAGCCAGTAAAAAATGTGCTCCGCCAGCAGGGGCGTTGCTAGGGGGTGGCTATTGGGGCTATAGCCCCGAGTCTGGGGCCCATAGCCCCGAGTCTCTTACCGGGTGGGTGCAGTTCTGCAATTAGCAAGTATGTCTGGGGACCCTGATGTAAGGGGAATCCACACTCAGGTATGTAACAATATATATATATATATATATATATATATATATATATATATATATACACACATGTATATTATGTACATGTGTATGCCCACTCAAGCGTATGACTTTACTTTGCTGCTATGGGCTCTAGCCCCAGATCTTTTGTAGACCTAGCAACGCCCCTGTCCGCCAGTAAATTTTCCATGTTTTGCCAGTAAAAAACGCTGCGGGAGGTTGACAACACTGCCCGGATTTCCTCCGACATGTCCTCTGGATGTCCCTCTGTCCCTCATTCCTGCTCATCTGTCCCTCATTTTGGTCTGATCTATATAGTTGTATATAAAATGCACTATTTATCCTTCAAAAAGAGTTTCCCAGTGCTAAATCTTCCACCCAATTACTAAATTGCTTCATTTGTAGACTTCAAAAGCCAATATAAAGGAATAGTAGTGGTAAAAATTAAGCACTTCTGGGTTTAACCAATCATTTTTGTGTATAATTCTCCTTTAAGGGGGCGTGGCAGGGGGTCTCTCTCTCTCCAGCACAACACTTCACTTCCGGGACTTGCTAGCACATGGTTAGGCCCAACCCAACTCTGTTAGGCCTTGATGAATACCCTTTGCAAGCAGGGACCGCGGGCCCCTATGATGTCGTAAAATAGTAGATCTCTTTTGCTAGCTGTCCTAATGTGGACTACTGCTCCCAGATAGTCCTCTTCAGGCCTTGCCAGCCCTCCTGGCTGCAGCTGCCCAACTCCTCTGCCCTCACAGTCCTTGCTGGCTCTACACCCATTCCAGATCATCTCTCACCCCAATCTGCTCAGGTGTGCCTCTCCAGCTTTCTTGGCTGTGTGTCACTTACCGACACCTGGTGGATCCCTCCTGAAAGACTTGGCCAGCAGTACGCTCCACTGTCCTCCATGCTCCTGGTCAGGGGTTTGTGGGTTTTAAGAAGGATTCCTTCCACTCCCGAGCTCCAGGCCCAAGTGGGGAATT
>BLSH010335124.1:388674-414525 GCA_018402905.1 Glandirana rugosa
CGTACCACACTGCCAGCTTCCTACCACCCCATCCACTATTATCACCCTCTCCATGCCCCACCTCTGACAATCTACCACCCTGTCCCCTGTCATTAACTTTCCCATCATCCCCCTGTACCCCACCTCTGGCATCCTACCCCCTATCATAATAGGGAAGATATGATCTCAGCCTCTCACCCCAATGCTGCCACCATGACCCCAAACTGCATCCTATCATCCAACCAACTGTACCCCAACAGTTGCATCACACACCACAATACTGCCCTGCCACCCAGTGAGAGGTAATGATGTGCTGTAACCTCTAGCAAACAGTCAGTGAGCAGTAGTAATGTGCAGTAACCTTTAGCAACCAATCAGTGAGTGATAAGCAGTAACCTATAGCAACCAATCAGTGAGCAGTAATAATGTGCAGTAACCTCTAGCAACCAATCAGTGAGCGGTAATGATGTACAGTAACCTCTAGCAAGCAATAGGTGAGCGGTAATGATGTGCAGTAACCTCTAGCAACCAATCATTGAGCAGTAATATTGTGCAGTAACCTCTAGCAACCAATCAGTGCGTGGGAATGATGTGCAGTAACCTCTAGCAACCAATCAATGAGCTTGGAGCAATCAGTGAGTGTGAGCCAGATCTTTATGTTTACATTATTACATTTATTTTTAGATAAGTCTATGTGCATGTTTGTTTTTTGGGATGTTGGGGTAGAGCATGAAATTTCTAGGGGTGGGGGGGGCCCAGAAAAATGTTTGCCCAGGGTCCAACCAATATTAAAGACGGCCCTGAGTTTCCCCAGGCTGGCGGGGTGAGCGGGCCGGCACACGCTGGGGTAAAGCCACGGAGGTTCCATCCAGCTGTAATGCCCTCCCTCAAATGGAGAACATCTTATCAGCTGCAGCCAATAGCAGGCTCTACCTCCATCCTAGCCTTCTCCCATAGCCGGCATCACATTGCATGGCATGAGTTGTTGTTCTCCATGCCACACACTAGCAACTGCCTGCGATCTGCAGAGACTACACCTTCCAGAATGCACTGCAGGGCGCTCAAAGCGAATGTGTCTGCTTCTCCTGCTAGTAGTAGGTACAGAGGAGTGTATAGAGGGATCATCTGTGGCTGTGGCTCTAGTATTTGGTGGCTGCTGCAGCAATGTGGTGTTACAATGTTAGCCAGGTGAGAGTTTGCTTGTCATTACCATAAAAAGACCATATCTTGTATCATGTCTGCACAGTCTCTGACCATCTCCTGTATCATGTCCGCACAGTCTCTGACCATCTCCTGTATCATGTCCGCACAGTCTCTGACCATCTCCTGTATCATGTCCGCACAGTCTCTGACCATCTCCTGTATCATGTCTGCACAGTCTCTGACCTTCTATTGCATCATGTCTGCACAGTCTCTGACCATCTATTGTATCATGTCTGCACAGTCTCTGACCTTCTATTGTATCATGTCTGCACAGTCTCTGACCTTCTATTGTATCATGTCTGCACAGTCTCTGACCATCTCTTGTATCATGTCCGCACAGTCTCTGACCATCTCTTGTATCATGTCCGCACAGTCACTGACCATCTCCTGTATCATGTCTGCACAGTCTCTGACCATCTCTTGTGTCATGTCTGCACAGTCTCTGACCAGGGGAGGGCTTGGCCAGGGGGCAGGGTTGCAATTGCCCCCCAGGCCACCCCAACTTATATTTGAAATGGCCGGCGGCCATTGCCCGCTGACAATATTTTCTTTTTGTGGAGGAAGCAGGGACCAGGGGCGCGGCCACCAACTAACTGCAAGCAGAGGGGGGGCCTACCATGGATGATGTCTATTATAGGAGCTGGTCCAGGAGACGGCACTTCGTATGACAGCATCCACGCCAGGTAAGCAGAAGACCCCCGCTCTTTGTAATCCAGCAGCTCTCCTCTCTCTGCATTGCAGGCTGCATTGGATGGGCAGTGGTGAGGCTGCATTGATGGGCACTGATCAGGCTGCATTTATGGACACTGATCAGGCTGCGCCGATGGGCACTGGCAAGGCTGCATTGATGGGCACTGATGAGGCTTAGCTGATGTGTACTGGTGAGGCTGCATTGATAAGCACTGGTGAGGCTAAGCTGATGGGCACGGAGGCTGCATTGATGGGCACTCATGAGGCTGCACTGATGGGCACTGATGAGGCTGCATTGATGGGCACTGATCAGGCTGCATTGATGGGCACTGATCAGGCTGTATTGCTGCATTATTTTTGTTTAACCTCCTTTGTTGCTATTAACATTAAATTATGTTACCACATTGTATCATATTTGTCTTCCTTCATAACATCAATATCCGTTCTAACACCAGGTGGGCATGGATGGTGAGCTAATTTGGTGGTTCAATGGGCCACTTGACAGGGCTTGCCCCCCAGGCCTAAGGCTGCCAGCCCTCCCCTGTCTCTGACCATCTATTGTATCATGTCTGCACAGTCACTGACCATCTCTTGTATCATGTCTGCACAGTCTCTGACCATCTCTTGTATCATGTCTGCACATTCTCTGACCATCTCTTGTATCATGTCTGCACAGTCTCTGACCTTCTATTGTATCATGTCTGCAGTCTCTGACCATCTATTGTATCATGTCTGCAGTCTCTGACCATCTATTGTATCATGTCTGCACAGTCTCGGACCATCTATTGTATCAGGTCTGCACAGTCTCTGACATCTCTTGTATCATGTCTGCAGTCTCTGACCTTCTATTGTATCATGTCTGCAGTCTCTGACCATCTATTGTATCATGTCTGCACAGTCTCTGACCATCTATTGTATCATGTCTGCACAGTCTCTGACCATCTATTGTATCATGTCCGCACAGTCACTGACCATCTCTTGTATCATGTCTGCAGTCTCTGACCATCTATTGTATCATGTCTGCAGTCACTGACCATCTATTGTATCATGTCTGCAGTCTCTGACCATCTATTGTATCATGTCTGCAGTCTCTGACCATCTATTGTATCATGTCTGCACAGTCTCTGACCATCTATTGTATCATGTCTGCAGTCACTGACCATCTCTTGTATCATGTCTGCAGTCTCTGACCATCTCCTGTATCATGTCTGCACAGTCACTGACCATCTCTTGTATCATGTCTGCAGTCTCTGACCATCTATTGTATCATGTCTGCACAGTCTCTTACCATCTCTTGTATCATGTCTGCAGTCTCTGACCATCTATTGTATCATGTCTGCACAGTCTCTTACCATCTCTTGTATCATGTCTGCACAGCCTCTGACCATCTCTTGTATCATGTCTGCACAGTCTCTTACCATCAATTGTATCATGTCTGCACAGTCTCTGACCATCTATTGTATCATGTCTGCACAGTCTCTGACCATCTATTGTATCATGTCTGCACAGTCTCTTACCATCTATTGTATAATGTCTGCACAGTCTCTGACCATCTATTGTATCATGTCTGCAGTCTCTTGGTGGTAGCCTACAGAGGAGTCAAGAGCAGTAGCGCTGCTAGGATGCTAGAGTTCCCGTTTTAAATGCAAGTTGGAACTCTGCGGACTCTGATGTAAAGGGGAATTCTGTGCACTCTGATATAAGGTGATGTCTGGTCACCAGAGCCCCCCTTACATCAGAGCTTCCCTTTACACCAAAATCCGCAGCATTCCCCCTTACATTAAGATCTGCAGCATTCCCCTTTACATCAAAGTTCCCCTTGCAGTGTAAGGGGTAATCCTGCAGACTCTGATGTAAGGGGGGACTCTGTGCTGGGTTATATTAACCTGACCTTCATGTAAATGGAGAAATATGTTTTTTTGACTTTTGTTATAACTTAAACACATTGCTAGTAGCAGCTGCACAAATTTATATGAAACTGAGCTTTTGGGGAGGGAAGTGGAAGGTCTCCTTTCCCCCTCCCTTCCGAAGCCTTCTGGGACACTGAACAGGTCCTAGAAGACTTTGGGACCAATCACAGGGCGCAGCCCCGCTCGTGCATTGTGCAGTGCGCGCCCGGCCGTGAAGTCGCTAGCTGTCTAACTGCCGGGTGCCCACAGTTGCAATGCCGGCACCGTGGAGGGGAGGGGGAGAGGCACACGGCTCCGTGCGGCTCCATCGCTGGACCGGGGGACAGGTGAGTGTCTGTTTATTACACTTTTTGTAGCTGCTGACTTTTAATAAACTTAGAAAACAGTGGAACTCCACTTTCATGATATTTGATTAACCACTTAGGACCGGAAGGATTTCCAGCTTTAGGACTGGAGCCCTTTTTGCGATTCGGCGCTGCGTCGCTTTAACTGAAAATTGCGCGGTCGTGCGACGTTGTACCCAAACGAAATTTGCGTCCTTTTTTTCCCACAAACAGAGCTTTCTTTTGGTGGTATTTGATCACCGCTGCGTCATTTCTGATCGCCACTATAAACAAAAGAAGAGCGACAATTTTGCAAAAAAAAACAAATTTCTTACTTTTTGCTAAAATACAAATCCAAAAAAAAAAATATAAAAAAAATTTTTTTTCATCGGTTTTGGCCGATTTATATTCTTCCTCATATTTGTGATAAAAAAATCGCAATCGGCATTTATTGATTGGTTTGCGCAAAAGCGGCCGCGTTTACGGATGGTGAGAATTAATTTCTGGGGTTTTTATTTATTTTTTACTAGTAATGGCGGCGATCTGCGATTTTTAGCGGTACTGCGATATTGGGGCGGACATGTCGGAACATTTTAACACTTTTTTGGGACCATTGGCATTTATACAGCGATCAGTGCTATAAAAATGCTCTGATTACTGTGTAAATGCCATTGGCAGTGAAGGGGTTAACCTGCAGGGGGCGCTCTAAGGGTTAACTGTGTTCCCTGGGCGTTCTAACTGTGTGTGGGCTGCCCTGGCTGGGGAAGGGAAGTGATCACAGCTTCCATATAGAGGAAGGCTGTGATCACAGCCCTTCCCCCCTCACAGAACGGAGGTCCGCGTTTACTTACACGGACCTCCGTTCTTTCACTCCGGGGGGGGGGGGCATCGCGGGTGGCCGGCGGAGATCGAATCCGCCGCACCCGCTCCCTGGCTCTCCCCGGACACAGTGAGCGTGCGGGCGCGCCTCCGGCGGCGCGCGCGCTCACTGGGCTCGATCTCGTGGCCGCCGTCATATGACGGCAATTTGCGCTATCGAGCCACACTGTCGCCGTCAATTGCCGATCAGCCGTCGGCAAACGGTTAAAGAGTGATTGGTTAGAGAAATGATAGAAACTGTGAATTCATAGGTCATAGGATTCAAGGCTCTTAATGTATGCAATTTATACCGCTGATTTCTATCGCTTGAATTATTCTTCCCATTATGGGCGTGAGTGAGGCCTCGTGTCTAAGATTTGCCTCAGGCCTCACAAAGCCCTAGAGCCGCCTCTGCCTGGCTGTCAGCTTAACCACTTCAGCCCCGGAAGGATTTCCCCCTTTAGGACCAGAGCACTTTTTGCGATTCGTCACTGCGTCACTTTAACTGACAATTGCGCGGTCGTGCGACGTTGTACCTAAACTAAATTTGCGTCCTTTTTTTCCCACAAATAGAGCTTTCTTTTGGTGGTATTTGATCCCCTCTGCGTCATTTCTGATCGCCGCTATAAACAAAAAAACAAGGGGAACAATTTTGCAAAAAAATTTATATTTCTTACTTTTTCCTATAATACATATCCAAAAAAAAATAAAGATATAAAACAATAAAAATAAATAAATACATTTTAAAAAAATTGTATTCATCAGTCTCGGCCGATATATGTTCTTCCTCATATTTTTGTTAAAAAAAAAAAAAAAATCGCAATCGGCGTATATTGATTGGTTTGCACAAAAGTTGACGCTAAGTTTACGAATAAAGAGAATTAATTTATGGGTTTCTTTTTTTTAACCCCCCCGGCTGTGTTCCCGAGTGTGGCGTGGGGTGAATTTCTGTACCATTAGCGGTAACCCCCGAGCCACACTCGGGATCGCATCGCTGGATCCAAGGCAGCGTTACTCACCTTGTCCCCTGGATCCAGCGATGTCCCCGCCGCCGTGTCTGAGGGCTGTGTCCTCTGCCCGATGCTGGGCTCCGTTCCCTGCGAGCGTCGCGTCACACGGGGGGCGGGAAATTCAAAAAGTGAAACACACAGTATACATACAGTGCACTGTGATCTGTAAGATTACATTGCTGTATGAAATCATTTCACACCCCCTTTGTCCCTAGTGGTTTGCCCAGTGCCCTGCATGCACTTTTATATTATAAATGCCATTCTTTCTGCCTGGAAACTTGAGAACGTCCATGGCAGAAAAAAGCGCCCCTTTACGTCAAAAGTGGTTTTTGATCAGCTAGAAAACAGCGATAGTAAATAAGAATCATTTGCAGAATTGAGTGATACTGATTTGTGGGGAAATTTATCATCAGACACTGAAACTGCAACTCAGAAAATTTCTGTGTTTTTGATTTAATTACATTATTGAATACATTTTATTATTACTATTATATTATTATTTTTGATAATTATTTTTAGTTATTTATTGTATTATAATTTATGATTTCATGTTTCAAACTTTATCATACCCGGGATGTCTACTACACTCTGGTTTGGACAGAATTAAGTGTTTTATTACTTTATTACTTAAATTACTAAGAATTACAGGCCTACAATATTTCCATGCAAAATAATCGTGCCGCTTTCAGCACCAAAAATCTGAAATAACCATACCGCCAGGGAGGTTAATTTTTTACTAGTAATGGCGGCGATCTGTGATTTTTAGCAGGACTGCGACATTGCGGCGGACATGTCGGACCATTTTGACATTTTTTTTGGGACAAATGGCATTTATAAAGCGATCAGTGCTATGAAAACGCACTGATTACTGTGTAAATGTCACTGGCAGGGAAGGGGTTAACACTAGGGGCGATCTAGGGGTTAACTGTGTTCCCTGCTTTGTGTTACTAACTGTGTAGGATGAGTGGGGGAGGAGAGTGATCGCGGCTCCCATATACAGGAAGCCTACAATCACACTCCTCCCCCTAGTCAGAACGGAGATGTGTGCTTACGTACACGGACCCCCATTCTGGCACTGCGGGGGAGCGGTCGCGGGTAGCCGGCGGACATCGCGTCTGCCCTACCCGCTCCCTGGCTCCCCCTCTACACAGTGAGCGCACGGGCGCGTCTCCGGCGGCGCGCGCTCACGATCCGCGTCCGGATATCGCTGGTTCGTGATATTGGACCATCAATCCATGACGGGCGGTCGGCGACTGGTTAAAGGATCCATCGGTGTCGGTGAGTGACAGACCCTGGGAACTGGACAGAAAGGCCGGAGCAGACTGGGAGGAGACAGCGGGCAGTCTGTAGAAGTTGGAGGAGCCAGTCAGGGGAAGCGGCGTCACTGAACAGTGAAGTAGACCGAAGTGGCCTTGAAGATGATGGACGGGCAGCCGGCAACTGGTTAAATTGACCTGCCTCACAAAGTTCCTACCATTTTACCCTAGGTAGAGGGTGCTACACTTGGTAACACAAACTGCTAATCGGCCAATCACGTGACAGCAACTCAACGCATTTAGGCATCTAGACGCGGTGAAGGCGACTTGCTGACTCGAGCATCCGACCGGGGAAGAAAGGGGGTTTAAGTGACTTTGGACGTGGCACGGTTGTTGGTGGCAGAGGATTTCTGGGATTTTCACGCACAACCATCTCTCGGGTTTACAGAGAATGGTGGGAAAAAGAGAAAATATCCAGTGAGCGGCGGTTGTGTGGAGGAAAATACCTTGTTGAGGTCAGAGGGGAATGGGCAGACTGGTTCCAGATGATAGAAAGGCAACGGCAACTCCTGATGTGAACTCCTCCTTGGTTCCCCGGCCTTGGATACAGGTGGGCTTTGAATACCAGTCCTGCCATAAAGCTCGCCAAGTGCAGTCTTCATTGAGATCGGTAAGCAGAGTTCATGACTCACATTTTCAAGGCTTTATTTCTGTATATTTTAATTATCTTGCTCGGTTGAACTCTGTCAGATGCTTTATATTTTATAAAGCCAACATATCTACAGTAAGTGCTAAGTGACATATGACACATGCCGCCGAATGACAACCAACTTGCCGTGGCTCACCTTTCCCACTAATTAGGATTTAATAATAACTTTAAAGTTTTCTTACTGTTACTTAGTCTTTCTTATACACATAAAATGTACTGCAATTAAAGATGAACGCAGGGCGCTGCGATTTCACTGTCTTTAGAGTTGCTATTCTCTTCTCACCTCTGCGGTAAAAGTTAAAGAATTAGTCATTTTGAAAAAAGACTAGGCTTGTGCACAGCCGAAAAATTTGTTCGTTTTGGTTCCGTTCTTTTTATTATTTTTCAGGAAATGAGGCAGTTCAGAATTCAGAAATTCCAAATTTTGGGCTTCGGAATTCGCAAATTTGGCAATTCGAAAATGCAGAAAATTCAGAAATTCGGAAGTCAGAAATCCGAAAATCGGAAATTCGAAAATAAGAAAGAACATTTGAAATGATAACTAACTAATAAATAACTATTAAATTCTAGGTATTGGAATTTCCTTGAAAATATGGCTCTTAGTGATAAATTTCGTATTTAACCACTTCAGCCCCGGAAGGATTTCCCAGTTTAGGACCAGAGCACTTCTTGCGATTCGGCACTGCTTCACTTTAACTGACAATTGGCAGGTCGTGCGGCGTTGCACCCAAACGAAATTTGCGTCTTTTTTTCCCCACAAATAGAGGTTATTTTGGTGGTATTTGATCCCCTCTGCGTCATTTCTGTTATAAACAAAGAAAGAGCAACAATTTTGCAAAAAAACCCCAATATTTCTTACTTTTTGCTAAAATTCAAATCCGATTTCGCAATCGGCGTTTATTGATTGGTTTGCGCAAAAGTTGCCGTGTTTGCGGACGATGAGAATTAATTTCTGGGGTTTTTATTTATTTATTTTTTTACTAGTAATGGCGGTGATCTGCGATTTTTAGCGGTACTGCGATATTGGGGCAGACATGTCGGACATTTTTGACACTTTTTTGGGACCAATGACATTTATACAGCGATCAGAAATTTAAATGTCCACTGATTACTGTATAAATGTCACTGGCAGGGAAGGGGTTAACCTGCAGGGGGCAGTGAAGGGGGTAACTGTGTTCCCTAGGCGTGTTCTAACTGGGGGGGGGGGGCTGGGCTACCATGGGCATAAGAGATCTAACTGATCCCAGTGGCAGGGATCAGTAGATCTCTTATGCCCCCATTGAAAGAGCGTGGAACCGCCGTGTTTACATCGGCGGTTCCCCGTTCTTTGGCTTTAACAGCTCATCGCGGCTCGCTGGCGGACATCGGGTCCGCCCGAGCCGTGGGCACACTCCTTCGGAGTGTGTTGGGCACGAGAGCGCGCCGCCCCCTAGCTGCACCCCCTATTTGCTGCGGCGGTGTGGAACCGGTTAATGGCATCCCAGTCTTAATCCGTAGGGTTCAATAATAGGTTGGCCCACCCTTTGCAGCTATAACAGCTTCACCTCTTCTGGGAAGGCTGTCCACAAGGTTTAGGAGTGTCTATGGGAATGTTTGACCGTTCTTCCAGAAGAACATTTGTGAGGTCAGGCACTGATGTTGGATGAGAAGGCCTGACTCAGTGTCTCCGCTCTAATTCATCCCTAAGATGTTCTATCGGGTTGAGATCAGGACTCTGTGCAGACCAGGCAAGTTATTTCACCCCAAACTCGCTCATCCATGTCTTTATGGACCTTGCTTTGTGCAATGGTCCAAATCATTTGGTGGAGGGAGGATTATGGTGTGGGGTTGTTTTTCAGGGGTTGGGCTTGGCCCCTTAGTTCCAGTGAAGGGAACTCTTAAGACGTCAGCAAACCAAGATATTTTGGGCAATTTCATGCCTCTAACTTTGTGGGAAGAGTTTGGGGATGGCCCCTTCCTGTTCCAACATGACTGCACACCACTGCACAAAGCAAGGTCCATAAAGACAATAAATGGTGCAAACAAACAGTTCAATAAATAGTGAAAACAAACAGTTCAATGAATGGGGCGAACAAACAGTTCAATGAATGGTGCAAACAGTTCAATAAATAGTGAAAACAAACAGTTCAATGAATGGTGCAAACAGTTCAATAAATAGTGAAAACAAACAGTTCAATGAATGGTGCAAACAGTTTACTAAATGTTGCAAATTAACAGTTCAATAAATGGTGCAAACAAAGAGTTCAATGAATGGTGCAAACAAAGAGTTCAATGAATGGTGCAAACAAACAGTTCAATAAATGGTGCAAACAAACAGTTCAATAAATAGTGCAAATAAACAGTTCACCAAATAGTGCAAACAAAGAGTTCAATAAATGGTGCAAACAAACAGTTCAATAGAAGGTGCAAACAGTTCAATAAATGGTGCAAACAGTTCAATAAATGACAGTTCAATAAATGGCGCAAACAAACAGTTCAATAAATGGTGCAAACAGTGTCCTGGTTTGTTGGTTGCTATTGAAGACCATCAAAGATCAAATGCAAGTGACAAATGCCTCCAGTGATTAGAGTTGAGTGGACACCTGGATGTTCGGGTTCAGCGGGTTTGGCCGAACTTCGCGAAAAAGTTTGAGTTCGCCCCGAACTTGACCCGAACTTTTGGGCACAAAAATGGCTCTTAAAAAGTCTTGGAAAGGGCTAGAGGGCTGCAAAAGAAGCAAAATGGGGGTAAGAGTAGGACAAGTGCCCTACAAACAAATGTGGATAGGGAAATAACTTAAAATCACATAAAAAAAAAATAAAAAATGGAGGAGGAGGTGGATGTGGAGTAAGAGGTTGAGGAGGCGGTGACCGTGGCGGTGTAGGTGGTGGAAGAGGAGGAGGAGGAGGAGGTAGCCAACACTGTTTTTTGTTTGTTTGTTTTTTTTTCTAATTGGGGTAGCCCCCAAAATATTGAGACATATTAAAAAAAAAAAACAAGTATACCAATGGCTGTGTGAGGCCGGTCTAAATTTTTATTCTGCACAAGGTACAGACAAGTCTTGTGGGATCCATGCCTGGCTCATTTTAATAAACGTTAGCTTGTCCACATTGGCTGTGGACAGGTGGCTGCGCTTGTCTGTGATAACGCCCCCTGCCGTGCTGTGTCCTCCATATTCCCCCAGCCACGCTCCAGTGATGCCCATGAGCTGCGTTGGGTGCCACCCTGCTGTGAACACAGTTCCTCCTCCTCCTCATCATCATCTTCCTCATCCTCCAGAACTGTGCCCTGGCTTGAACATTTTTTACCTGGCCTATGCTGGTGCAGAAACCCACCCTCCGAGCCACTTGTGAATGACTGGCCTGATAACCGTGGAAATGACCCCTCTTCTTCCTTCTCTTCCTCCTGTGCCACATCCTCTTCCATCATCGAAGTGTTTTTTCAAGGAGACATAGAAGTGGTATAGTAACGCTGAGAACAGCATCATCGGCACTGGCCATGTTGGTGGAGTACTCAAAACACCTCAATACGCTACACAGGTCTCGCATGGAGGCCCACTCGTTGGTGGTGAAGTGTTGCTGTTCCACAGAGCGACTGACCCGTGCATGCTGCAGCTGAAACTCCACTATTGCCTGCTGCTGCTCACACAGTCTCTCCAGCATGTGCAAGGTGGAGTTCCACCTTGTGGGCACGTCGCATATGAGGCGGTGAGCGGGAAGGCTGAAGTTCCGCTGCAGCGCAGACAGGCGAGCAGCAGCAGGGTGAGAACACCGAAAGTGCGCACAGACGGCCCGCACTTTATGCAGCAGCTCTGTCATATCCGGGTCGTTTTTTAGAACTTTCTGCACCACCAAATTTAGCACATGCGCCAGGCAAGGGATGTGCGTCAAACCGGCTCGGCCCAGAGGCGCTACGAGATTTCGGCCATTGTCGCGCACCACCAGGCTTGAGGCTCAGTGGCAACAACCACTCATCAGTCTGTTGTTCAATGCCCGTCCACAGCTCGTGCGCAGTGTGGGGTTTATCCCCCAAACATATCAGTTTTAAAACAGCCTGCTGTCGTTTCCCCCTGGATGTGCTGATGTTGGTGGTGAAGGTGTTACGCTGAGCGGATGAGTGGGTGGTAGAGGAGGAGGAAGAGCAGTAGGAGGAGGAGGCAACAGGAGGCAAAGAGAAATGCTCGGTGGTGGAAGGACATGCGCCAAACTGCTATCCGCCTCAGGCCCACCCGCTACTACATTTGCCCAGTGTGCAGTTAGCGAGATATAGCGTCCCTGCCCGTGCTTACTGGTCCATGTATCAGTGGTTATGTGGACCTCACCACAGATGGCATTGCGCAGTGCACACTTGATCTCGTCCCCAACTTGTTTGTGCAGGGAAGGGATGGCTCGCCTGGAAAAGTAGTGGCGGCTGGGTACCACGTACTGTGGGACAGCCACCGCCATCAGGTTTTTGAAACTGTCCGTGTCCACCAGACGGAATGACAGCATTTCAAATGCCAGGAATTTTGAAATGCTGGTACTCAGGGCCAGGGATCGTGGGTGGGTAGGGGGGTACTTCCTCTTTCTCTCCAGTGTTTGGGAGATGGACAGCTGTAAGCTTCCATGGGACCATGTGGAAATGCTTGGGGACGGTGACGGACATGGCTGCGTTGCTGTCAAATCGTCTGTTTGCTGGGTGGCAGGTGACACTGTCACTGTAGAGGTGGAGGAAGAGGCCGAGGCAGCAGCAGAAGAGGAAGCAGGAGGAGGCCGAGACCTTTCTTGGATTTTAAGGTAATTATTCCAATGCAGCTTGTGCCTTGAATTTAGGTGCCTGGTCATGGGGGTTGTGCTCAGGTTGAGAACATTTATGCCCCGGCTCAGGCTATCATTGCACAGCTTGCAAACCACTCGTGTCTTGTCGTCAGCACATTGTCTGAAGAACTGCCACGCCGGGGAACTCCTTTGAGCTGCCTTTGGTGTGCTAGGTCCCTGGGTGCAGTGGGTAGTAGCAGGCCTACTGTCTAGGGGACGCTCGCTCCGCTTTTGCAACCTGCTTCCTCTTTTGCTGTGCTGGTGCCTCTGTGCGACCACCACCTCTTCCTCCAAACTCCACACGTCACTCGCATGACCCTCATTCCATGTGGGGTCTAGGACCTCATCATCCTCCACATTATCTTCCACCCACCCTTCACCACTGCCCTCCTTCTCAGTCTGCACACTGAGGCAAGCTGCAGCAGTTGGCACCTGTGTTTCATCATCATCAGAAATGTGCTGCGCTGGTGTTTCCATGTCCTCATCCTGAAACAGAAGTGGTTGGGCATCGGTGCACTCAATGTCTTCCACTTCTGGGGCAGCGCTATGTGGATGGCCCACGGAAAGCACACCAGGAGAGTCATCAAAAAGCATAAGAGACTGCTGCATGACTTGGGGCTCAGACTGCTTGGCTAATTTACAAGGGGCTGAGGTGAAAGACAGATGGCCATGGGGTTCAGGTGCCAACTCTGAGCTTTCATCAAGGGACCGGGAGGGAGATAATGTGAAGGAACTGGAGGCATTGTCAGCCACCTAATCTACTATCGCCTGTACTTGTTCTGGCCTCACCATTCGTTGAGGGGCATTCTGGCCAACCATATAACGTTGAAGGTTCTGTTGGCTACCTGAGGAAGGTGTTTCACTTGTGCGTGTAGCTGGCGCACCTCGACCACGTCCTCTCCTTCCAACAGGGGCTTGACCAACACCACCAACACCAGCAGCACCACGACCACGTCCCTTATTTGACGCTCTCCTCTTTCTGGATGCAAATGTACTATTTAGCACAAATTTATATTATTTTTTAAACCAGCAATGTCAACGCACTTTTTAATTTTGTGCAAGAAATGCACAGCAAGGTGCAAATGTACTATGTAGCACTATTTATTAATAATAAAAAAAAAGAATAACACATTATTATTCCTTTTTTTTAAACCAGCAATGTAGATACACTTTTTATTTTTGTGCAAGAAATGCACCGCTGGCCACAAATGTAGTATTTAGAATATTTTTTTTTTTTTTTAAACCAGCAATGTAGACGCACTTTTTATTTTTGTGCAAGAAATGCACAGTAAGGTGCAAATGTACTATGTAGCACTATTTATTAATAGTAATAATTAAAAAAAAAAGAGAATAATTTATTATTATTCTTTTTTTTTTAAACCAGCAATGTAGACGCACTTTTTATTTTTGTGCAAGAAATGCACCGCTCACACCAGCAGCAGCATCCTCTCCCTACACCAGTATGAGATGATTTTGTAACGCTAATCTGTCCCTCACACCAGTGGCGGCAGCATCCTCTCCCTACCTACACTAGTATGAGATGATGTGACATGCAGTGCTATGTGACTCCAGCTTATATAGAGGCTGGGTCACATGATGCACTGGCCAATCACAGCCATACCATTAGTAGGCATGGCCGTGATGGCTTCTAAGGGAAAACGAGTGAAACGCTTGTTGATTGGCTGCCCTGCAGCTATTCAAAAGGCACGAAAAAATACCGGAACCCGGACTTTTTCTCAAATGTCTGGGTTCGGGACACGGACAACCTAAAGTCCGGTACGAACCTGAACTTTACAGTTTAGGTTCGCTCAACTCTACCAGTGATACATTGAACTCACCAGAGAGACATGACCCCCCGTTACAAAGATCATGCCCGCCTGTGATCCACTCCTTCCATCGCTAGCTACAGTTGCAGCTGGATCCCGGTCCAAACGGCATGCCTCAAAAAAGGATTGCGTTGGAAAAGATAGGGAGGGACTCCAATGGTGAAGTACAGCATGTATGGGCATTCATTAAAATCCAAAAACAGAGAAAAAAACGTTCCAAATCTTGTAAAGGTTAAAATCAGGAAGCAGGGGGCGCTGCCGGCGCTCTACCTGCGTTCCTATGAGCGGAAGTGACGTTAGGTCTATGCTGCCACCCGACGCGCACGTTTCGTCAATAACGAGTTGACATCATCAGGGGATGATTGATTGGAGTGCAGTTTTAAGTACTTTGACTAAACAAAGCCGTTTTCTCCTATAAGTGAAGGAATGAGCAGCATTAGGCTTGGCGGTAAGAAATGAGTGAACTATTTATGAGCGGTGCCGGGACAAAGTCTTCCAGCACCCAAGGCTAATAAACCAAAACGCTCTGCTATCAACCATCAGTAGATGAGCTGAGTTTTATCATCCTGAGTGTGCTGACAGATAGAAGAAAATTGGAGAGGTTACGGGAAAGTGAGGATATTGCAGAAAGTAAAACAGGGGAGGCAGTTTTTTTTTTTTTTGCTTTGGGGCAATTTGTCGATTTTATTTGACAACAACAATTTAGTGCAACTTAATATTTATTTCTGACATATTGCAATACGCAACTGGCAAATCCCAACCAATAAGCTGCAAAAGCATACAGTATGTGCCCTTTACTTTTTGTCTACTTCATTATATTATTACTTTTATTCGGAAAGTGCAAGAATAGTCAACAGTGCCGTACAATAAATAAAAACAGAATGAATTGGGTGCATCTGGGTACAAGACGGGGGGGGGGGGGGGCGGTCAGAAGCAGCTGTACATTATCACCCCCTTATAACAGCTGAGAGGCAAAGATGTGATTATCGTATATCAGCTTCTCAATTGTATGCAAAATGCTCCAGAGTCACAAAAGGTGTCAGTGCTTATAATACAGAAAGGAAGACCCGGCTGTCAGAGCCCCAGGGGTGAATATGGAGGATAGATATTTTCCTGATTAAACCAGAAGAGCACTTTTTCCAGGAGGTACGGAGGGCATGACAGACTCCCATTGCTCAGTTGCACTTCCTGTCAGGGGTCAGGCTCAGAGACCAGTAGCTATAGCAGTAGAGAGGCTCCCACCAACCAAAAGGATAGGTATACAACCAGGCCACCCTGGAAAGTGACATGAGCTCATCCGAGGTGTGGGGTCTCAGCACTAACCGGTATTAACCAGAACTCCCGATGGTGGAGATGGGTTTTGCTGTGTGTTAGTATTGGGCTGCATTTCTCATGATCTCCCCACCAGGAGATGAGCAACCCGGGGTTCAGTAGCAGATATAGCAGGTAGGGATGAAGCAGAAGCATAGTCAGTAGCAAGCCAAAGGTCAGTAACAAGTGGTTGCAGGTTGGGATCAGCAGAATTGTAATCAATAAACAAGCCAAATTTCAGTAACAAGTGGTTGCAGGTTAGGATCAGCAAAATCAGTCAATAAACAAGCCAACGGTCAGTAACAAGTAGTGGCAGGTTGGAATCAGCAGAAGCTTAGCCGAAGAACAAGTCAAAGGTCAGTAATGAGTGGTAGTGGATGACATGGGCTCACCCAAGGTGCGGGGTCTAAGCACTAACCGGTATTCACCAGAGCTCCTGATGGTGGAGATGGTGTTTTGCTGTAGGTTAGTACCAGGTTGCGGTCCTCAGGATCGTCCCAACAGGAGGTGAGGAAGCCAGAGTCCAGTAGGCAATAAAGCAGGTAAGGATAAGCAGAAGCATAATCAGTAGCAAGCCAAAGGTCAGTAACAAGTGGTTGTATAATGTGACCAGCAGAAGAGTAGCTGAAGATAAAATCAAAAGGTCAGTAATGAGTGGTAGTGAAGATACGGATGCCAGCAGGAGTGACAAGAGCGAGATATTGGCTGAAGAGAGCACAATAATCCAGCAAACAGGAAGTGTAAAGACGTGGCTTAAATAGGAAGTTCAGAAGGGTTTAAAGTGATTGTAAATGCTCGTTTTTTTTTTTTAAACAAAAAAATAAATAAATAAATAAACATGTTATACTCCCCTCCTCTGTGCAGTTGGATCTTCCTCTTCTCAGGTCCCTCTATGGCTCTCCCTCTGGTGAGTGCCCCCTCAGCCAGCAGCTTCCTATGTGGGCAGAGCCAAGTCAGAGCTCCGTGTATCCATTCAGACAGGGAACCCAGATGCAGCCCCACCCCTTCTCTCCCCTGAATGGCTGACTGATTTTGATTGACAGTCATGGGAGCCAATGGCACCGCTGCAGTGTTTCAGCCAATCAGGAGGAGTGTCTGGGACAGCTAAGACACTTGTGGATATCACTGCAGAGAGATGGGGCTCAAGTAAGTGATTAGGGGGGTGCTGGGGAGCAGGGATGTGCAGTCAGGGGAGGCAGGTGAGG
This sequence comes from Glandirana rugosa, assembly GCA_018402905.1. Lineage (NCBI taxonomy): Eukaryota > Metazoa > Chordata > Amphibia > Anura > Ranidae > Glandirana > Glandirana rugosa. The sequence continues at coordinate 405,731 of BLSH010335124.1, forward strand.
CATTTAAGCAAAAAAAAAAGATAGACTTCGAGGGTCGTAGCTCGGCAACCTGAGGTCACGGAGACCCCAAATTTGGTGGGGCTTCTATCATCTATGGTTTCAGAGATACTGGGCTCCTTGCGCAGCCTGTCAGAAGCTACATACAGAGTGGCCAGTTTAAATACAAGCTGACACACTGTGTTTGCAGCAGACTGAGAGGATGAGCTCACAGTGCCTCCCCTCACTTCTTGTCAGAGGCACTGAACTCAATGGACAGCTTGGAGCCTTATCCAATAGTAAAGCACCATTGGCCCAAGCTGTCCAATAAAAATGCTGCAGTAGAGGCTGGCCTCGCTGCAGTGTCATAGTAGGGGGGCGTGTCTAAAAAACAAATGCTCCCTTCCAGCCCAGCCTTCTTAACTACAAAGAAATACATGGGTTTATGTGTATAAGATTTACCCCAATCCCGTGTTTTTCTCACACAGTTAAGAGGGAGAATGAGAATCTGCTGCTGAAAAGGTACAAGCTAAATCCTATATTATTATGCTCTAAGATGATCATTTATTATTTATCTATTTACTGTGAAATTGCTGGTTGGAAGTTATAACTTCAAACTTCAGTAATTTTCCATTAAGCCGCCTGCTTGAGTACATTTTTTGAAAATATAGTAAATTACTTTAAAAACAAAATATAATAATTATTTGTAAATTACTTACTTATGGTAATTAACCCCTTGCCCCCCAGGCCAATTCTGACACTTCTCTCCTACATGTAAAAATCATCTTTTTTTTTTTCTAGAAAATTACTCAGAACCCCCAAACATTATAAATATTGTTTTAGCAGATGCCCTAGGGAATAAAATGGCGGTCATTGCAACTATTTATGTTACACAATATTTGCGCAGCAATTTTTCAAACATTTTTTTTTGGTAAGAAACTGTTTCATGAATTAAAAGAAAAAGGTAAAGTTAGCCCGATTTTTTTGTATAATGTGAAAGATGATGCTACGCCGAGTAAATAGATACCTAACATGTCACGCTTTAAAATTGCGCACACTTTTGAAATGGCGCCAAACTTCAGTACTTAAGAATCTTCACAGACAACGCTTTAAAAATTTTTAGAGGTTACCAGTTTAGAGTTACAGAGGAGGTCTAGTGCTAGAATTATTGCTCTCGCTCCCGTTCCCGGCGTATGTAACCTGTGTGTATCTGGCTCTGATATTAGCCAGTGCCTCACCAGCCACTCACCTCACCGCATAGAATGCATTAAGATAAAAAAAACCTTCTGCCTTTACAACCCTTTTAAGGTTCAAGAGAAACAAGACACAAAGCAAGGTTTTCTATGGAATCAGGCAGGGAGCTGTCCAGCATCTCTGGTGCCTCAGTAAGAAGAGATACTATCAGACACAGCATAGGTTTCAAGTTCAGATCACCCTGGCAGATGACATGGGCTCACCCAAGGTTCGGGGTCTAAGCATTAACCAGTATTCATTATAACTCCTGATGGTGGAGATGGGTTTTGCTGTGTGTTAGTCCCAGGTCACAATCCTCAAGATTACCCCACCAGGAGGTGAGCAAGTCTGGGTTCAGTAGCAGATATAGCAGGTAGGTATAAGCAGAAGCATAGTCAGTAGCAAGCCAAAGGTCGGTAACAAGTGGTTGCAGGTTGGGATCAGCAGAAGCATAGCTGAGGAACAAGTCGAAGGTTTGCTCTGGGGGCACTCAGCGGGGGGAGGGGGGGGACCAGAAAAGAGAAGGATCAAGGCTGCTCTGTGCAAAACTCTTACACAGAGCAGATAAGTATGACCTTTGTTGTTTAAAAAAAAAAAAAAAACAAGCTTTTAACATCACTTTAACCCCTAACACTAAAGTAGCACTTTTATTTTACAGGATTTATCTTAGCACTTACCTTGGCAACTGAAAGTACAAGGTCATTCTGGTCTGGGTTAATATCAAAATAACCCTTACCCTCTGCATTAAAAAAAACGTAGAAACAAAAAATGTATTTGTTGGTATGCAGTGGTAGATGGTTCAGAGGAGTACCTTACATTGGAGTACTGTATATCTGCCACCAAGACTTTGACCTTTTAGAAAGTCAATGAGGCTCTAGGTGGAGAAGGGGAGGACTGGGCTGGGGGGCATTGGGGCAATTTTCCCCTGGGCCAGTCCTGTTAGATTACATTGGGCTGTTGGACCTGAGTGGAGATATTTCACTATTCAGACACCACAATGTGACCCAAAGTAAAAGACACATGTGGGGGATTTAATAGCTAGCTGCTCCCCATTTACAGCTGTCATTGCAGCATTGGGCAGACTAGAGTCTTCAAGCGCCGATTGCCTTTGGGGCCCTGATATGTCACGTGACCAAATGCCAAGAGCCACAAAGAAAACTGACAATGAAAGATGGAAATCTATGCCCATCATAAAATGACCGCTTGGTTGTATTTGGTTGTATCTGCCACCCAGGCCAAAGACTACTTTTCCTCACCTGAGATAGAGACTGAGCCATAAATAGGCAACTGGACTTCAGTGTGTGAGGGCTCTAGAGCAGTGGTTCTCAACTCCGGTCCTCAGGACCCACTAACAGGCCAGGTTTGCAGGATAACTGAAATACATCACAGGTGATATAATTTGCTGCTCAGTGATTGCAGCATTCTAGTCTGCATCTCCCCAAGGTAATACTTAAAATCTGGCCCGTTGGTGGGTCCTGAGGACCGGAGTTGAGAACCAATGCTCTCCAGGCAAAGAGAAGTAGGGTTCCATGGTCAGCACTCCATACCAAGGGCCAGATTAAAAAATGAGTGGTGCTGCTAAGAGAAGATAGAACAGTGTTTATGAGCTCCAGTTGTGTTCAACCAGAAATCAATCTGAAGTGAAGCCAGAAAACATTTATGCTTGCTTTATATACCAAGGCCGGCCATACACAGTTCGAATCTCAGCCGGTTTAGCGGGAGCCGGCTGAGATTTGAACCATTAATGGGCAGGCTAAATGTACCAAGTTGATCTTGGGTACAATCAGCCTGTGGATTCTCTTCTCTTGCAATTATCGGTAGCAGCTGCTATAGCCGCTAGCGATAATCACTGTGTTCTACCGGCAGGGGCGGCTTCCCCCGCCTGCCCCCTGCCCCCAGCACTGTCTGTGTTGATAAGGGAATCATGCAAATTTCTTTCCTGCAAACTGTGATTGCAGGAAATAAATTTGCACTGTGTATGGCCGGCCGTATACGCAGGAAGACGTGGTGCGATGGTTTGCAGCTAAATAACCATAAAGCAAATGCTTAACAGCCTCCTGACTTCCACTTGAAGCACCCCTGCTCTGACCTCTATCCTCTGTCCCTTGTCTGTATAAACTCTATGCGTGCACCCAGCTTCCTGCTGCACTGTCTCCCAGTTGTCCCCTTGGGGGAGCCCTCCTGGCTTCTGGCCAGGCACCTCCTTTGTCCTTCAGAGTGGAGTCCTAAACCATGAGCATGTCTCCAATAAAAGTCCTGCACACAACTGTGCAATCAGTGTGCTGATTGTCTGCAAAATCTGGACCCGGGATTGGAGACTTCATCCCTCCCAAGACTCTAGGAGGCCTCCTAACTCCAGGACCTAGGCTGGGTTTTATCAGCCTCCTAGGAAACTGAAAATCCAAGCTATTCAGGTAGTTAACCACTTGCCAACTGTGCCATACCCGAATGACGGCTACAGTGCAGCCGGCCAGTCCTGGGAGGGCATCATATGACATCCTGATGTGATCGCACCCGCAGCGTGCCTGGACACAGATGATCACAGATCAGTGTAAAGAACCAATCAGTGGCTCTTTACCATGTGATCAGCCGTGTCCAATCACAGGGGACCATGATGTTAACACAAGCCGGTTATCGGCATTCCTTTCCTCGCGCTGACAGTATGAGGAGAGGAGAACTGATAACCGGCTTGTGTGAAAGGTAAATCTACACTGATAATCAGGGCACCGATTATCACTGTCCTGATTATTAGTGCAGTCCCGACATTGCCCACCAGTGCTGCCTTTCAGTGCCCACCATTACTTCCAATCAGTGTTGCCAATCAGTACCCATCGAGCAAGGCCCTCTTACTCCTAATGTATTTAAGTCTATTGTATTTGTACTGTCTACCCTCAAGTTGCATTAACTGTTGGCGCTATATAAATCCTGTGTAATAATAATAATCAGTGTTGCCAATCGGTGCCCATTAGTGGCTCCTCATCAGCCCATCAGTGCCAATCATTGCTGCCCATCAGTGCCGCCTATCAGTGCCCTTCAGTGCTGCCTAGCAGTGCCACCTATCAGTGCCCATCAGTGCCAATCATTGTTGCCTATCAGTGCTACCTATCAGTGCCCTTCAGTGCTGCCTATCGGTGCCCATTAGTGCCACCTATCAGTACCCATCAGTGCCAGCTCTCAGTGCAGCCTCATCAGTGCCTCCTCATCAGCGCCCATCAGTCCCACCTCATCAGTGCCCATCAGTACAACCTATCAGCGCACATCAATGAAGGAGAAAAATTACCCGTTTGCAAAATGTTATAACAAACTATGAAACGTTTTTTTTTTTCAAGATTTTCGGTCTTTTTTTGTTTATTTAGCAAAAAATAAAAAACCCAGGGGTGGTTAAATACCACCAAAAGAAGGCTCTATTTGTGTGAAAAAAAAATGATAAAAATGTCCTATGGGTGCAGTGTCACATGACCGCGCAATTGTCATTCAAAGTGCGACAGCGCTGAAAGCTGAAAATTGGCCTGGGCAGGAAGGGGGTGAAAGTGCCCGGTAAGCAGAAGAAATGAAACACCCAAAGGTCTGTGGTACTCAGAGTCGTTTAGAACATTATATGCAAAAGAAATAGAATTTCGTAAAATAGGCAATCTACACAATGTGCATAAATATGCGCAATCAACCTCAGGTCGTATAAACTGTATTTTTTCCTTACAACAGACCAATTTTTTTTTTTTTTTGTACTTTTTGTTTCGGTCATTTCTGGTATTTTATCGTATTTTCTGCACAAGTTATAGAGGTCGTGCCGCCCTCTAAGTCTGCTCCCCCATGCAGCAAATGGAGGGCCCTCTTGGATTTCGTTTTTGCAAGCCAGGGGCCACGTCAAACAGGTTAATGAAATTCCTCATCCCTCTTCCACAGAACTGAATGAAAGCTCAGGGGGCTCTGAGGAGTAATAGAAGGAAACCTGCTTTAAGCCATTAAATCATATACAAAAAGTATTCATACCCCTTGAAATTCCCCACATGTTGTCACATTACAACCAAAAACGTAAATGTATTTTATTGGGATTTTATGTGATAGACCGACACAAAGTGGCTCATAATTGTGAAGTGGAAGGAAAATGATAAATGATACAAATAAATCTGTGAAAAGTGTGGGGGGCATTTGTATGGCGCCCCCCGGAGTCAATACTTTGTAGAACCGCCTTTCTCTGCAATTACAGCTGCAAATCTTTTTGGGGAGGTCTCTACCAGCTTTGCCCATCTAGAGAGGACATTTTTGCCCATTCTTCTTTGCAGAATCCCCCAAGCTCTGTCAGATTGAATGGAGAGCGTCTGTGATCAGCAATTTTCAAGTCTTGCCACAGATTCTCCATGGGATTTAGGTCTGGACTGTGACTGGGCCATTCTAACACATGAATATGCTTTGATCTAAACCATTCCATTGTAGCTCTGGCTGTATGTTTAGGGTCGTTGTCCTGCTGGAAGGGGAACCTCTGCCCCGGTCTCAAGTCTTTTGCAAACTCTAACAGGTTTTCTTCTAAGATTGCCTTGTATTTGCTCCATCCATCTTCCCATCAACTCTGACCAGCTTCCCTGTCCCTGCTGAAGAAAAGCATCCCCACACCATGATGCTGCCACCACCATGTTTCACGGTGGGGATGGTGTGTTCAGGGTGATGGGCAGTGTTAGTTTTCCGCCGCACAATGGGGGAGATTTTCTAAAACTGGAGAGTGCAAAATGTGGTGCAGATCTGCATAGAAACCAATCAGCTTCCAGTTTTTTTTTGTCAAAGCTTAACTGAACAAGCTGAAGTTAGCAGCTGATTGGCTACCATGCACAGCTGCACCAGATTTTGCAGCCTTTGATTATAGTAAATCAACCCCATAACGTTTTACTTTTAGGCCAAAAAGTCCATTGTTGGTCTCATCTGAACAGAGCACCTTCTTCCACATGTTTGCTGTGTCCCCCACATGGCTTCTCACAAACTGCAAATGGGACTTCTTATGGCTTTCTTTCACCAATGGCTTTCTTCTTGCCACTCTTCCATAAAGGGCAGATTTGTGGAGAGCACGACTAATAGTTGTCCTGTGGACAGATTCTCCCCCCTGAGCTGTGGATCTCTGCAGCTTCTCCAGAGTTACCATGGACCTCTTGGCTGCTTCTCTGATGAATGCTCTCCTTGCCCGGCCGGTCAGTTTAGGTGGACGACCATGTCTTGGTAGGTTTGCAGTTGTGCCATACTCTTTCCAATTTCCGATGATGGATTGAACTACATGAGATGTTCAAAGCTTGGGAGATTTTTTTATAAGCTAACCCTGCTTTATACTTCTCCACAACTTTATTCCTGACCCGTCTGGTGTGTTCCTTGGCCTTCATGATGCTGTTTGTTCACTAATGTTCTCTAACAAACCTCTGAGTGCTTCACAGAACAGCTGTATTTATACTGAGATTAAATTACACACAGGGGGACCCTATTTACTAATTAGGTGACTTCTGAAGGCAATTGGTTCCTCTAGATTTTAGTTAGGGGTATCAGAGTAAAGTGGGCTGAATACAAATACCCCCCACACTTTTCACATGGTTGAAAACCATTTATCGTTTTCCTTCCACTTCACAATTATGAGCCACTTTGTGTCGGTCTATCGCATGAAATCCCAATAAAATACATTTACGTTTTTGGTTGTAACGTGACAAAATGTGGGGGATTTCAAGGGGTGTGAATACTTTTTCAAGGCGCTGTAGAAGTTCTGTACATCAGAATTAGACCTTGGTTCTGGTTATAGACACCATTGTTGTAGGTGAATTCTGGAACGCCGCATAGAGCAGCGCAGACATGACACACGGCATCTATAATTAATACTGTGCAGGCAATGAAGTCTGAATGAGGCACAGAGTCTGAGCTGCTGAACATTTACCTGCAGGCATACGGCTCCCTAAACATTAACTGAGCTCTTCTGTTTGCTGTATCATCCACAAACTATACATGAAGAGAGACCAGACGCTACACTAGCAATTGTATATGTCAAACAATGAGACGGCAGACATATGGCCTTAGGTATAAGCTGAATTAAAGGGGAATCCTGGTATACAATATACTTAGACACAATACAGACAATGCTGGATCTGCTGCTTACACCTAGCTACATAGATTTACATATATACCTAAAATGGTTCTGAAGGCTGAAGGTTTTTTACCTTCATGAAGATAAAAAAAACCTTCAGTGTGCTGCTCCCCTGTCAGCCCCCCTCCCCGAATACTCACCTGAGCCCATAGGCGTACAAAGGGGGGGGGTGTCAGGTGTGCCTGGGCGCACCATAATCACTCTATGTGAGCTGCCGATTCCCCCCACTGTGCGGTGCAGTTTCTCCACCCCAAATTCGCTCATCCATGTCTTTATGGACCTTGCTTTGTGCAGTGGTGCGCAGTCATGTTGGAACAGGAAGGGGCCATCCCCAAACTCTTCCCACAAAGTTGGGAGCATGAAATTGACCAAAATGTCTTGGTATGCTGATACCTTAAGAGTTCATTTCACTGGAACTAAGGGGCCAAACCCAACCCTTTGAAAAACAACCCCACACCATAATCCCCCCTCTACCAAATGATTTGGACCACTGCACAAAGCAAGGTCCATAAAGCTTAGTCATAATCTATGACTAAGCGGATGTAATTTTCCGTGAAACGCGTCAATCAATACCTGTGCCTTATGATGTATCTTCCATTGGACATGATTTGACATGTATGTATGTCTTCTTTGAACCAATAAATGCATTATCTTCGGAAGTAGCTGTGGTGCTGTCTGCTTGTTTTTGGATTTCATGGATATCGGCTCACGGACCGGACAAGCACACAGCACTTTGAAGTCATTACACCCACCTGGAGCGGCTTTCTCTCCCCCTTGATGTTTTAAGTTCCATAAAGACATGGATGAGCAAATTTGGGGTGGAGGAACTTGACTGGTCTGACCTCAACCCGATAGAACACCTTTGGGATGAATTAGAATGGAGACTGTGAGCCAAGCCTTCTCATCCAACATCAATGCCTGACCTCACAAATGCTCTTCTGGAAGAATGGTCAAACATTCCCATAGACACTCCTAAACCTTGTGGACAGCCTTCCCAGAAGAGTTGAAGCTGTTATAGCTGCAAAGGGTAGGATAACTGACAAAATAAAGAATGCCAAGCAAATGGACTTCAAGCAAAGAATGGGCCGGTGAAGTGAATCAATCTATGTGACTTATTCCAGTGCAGGAATTGGGGGACCAGAAAAGCCCTCCAGCAATGAGGCCTGTGCAGGGGAGGGCTGGCAGCCGTAGGCCTGGGGGGCAAGTCCAGTCAAGTGGCCCATTGAACCACCGAATCAGCTCACCATCCATGCCCACCCAATGGGCCTAGCGGGATCCATGGTAGGGCCGTTCCTGGGCGCCCCCCCTTTGCCTGCAGTTAGTTGGTGGCTGCGCCCCTGGGCCCTATTTCCTTCCTCCACAAGAAAAAAAAAGTGTGAGCGGGCAGCAGCCATCGGCCATTTACCGTAAGAAATAAAACAGTCAATAGGATGGGAAACGTCGATATTGTCGAAGTTGAGAAGACCCTTCCGACAGG
>BLSH010335124.1:422120-435228 GCA_018402905.1 Glandirana rugosa
CCCCCCCCCCCCCCCCCCCCCCCCCCCCCCCCCCCCCCCCCCCCCCCCCCCCCCCCCCCCCCCCCCCCCCCCACCGCCGGATTACACGGAGCAGGAAGTCCTAGCTCCTGGACCAGCTTATATAATAGACAGCACACTGGTGATGTCTATCACAGGAGCCGGTCCAGGAGGCGGGACATATGACAGCGGCCGCGCCAGGTAAGCGGGGATCCTCTCTCTGCATTGCAGGCTGCATTGGATGGGCACTGGTGAGGCTGCATTGATGGGCACTGATCAGGCTGCACTGATCAGGCTGTGTTGATGGGCACTGGCGAGGCTGCATTGATGGGCAATGTTTAGGCTGCATTGATGGGCACTGTTTAGACTGCAATGATTGGCACTGATCAGGCTGTGCTTATGGGCACTGGCAAGCCTGCATTGATGGGCACTGATCAGGTTGCATTTGACAGGCACTGGTGAGGCTGCAGTGATGGGCACTGGTGCGACTGCATTGATGGGCACTGATGAGGTTAAGCTGATAGGCACTGATGAGGCTGCATTGGTGGGCATTGATGCATTATTTTTGTTAAACCTCCTTTTTTGCTATTAACATTAAATTATGTTACCACATTGTATCATATTTTTCTTGCTTCATAACATCAATATCCGTTCTAAAATCAGGTGGGCATGGATGGTGAGCTGATTCGGTTGTTCAATGGGCCACTTGACTGGACTTGCCCCCCAGGCCTAAGGCTGCCAGCCCTCCCCTGGGCGAATGCGTGCGCGGCCGGTGACCCGCACCCACTGGGATTCTACACAGCGAGAGCCCAGCAGCGGGTACCACGGACTCAATGTCATGACTTTGACGTCAACCACTTGCAGACCATCCACTGTACATATACTGTGGCAGGGTGGCCGATCTGTGCCACATCACATACCTAGTACATGATCTGACACTTCTGGGTCTGGGAGGCAAGCATGCGCGCCGGTGTCCTGACCCCAGTTTGATTCTACACAGCAGGAGCCCAGCAGCGGGTACCACCGACTCAATGTCCACAGATCTCGTGACTTTGACATTAACCACTTGCGGACTGTCCACCATACATATATTGAGACAGGGCAGCTTCTCTGCGCTAGATCACATACCTAGTACGTGATCTGACACTCCTGGGTCTGGGACGCATGCGTGCATGGCCAGCGACCTGTCCCCACTGTGATTGTACACAGCGGGAGCCCAGCAGCAGGTACCGTGGACTCAATGTCCACCGGCACCCGCCGATTACACAGGGCACAGGCAGAACGGCAATCTGCCTATGTAAACAAGGCAGATTGCCGTTCTGTCAGAAGGGAAGGCACTGATCCTGTGGATCTTTGCCTTCCCCTAGTCAAAGCACCCCCCCCCCCCACAGTGAGTAAGCACAACCTGGTCACACAGTTAACCCTTCGATCGCCCCTGATGTTTAACCCCTTCCCAGCCAGTGTCATTAGTACAGTGACAGTGAATATTTTTAACACTGATCACTGTATTAGTATCACTGATCCCCAAAAAGTGTCAAAAGTGTCATGTCAGTTAGGTGTTCGATTTGTCTGTATCGCAGTCCCGCTAAAAACCACTGATCACCGCCATTACTAGTAAAAAGAATAAATATAATTTAAAAAATAAATAAATAAAAATATCCCATAATTTGTAGATGCTCAAACTTTTGTGCAAACCAATCAATACGTGCTTATTGGGATTTTTATTTCCAAAAATATATAGCAGAGTACATATTGGCCTAAATTGATGAAGAAATTAGTTTTTTTATTGGATATGCTTTATAGTAGAAAGAATAAAATATTGGGGTTTTTTTTGTTTGTTTATAGGAGAAAAAAATAAAAGCCGCAGTGGTGATGAAATACCACCAAAAGAAAGCTCTATTTGTGGGAAAAAAGGACAAACATTTTAATTGGGTACAACATCCCCTAACTAGTCATCTAGACAAGCCCACCCAGTCAATGCTTTGATTAATCCGAGATTCCACTCCACCTCCAACTGTCCGGCAACAGTCTACAACAGTCTATGAGATAAAGCTCATACAATGTTCCAGCAGTCTGAGAAAGTGGAATTAATTTATCTCCATAGATTTTTTGAAGGATATTGTTGATAAATATTTCTGAAGGAGCCTCTCCAACCCAGTCTGCATGAGGGTCACCATATTTCCTCTGACCATTAACCCGTACATGATTAATATTATACCTTTGCATCCACTTCAGAAGGGAAGCTTTATTGTCCTTATTTAGAGATTTAACCCAAGCCTAGCTCTCAGGGTTTATCATGTTGTTGTCCATCATTAGATAATGATCTGCTCTCTCCATGGGATCAAAGGCTGAACTGAGCTCTTTACCATGCTGTGACTGGGAGAAGTTAACAAAATCCCTGGTCTCCTCCATGGTCCATATTTACTGGGTAAGTTGCTTGCCCCTAGTCCACTCCAAAAGCCTCTGTCCCAGTTGGGTCTGTCACACTATTAAAGATCAGTCAATTCAAAATTGCTAAACCATTTTTTAGTAGATGCTTACTGCTCTGTCTCTTGGGATCTATGATAGGGAGATACCTGTTGTAGGATACATCTTGGATGACAGGTATTTGTGTGGCAGGTACTGGGTCTCTTAAGAGACACAACAAGGGTTAAGGAAGACGAGGACTGATACAGAGGAAGTAAAAATAGTGAAGGGTTGTTGGGAGTGGGGGGTGCACTTGTTTGAATTTTGGACACCCAACAAGAAGATTTACTGCTGAGTGGCACATTTTGTGCCATGGTGTTTGGTTTCTGCTCCGCTGATGTTTTATGGGCTGAATTAGACAGTTTTCCAAATTCTGTTTTTGGGATTGTGTCAATCTGCAAAGAAGCATTTAGGTTGTCTTTGTGGACAAAACCTTTAATTTGGATGCTAACATGGTTTTCAGGTGTAGCACCCTGCTAGAAAGGTGCTAGGAAGGTTAGTTAAATTTAGTTCTTTTTGGGTCCCCTGTAATCAGTGGAGCAGCTTGTGATTGCTTTGGACTGTTCTGGACTCCAATGGCTGCAGGTTTGATCATTTCCCTTCTGGAGGATTCTAGAATGTAGTGGGCTGGAAAGGTAAATCAGTAACCTGAATATTTATGTTGTGCTAATCCCTAGTAGAAGATGCCCAGTGGCATGTACCTTGGTTGGAGGCTGAGTTGAAGAGAGGGCTTCCCTTGCAGCTCTGGTCCAAGCACCCCCTAAATGTGGTGACAGAGGTACAAGGCTCAACGAAGTACAGGTGTCGGTAGCTTGATAGCAGGTGACTGTCACAGTCAGAGATGTAGCCAAGGTGAGCTGGGGTTATACACCATGGGACAGCAGCATGGTCAGGAGGCAGGCCAAGGTCGGTACCAGAGAAGCAGGCCGAACAAGGTCCAGTAGCAGACCGAAGTAAGCACCAGGAGATCAGGCAGAGAATAGTCAGAGGCCAGCCGAGGTCAGAATCCAGAATCCACAGAGCAAGATCAGGAACAAGCCAGGTCAGCAACGGAAGATCAGTCACCACAAGCATTAACACAGGAACATGTATAAGGAGAAGCTGAAGAACACCCAGCAGGGAGCATCCTACAGGGTCTCCTTTTACTAGGTCCTTTGACGCCAATCCACAAAGACATATGTGCCGATGCTCGCTGGTGCACAGAGATGCACCTTCATTTTAGTGCACCCTGGACATTAGCCTGAGCTCATCTGTGTGCTGGTACATGTGCACGAGCATTAGCTGCATGTGCATGAGCATTAGCTGCAGGAGAATGAGCACTAGCTGCATAAGAATCAGCAATAGCTGTATGAGAATTAGCATTATCTGAACTAGCTTCCTGACACCCATAAGATGGTTGGGGGAGTGCATAAATAGGTTTGGGGTCTGGAGCTGTCCTGTTCTTGTCCAGGAGGAGAGGTTTACAGCCTGAAGGGCTGCTGCCCTTCTAGGCAGCCCAGCTGAAATTCTATGTGTGCAAATCGAGGTCCCAGCTATAGAGCTGGGGAGCGTGTTTGCTGAAAACCTCTGGAACTAATCAAGAGAAACTGGAGAAATGTCTGGCTGATATTGGAAGGAAGCATCCAAGGATCCTGTTGACTGTTGCTTCTGCAATCCCTTGTGTATCAGTACTAGAGCTTGCCTGTCCTGGGGTAGTTCTGATGGTTTCCCAGTGCTGTCTATTTTCTGGGCTATAACTAACGATGGGGCACTATTTGTCCCACTGACACCAACAATGGGCCACTATTCCTCCTACTGACCACAGGCACTATGTAATTTTTGCCTCTCACTGACCACCAAGGACATTTTCTACTCTCACTGGCCATCGTCTGGCCACCCTACGTTCTGAAGGACAGTAAAATGGCACTTTTTTATAGAAAGTTTGAAACCCCCTCATCTAAGGCATCATACTTTGATGAGATACCCCCGGTGTAAGTTGTGGGCATTGTAAGTACCCTTTAAACTGCTTGCCTTGTGTGCCGTGATCTAGTAAACCGCATGCTTTAGAAGTGCTATCCAATAAACAGAGGAAATGTATGCCGCATATTCACAATGACTAATTACTTTCTGCTAACAAAGAACTGTAATATTTTTTTTTCATCCTAGCATTGCCTATTGATCCTCATCCATGCTGTCCTATTAATATAAAATGATTTAATGCAGCTATTTCAGAGGGATTTTTTTTTCAGCAACAGCTGCAACTATCAGAGCCCAGGCAAATTATTTTACTTAATAATCACAAATCTGACTATTGCATGATATATGAGGCTACGCGGCATGGATTTAGAAGGAGTGCACTACAGACTGGGAGAACGAAACTCAATTGGTAGTTATAAAGGTATTAGTTTTAATCAAAGGTCAAATCCACCCAAAACACATTTATTTTTGGATGTTGTGAATTGAATTACCTACTAGCTTCATATACAGTATGTGTAGGGAAGCAGGAATGTCCTTTTTAGTGCTGATGGGCTGTAGTAAGCCTAGGCCAGATTTCTATATATTTTCTAAGAAGACAAAAAGGAGGCACCTCTAAGTGCAGTATTACAAAGGATTTATTATAATAATGGTATAAAAACACTCACATTGTGGAGCAGAATAAACAGCATAATCAGCATGGGTAGTCCATAATGGCGCCACTGCAACCTCTGCGATGGGGGAAGCGTCTCCAGGTATAGACAGGTGTCCAGATGTAGGATAAATCGTCCAGAGGAGATGGTGAAGAGCCGGCTTGTAAATCCAGGACGCAGTATGTGACACAGGAGACAGAACACAGGGGAGTGACGTCATCAGTACGCGACGCGTTTCCTAGGCGAATGTCGGTCCTGATGACACAAGGACCGCGCCTCTTCCTCAGGCACTTAGAGGTGCCTCCTTTTTGTCTTCTTCTTTTATAGTTACATGAGGTCTGGTTCAGCTTCCAAGGATTGGCTGCCTCTTGTCCCTGATCATCTGTTATACTCCCTCCTAGAGACTTATTGAAGTGGCAGAGACTTCCACTTATATTGTCTTGAGGATTTCACCAATTAGACTACCTCGTTGCTTTCCATGAACTATTTTTGGACTGGGCTGATTACAAAGTTTGAGCGCACAAACCTGCTCTTTTTCTATATATTTTCTACTTATTGTTTGCTTCTGCCTGCTGTTGGGGAGTCTCCCTGCATAGACAAGTGTAGGTTTTCCCTGCTTCCTGTAGGTGGCACTGTTACATTATACAAATGGGGTGGAGTCAGTGTCAGGACCAGGAACTAAACCCATAGCCTCTGCTGAGTTTAAAAGTAGCTCTTCTTGTTGTGACACCAGGGATGCTGGACAGCTTCCTGCCGGATTCCATAGACAATCCTTGCCCTGTGTCGTGTCTCTCTTGAACCTTGAACTCTTTGCTCCTCCCAGGAATATCCAATGTAAGCCATGATTTGGCACTTCTTGTTTGCCAGATTATTGTGCCATACAGCGCACTCCCAGCACAAGGTGAGAAACACAAATATGCGGCTCCACAGAAAAAAAGCCTAGTCCATTGAGGCTGCATATATGTGTTACGTCGGCGGGAAGGGGTTCAGGTTCAGTTTACATTGCTGCGATATGATTTTGATCTGACTTTCAGAGCAATTATGTAGCACTACTTGGATGCAACTTCGGTAAGGTTTGTATATTTTATGGGGACAAAATTGCACTGGAATCACACCAAAGTAGTGCAGGAACCTTTTCCAAGGCTGCTCTATGCTAAGTTGCTGTAATGTGAATGGAGACCTTTTACAACAATTCCCTTGTAAAGCAATTCTGTGTGACCCTTATGTATTTATACATGGTGATCATATCCCCCCCTTATGTATTTATACATGAAGATCATATCCCCCTTATGTATTTATACATGGAGATCATATCCCCCTTATGTATTTATACATGGTGATCATATCCCCCTTATGTATTCATACATGGAGATCATATCCCCCCTTATGTATTTATACATGGAGATCATATCCCCCCTTATGTATTTATACATGGAGATCATATCCCCCTTATGTATTTATACATGAAGATCATATCCCCCCTTATGTATTTATACATGGAGATCATACCCCCCCTCCCCTTATGTATTTAAACATGGTGATCATATCCCCCTTATATATGTAGCGCCCCCATAGTGATAGGTCCTGTGTAAATAGATTTTTTTTGTTAGGAGAGGTAGGGAGGAAGGAGGGAGCCCCCAGTCTGGCGGGGGGGGGGGGGACCTTGAGGCCTGGTAGCTTGGGTGCAGCCAGGAGTGGAAAGAGGAATGATCCTGGAACAGCACAAGGGAGCAGGAGAGCAACAGAGAGGCTACAGGAAAAGACTCTTTAAAGGATCCACCAGTGTTGTTGTCGATGAGTGACATACCTGGGAACTGGACAGGAGGACTGGAGCAGGCTGGGAGGATACAGTGGACAGTCTGTGGAGGTCAGAGGAGCCAGTCAGGGGAGCAGTGTCACTGGGCAGTGGAGCAGCCAGGATGGCTAAGGTGGCCTGGAAGAGAATGAGCTGGGAGCAGTAGTCCATCAAACACTAGCTAGCACCAATGTACTTAGCTACACCTTGAGGGCTCATGGCCCTTGCCTGTAATGGGCGGTCCAGAGGTCCTGCCGTCAGTAATGCAGGCCTCACCATGTGCTAGTCAGGGTGGAGGAAAAGGTAATGGAGGTCTGATAAATATCCTTTCAGGCCTCACTGTGAAGAAGTAGGTCTGTGCAGGAGAGAAGTGAAGGAATTTATTATATATATACGGAGGTGTATATAGATGTTCCCGTTTTTGATCTACTGGGCATCCCACAGTCATCCCTACCCCATCCAAGTTTATTCCACTAAAAAAAACCAAAAAAAACCCAAAGTATCGGCCTGTTCTGTGACTCCGAATAAAAGGACAAATGTGTGATTGAGGGCAGAGAGTCAGATGAACCACACATACTAGCCATCCCTAAGGGGGCACATGGCTACATGTATTTGTACATGGTGATCATATCCCCCCTTAATCTCCTCTTCTCAATAAGAGAATAAATTCAGTTCCTCTAATCTTTCCTCATAGCTGAGCTCCTCCATGCCTCTTATTAGTTTGGTTGCCCTTCTCTGCACTTTCTCCAGTTTCCCGATATCCTTTTTGAGAACTGGAGCCCAAAACTGAACTGCATATTCCAGATGAGGTCTTACTAATAATTTGTACAGGGGGGGCAAAATGATGTCTCTATCTCTGGAGTCCATACCTCTCTTGATACAAGAAAGAATTTTGCTTGCTTTGGAAACCGCAGCTTGGCATTGCATGCCATTATTAAGCTTATGATCTACCAACACCCCCAGATCCTTTTCCACTATGATTTCCCCTAGTTGTACTCCCCTAGTATGTACGATGCATGAATATTCTTAGCCCCCAAATGCATAACTTTACATTTATCAACATTAAACCTCATTTACCACATAATCGCCCAATTAGACAGTGCATTGAGGTCGGCTTGTAAGTTGGAGACATCCTGTAAGGACATTATAACCATTTTCTTATAGATCGCTGTTACATCTTGTGAGTGTTCCCTGGATGTGTTTCCTTCTTGCCAGGCCTGTTCTGTATTGCTGAATTTCAGTTACAATATATTCCTGTTTTTGCACCTGGACTCAGACTGTTTTCTGCATGCCGCACCATGCTGCACCTTCCCGCACTACTCCTATGACCACATTAAGGAGTTCCAATTCTTAGAGTTGGGTTATTTAAGATGACGTCTATATGAGACGAAACGCGTCGGTTTTGGTGTCCTATGCCATTGCATGTGATGTACCTATTAATGCCCATTTTTATGCTGAAATGTGAGTGTAACTTTTTTTAGTTTTTTAATAAATACGGCTATTTTATGGAATTGCGCTATGTTGGAATTTCCTTTTGCTCCCTTGCTTTACATGATGGCCCGTTTATGAGGTCTTGATGCCACTGTTTGGTTGACTGCCGAGTTATATCATTGGTATAACTGAGGCTCTGAGGAAATTGGCGATTGGCCAATGAAACGCGTCAGCGGTGCGTCATCACGCACGTGATGTGGGAGGGGCCATCCAGGAAGGGCGGAAGTGATGCATTGAGGGCGGGTGGAATTCATGCTGCTGAGCCCAGTTACTGCCTGTTACTGCCTGTGGCCATCTTCACTGTGGGAACCTCCAGGAAGCTATGATTGGCATGTGAGGCAGTCTCTACAGCCACGCTAGCGCCGTTTTGAAGTGACAGAAGTGGTGCTTATGGGGAATGAACGCCAGGAGTGAGCGGTGAGAGTGTCTTCTGCTTTTCCCCCCTCCCCACCATCTATGGACGTATCGGATACCGTGAGACTATCTGTGCCTTATCTTCAGCCATTGTGTACCTCCAGTACACCACACTGTCTTTCGGGGTAAAAACAGAGTTAATGTTCCCCCGTCTTTAATGGGATCGCTGTGTTACCTGCTGACGCGGGACTGATACCATTTGCTTTTTAGAGTGCTCCAGCCTTACCACCCTTAACTTCAGTGTTTTGCTTCATCTCCTCCACTTCCTACCATCTCCAGCTCCTCCATACCCAGCCATCCAGATAGCATGGACCATTTCCATAGGACTATAATGTAGTCACCTGAGGATGAGTGTGTCTGGTGTATGCTTAGAGGTGTGTGTGCAGCTGCGATTTCCCCTCCCTGTCCTAGACAACGTTGTCTTTTTAATTGTTTTTATACCTTGGCAATGGTCCATATCCTTATCCCATGTAGTTTTGTATTGCTTCCCAATTATATTAACCTTCCTGGCGTTATGATTATTTCAGATTTTTGGTGCTGAAAGCGGTACGATTATTTTGCATGGAAATTTGGTGTTTTATATTGTAGGCCTGTAATTCTAAGGAATAACTCACTTAAATCTGTCCAAACAAGAGTCTAGTAGACATCCTGGGTATGATAAAGTTTGAAACATGAAATCATAAATTATAATATAATAAATAACTAAAAATAATTATCAAAAATAATAACGTAATAGTAATAAAATGTATTCAATAATGTAATCAAACCAAAAACACTGAAATTTGCTGAGTTGCAGAATTGTCGCTGTCGTCACTTTCAGTGTCTGATGATAAATTTCCCCAAAAATCAGTATCACTCAATTCTGCAAATCATTCTTATTTACTATCGGTGTTTTCTAGCCGATCAAAAACCACTTTTGACGGGGCGTGGCCTGCAGCGGAGCGTGATGGCTGACTAGAACCAGAGCTCCGCTCCCATACTTGGATCACAGCAACTCTCAGCAACCTAGGGTCCCATAAAAACCACCCCATAGAAAGAACTTACCGCACAGATCGACCAGGGCATGCCCGGCAACAGGTACATGCCTCCTGAGCCGCGCCGTCTGACGGATTACTATCGCCCTGCCAATATGAACAAGGCCAAAGATGGCGCCGGCGCAAAGATCGTTCGCGGCAGCATCGAGCCGACGAACGATCGGAATACGCAGTCTTTCCCTACAGAAGATACGACCGCAACGAACGGCAAGGGCGCGAATCCCCACCTCACAGAAAGAGCAGCAAGGCCCGACACGCTTGTGAGGGAAGAAGAGTACATATACACCGCAGGGGATACTATGGACACCCTTCCTGCCCCAGAAGCCCCAGCGGGGGGTCCACCATCTGACCGAGGGAAGAGGCTGGCGTCCTCCCCTGCCCACTCACCCAGTAAGGAGCCGCAGCTCAAAAAACAATTCTGGGCTAGTCCTGAGGCAGAACTCCTCGCCCCAGAGCGCAACACAGCACTAGCAGCAATCCCTGCCACAGAGAACACAGTATCGGAGGCTTCACTAAAAGCCATGCTGATGACACTGCAGAAAGACCTACACAGGGAATTACATGTCTCCCTGTCTCAGATCCATGAAAGGGTAGACTGCCTGGAAGACCGAACCACAGACCTGGAAGGTCATATGCAGAACCATGTTAAAGCACACAATGAGCTGTTAGATGCCCATGCTCACCACAAGTCAGAGATCCAAAGAATTAACTTGAAACTGGCTGACCTGGAAGATCGCTCGAGGCGACAGAACATAAAAATCAGAGGGGTCCCGGAAACGGTCAAAGCTAATGAAATCTGCCCATACCTTCAACAACTCTTTTCCAAAGTGCTGCCCCGCTTAAACACCCACGATTTACTGATCGATAGGGCACACAGGATTGCAAAACCCGCTCACCTCGCGGCTGATGTTCCAAGAGACATCCTGGCAAAAGATGCATTATTTCCCAGTCAAGGAACAAATTTTACAAGCCGTGAAGAAATCTGGATACCAACATCTTGTTCTTCAATGATTTATCGAAGGCTACGATGGAATTCCGCAGATCTTTCATGCCAATCACCTCCATTCTGCAAGAAAGAAAGGTTACATACAAATGGGGCTTTCCCACCAAACTGCTTGTCACCTATCAACAGCAGACAATACCCATTCTGAATCCCAAGGATGGCTATAAGAAACTTACCAATTGGGGATTTCTGCCTCTTCCACCCAACGTTCCAGACCAGACAAGACGCCGGCTGAATCATCCACTCCCTGGAAATCCGGATACCGACAAAGACTGATCCTGATAAAACCACAACTAAGGATCCTATGCGCATACAAGATCCAGTATGAGCGCTCTCACTCCTGATCACCACTTCCCCAGGTTATAGTGTGCAGTGCACACCAAATTCTACCTATCGTTCTCTTTATTCCTCCTCCCCTCCTCAACTGATTGTTAAAGTTAACCTGTTGTTATTGCATTTAATAATCGTTACATTGAGAAGGCTTTGGTGAGTTAAATGTAAGCACCCCTCCTATACATAGAGTGATAACGAGGTCTTTTTTTTTCTGTATTGTGCTGTTTATTGTAGACCCGATTTGGGTCCCCTGTGTGCGGCGGTCCCCCGCCTTTTCCTGTAGTCTCGCTCCAGTCTCCTCAGCCCTCTGCAACATCCTCACGTCATGTCTTTCACTATCACATCCCTCAACGTCAAGGGCCTAAACTCCCCTTACAAAAGAAATTTATTATGGAAAGAGGCCCTAACACAACGGGCAGATGTTCTCTGTATTCAAGAGACGCATTTCTCCAAAGACAAGGCTCCTAAATGCACACACAGCACATTCCCCCACTGCTTCGTAGCTAATGCCCCTAAAAAATGTAGAGGCGTCATGATAGCCATTAGTTCTGCGGTCTCATTTACACTCCACCACTGCGAAGCTGACGTAGATGGCAGATACTTGATTCTCTCTGCGACCATTGAAAATCAGCGTCTTACCCTAGTTAATCTTTATGCACCCAACTCAGCGCAGAGAAACTTCTACGCAAAACTCATGGCTAAATTGGCCCCATTCAGATCCGACCCACTACTAATATGTGGAGATTTCAACAGTATCGTTGATCCCGCCCTGGATACAACTAACCCAAATACTAGGAGACCCACTGCACTATCCTCCCTTCTCCACAGGGAAGATCTGTTCGACCCATGGAGGTGCCTACATGACATGGAGCGAGACTACACGTTCTATTCCCACCCTCATAACTCATACTCTCGGATCGATCTGTTCCTCACAGACAAGTACCTCCTCCAATCAGTATCCGAAGCAAGCATCGGGGTGATCTCTTGGTCAGATCACGCACCAATCTCGATCAAATTGTCCATGAACAACCAACCCCTGAAACACACGTTATGGAGGCTTAACCCATCTCTCCTGGCGACCCCAGGGGCCTCTGACAGAATTCGATCCGAGATTGAGTCCTATTTCATACAAAATGCAAATTCTGTTGATGACCCGTCTGTCATATGGAATGCGCACAAGGCGGTCCTAAGAGGCCTATTCATCAAACTAGGAGCCCAAGCCAGGAGGGCCCAGAGAGCCACGACAGAACGATTACTGAAACAAATAAAAGATCTTGAAATCCAAAACAAACAAGCCCCATCCCCAACAATTGCAGCAGAACTTATAACAATAAGATACCAACTCAGTGAACACCTTCACAAAAAATTTGATTTCTACATTAAGCGGCTTAAGCTCCTTTTTTACTCCTCGGCAAATAAATCAGGAGCGTTTATGGCCAAACAGATGAAAAAACAACTCTCTAACCAAAAGATTCAATATCTCACCAACTCCCAGAGTAAAAAGCTAAGTAACCCTCTCGATATCGCGAACGAATTCAGCGCATTTTACGCCAAATTGTATAATCTAAAAAATTGTGATAAAACACCCCACCCCAAAATTGCAGACATTGACACATTTCTAGCCTCCATCAATCTCCCGACCATCACCCAATCACAAGCCGAATTTCTTTCGAAACCTTTCTCCACAGCAGAAATACTCACTGCCATTAAACAAATGCCCCTACACAAAGCTCCAGGTCCAGACGGATTTACAAACGAATACTACAAGCAATTCCCCCTTCAACTCGCCCCACATCTCTGTGAAGTCTTTAATCACCATGTCTCTACTGGTAAAATGCCCAAGGAATCTTTAACCTCCGATCTTTACACAGTTACAGACGTTAAAACCCCACCCCACAAAATAGTGTTAAAAAATCTAATATGTTAAACCGCATTTTACGCGACTTAAGCAAGCGCTATAGCTCTCCCA
>BLSH010335124.1:451762-496850 GCA_018402905.1 Glandirana rugosa
AACTGTTACGATTCGGTACCGGAGTGTTAATTATCTTCGTAACAGTTGGACGGTATGAACGAAGTCAACTGGCAGCTCAACAGATAGACTATCCGGTGAGTTACTGGTTGACTTCTTCGTGAGTTCCGTCCGACTGTTGTAACATTACACTTATCCTTCTGACGCGATTTAAGGATTATCTTAATTTCATCACCTATCACATTGGACTTATTTTATATGGACTTTTACGGGATTGGAGTTTTATGAGTTTATTCACTGTCTTTATATTTGCCACACTCTGTTTGATTTCACTCTTATGTTTTATTTGATTTATGTTTTATGCACAAGCGCAGCCTTTTTTATGACTTTAAGCTTTTTGGGTGTAGAAATCACACTTTATTGTTGCAGCTGTGCTATAAAGAGTGCAGTGATTGTTAGGGTTAGCGCAGTCTTCCTATTCACATTACAATGTTGTCAGCCTGCCTTGAGTGCTTCTTCAGTTGGTCATTGAGTGGCCTATCAGATAGACAACTCGACGGTCAACTGAAGCAAGTATGGCAGGTTGACAATGCTTCTATTAATTGTGAGGCCATGGCTTAGCATTGTCAACCTGCTTTCAAGTGCTTCTTAAAATGGCCATTGGGCTTACTATCAAGTCTATTAGATAGACGGCCCAATGACCAACTGAAGCAGCAGGTATGGCAGAGGGACAATGTTGCTGTGAATTGTGAGGCCAAGGCAAAGTGTTGTCAGGCTACCTTCAAGCTCTTCTTCAGTTAGCCATTGAGCTACCCATTAAGTCTATAAGATAGACAGCCCAATGGCCAAATGAAGCAGCAGGTACAGCAGGTTGACAATGCTGCTTTGAATTGTGAGGCCATGGCTTAGTGTTGTCATCTTGGCTTTAAGTGTTTCTTTAGTTGGCCATTGGACGTCCTGTCAAGTCTATTAGATAGACAGCCCAATGGCGAACTGAAGCAGCAGGTGACAATGTTGCTGCAGATTGTGAGGCCATGGCTTAGTGTTGTCAGGCTACCGTCAATCTCTTCTTCAGTTAGTTATTGAGCTGCCTATTAAGTCTATCATATAGACAGCCCAATGACCAACTGAAGCAGTAGGTACAGCAGGTTGGCAATGCTGTTTCAATTTATGAGGCCATGGCTTAGTATTGTCAGCTTGACTTTAAGTGTTTCTTTAGTTGGCCATTGGGCT
Source organism: Glandirana rugosa (assembly GCA_018402905.1). Classification (NCBI taxonomy): domain Eukaryota; kingdom Metazoa; phylum Chordata; class Amphibia; order Anura; family Ranidae; genus Glandirana; species Glandirana rugosa. The sequence continues at coordinate 452,954 of BLSH010335124.1, forward strand.
TCCTATCAACACTATAAGTTAGACAGCCCAATGGTCAACTGAAGCATCAGGTACAGCAGGTTGACAATGCTGCTTTGAATTGTGAGGCCGTGGCATGGTGTTGTCATTAGTTTGCCTTTGGGCCTTCCTATCAAGTCCATTAGATAGACAGCCCAATGGCCAACTGAAGCAGCAGGTATGACAGGTGACAATGTTGCTGCGGGTTGTGAGGCCATGGCTTAGTGTTAGGCTACCTTCAAGTTCTTCTTCAGTTGGCCAGTGAGATGCCTATTAAATCTATCAGTTAGACAGTTTCTTTAGTTTGCCATTGGGCTTCCTATTAAGTGTATTAGATAGACAGCCCAATGGCCAACTGAAGCAGCAGGTACAGCAGGTTGACAATGCTGCTTTGAATTGTGAGGCCATGGCTTAGTGTTGTCAGCCTGACTTTAAGTTTCTTTAGTTGGCCATTGGGCTTCCTATCAAGACTAGATAGGCCAGCCAAGTGGCCAACTGAAGCAGCAGATATTGCAAGTGACAATGCTGCTTCGAATTATGAGGCCAATTTAGTGCTGTCATTCTGGCTTTACATTTTTATTTAGCTTGCCATTGGGCTTCCTATTAAGTCTATCAGATAGACAGCCCAATGGCCAACTGAAGCAGCAGGTACAGCAGGTAGACAATGCTGATTCGAATCATGAGGCCATGGGTTAGCGTTGTCAGCCTGACTTTTAGTGATTTTTTAGTTGGCCACTGGAGTGCCTCTCAAGTCTATTAGATAGACAGCCCAATGACCAACTGAAGCAGCAGGTACAGCAGGTTGACAATGCTGCTTTAAATTGTGAAAAAACAAATGCAGAGAAGCGCCACTCAGTAACATGGTTTATTCAGCAGTAAACACAAGGCTTAAAACACTTCTTCAGTTAGCCATTGAGCTGCCCATATAGTCTATCAGATAGACAGCCCAATGGCCAACTGAAGCAGCAGGTACAGCAGGTTGACAATGCTGCTTTAAATTTTGTGAGGCCATGGCTTAGTGTTGTCATCCTGGCTTTACATTTTTCTTTAGTTGGCCATTGGACTTCCTATCAAGTCTATAAGTTAGACAGCCCAATGGTCAACTGAAGCAGCAGGTACAGGAGGTTGACAATGCTGCTTCAAATTGTGAAAAAACAGATGCAGAGAAGCACCACTCAGTAACATGGTATATTCAGCAGTAAAAACAAGGCTTAAAACACTTACATTGAGGTTAAGGGGTAACAGCTCCTCATGTGGTAGAAAAAGCCTCTATGGTGGGTCTGTAAACTGTGCAGGTGCGAAGGGCTGGCATCAGAGAATGCCGACACCGAGGGACAGGACACCGGCTTATCCTGTGGATATACTGCTACCTGGGGCTCTGTATACTGCTACCTGGCACCCTATATACTGCTACCTGGGGCTCTGTATACCCTATCTGGGACCCATGTATACTGCTACCTGGCACCCTGTATACTGCTACCTGGGGCTCTGTATACTTTTATCTGGGACCCCTGTATACTTCTATCTGGGACCCCTGTATACTTCTATCTGGGACCCTGTATACTGCTACCTGGGGCTCTGTATACTGCTACCCTGTATACTGCTACCTGGCACCCTATATACTGCTACCTGGGGCTCTGTATACCCTATCTGGGACCCCTGTATAATGCTACCTGGCACCCTGTATACTGCTACCTGGCATCCTATATACTGCTACCTGGGGCTCTGTATACCCTATCTGGGACCCCTGTATACTACTACCTGGCACCCTGTATACTGCTACCTGGGACTCTGTATACCCTATCTAGGACCCCTGTATACTGCTACCTGGCACCCTGTATACTGCTACCTGGCACACTATATACTGCTACCTGGGGCTCTGTATACCCTATCTGGGACCTCTGTATATTGTTACCTGCCACCCTGTATACTGCTACCTAGGGCTCTGTATACTGCTATCTGGGACCCCTTTATACTGCTATCTGGGACCCCTTTATACTGCTATCTGGGACCCTGTATACTGCTACCTGGGACCCTGTATACTGCTACCTGGGCCCTGTATACTGCTAACTGGGGCACTGTATACTGCTATCTGGGACCCTGTATACTGCTATATGGGACCCTGTATACCATATCTGGTGACTGTATACCCTATCTGGGACCCTGTATACTGATATATGGTGATTCTGTATACTGCTATCTGGGACCCCAGTATACTGCTACCTGGCACCCTGTATACTGCTACCTGGGGCTCTGTATACTTCTATCTGGGACCCCTGTATACTTCTATCTGGGACCCCTGTATACTTATATCTGGGACCCTGTATACTGCTACCTGGGGCTCTGTATACTGCTACCCTGTATACTGCTACCTGGCACCCTATATACTGCTACCTGGGGCTCTGTATACCCTATCTGGGACCCCTGTATACTGCTACCTGGCACCCTGTATACTGCTACCTGGCACCCTATATACTGCTTCCTGGGGCTCTGTATACCCTATCTGGGACCCCATATACTGCTACCTGGCACCCTATATACTGCTACCTGGGACTCTGTATACCCTATCTAGGACCCCTGTATACTGCTACCTGGCACCCTGTATACTGCTACCTGGCACACTATATACTGCTACCTGGGGCTCTGTATACCCTATCTGGGACCTCTGTATATTGTTACCTGCCACCCTGTATACTGCTATCTGGGACCCCTTTATACTGCTATCTGGGACCCCTTTATACTGCTATCTGGGACCCTGTATACTGCTACCTGGCACCCTGTATACTGCTACCTGGGCCCTGTATACTGCTATCTGGGACCCTGTATACTGCTATATGGGACCCTGTATACCATATCTGGTGACTGTATACCCTATCTGGGACCCTGTATACTAATATATGGTGATTCTGTATACTGCTATCTGGGGCTCTGTATACTGCTATCTGGGGCTCTGTATACTGCTACCTGGGACTCTGTATACTGCTACATGGTGACTCTCAGTGTTGCCAACCTACCAGATTGAAATTTACTGGCACAACACCCAAAATTTACTGGCACCACCAAGTTTTTACTGGCATTTTACAAAAGTTACAAAATTACAGTTTTCAGTGCAAATTTCAGTATTTAGGCTACAAACAATTACACTGTGCAAATAGCAATGTGATTTGAGATAGACAGCAAGGTAAAAAAACATATTTCTGTTATCTTCAGTATAATAAGGGCAGATTATTTAGTCCATCAGTTTTGTCACCTATGCCAAATTGTAGAGATTTCCCCTTAATTTCTGTTCCATAACCACCACAGAAAGTGAGGTGAAATCTTTGGTAGCCACTAGGTTCACCAGAATTTATGTCCCCACTTCTAAAGACTTCTTGTCTCCATCACCTCCTGTTTTTATCCCTCCATCACCCCGCATCTCCATCTCACCATCCCCCCGTCTCCATCCCTCCATCACCCCCAATCTACATCCCCCCATCACTTCCTGTCACCATCCCTCCGTCTCCATCACACCATCCCCATCACCTCCTGTTTCCATTACACCATCCTTCCATTACCTCCTGCCACTTATCCAGTGCACACTTCACTCATACAGCGCACACCGCACTCATACAGCACACACCGCACTCATACAGTGCACACTCACACTAAGAGAGAGAGGGACTCCTGCAGCCTGGCTCGCGGCTGTCTGTAAGAGTGAGCAGAGACAGTGTGGGTGTCAAGCAGTCCCACACTCACTGTCCCGACTTTCTTTGGCTGGCTTGAAGAGGAAGCTACTGCACTCACCACTGTCACCAGGAGGGCTGCAGGGTCAGTCAGAGCAAGGAGGCAGGCAGGAATCAGGAGGATCCATCCATCCGGAGCGTCTGCTCCGGTCAGGTGCTGGCTGGCGGTGGTGTTGCGGGAAAATGCAGTAACCTCATTTAAGGGTGGATGGGCTGGGCAGAGGCACTAACTGGCAGCAGGAGGAGTGGTCATCCAACTCGTCTCAGGTTCAGGCTCGGATTTTCTCACTTGCTGCTCGGGGATTTCCGTAATGGCACATGCGCAGCTCTGACCGGAGCCGATGGCAGACGTTTTTACTGGCAGTTTTCGGCTGCTACGGACTTTTACGGACACCCTAAAAACTGCCCTGTTTTTTTACGGGCTGTCCGTAAATTTACGGACGGTTGACAACACTGGTGACTCTGTATTCTGCTATATGGTGGCTCTGTATACCACAATCTGTGATGCTGTATACCCTATCTGGTGATGCTGAGTTGTATACTCCTGACACAAGCAAGGGGTGGAAACTATATGGGGTGGGGCTTATGAGAAGTGGGAGGGGTCAAAAAGGAAGGGTGGGATCTGGCGCCCCCCCCCAATCCTAAAATTTCACTAGCCGTCACTGATCATTTTGCATATAGACAAGATGCTGTTGCATGTAAATCTGATTTCCTGATAAATTAAATTGTAGTTTTAATTATCATGATATAAAATAATGGATGTGGAGGCCTTTCGGTGGGTGGTTTTTTTTTTGTTTTTTGTTTGGGGGGGGGGGGGCATTTCATTCTTGGACCCAGGCAGCACAATGTCTTGGGCCAGCCCTGATTAAATCTATCAGATAGAAAGCCCAAAGGCCAACTGAAGCAGCAAGTACTGCAGGTTGCCAATGTTCCCGTGAACTGAGAGGCCCTGGCTTAGCGTTGTCAGCTTACAAAAGGAAGTGCTGTTTCTGGCAGGATCTCCATTTATAAAGCTTTGCATAGATTTGCAAATATTATTTGATTCCAAAAACAGTATACAGTGAGGCATGCCCGCTGTCCACAACTGGTTAAACTTGATTGCTTTCTAGTGTTCTGGTGTTCAAGTGAGTAAATTAATAAAAGGAACGCAGGCAATTAAAGAAAATTACATTTAAAGCAACTGTACACAAAATAACAATTAAATACACACAAAAAAAACAAACAAATACAAAAAAACTCATTCAATTAAATCAGCTAACCTACCTCAAAACACCTCCGCTCAACATAAAAAGATTTATATATATGTATAGTATACTGTATATTCATTTACAAATATCTCCTAAGTTGCTCATTGCGTAAAATTGACCGTTTTTTGCATGGGCTAAATTTTGCCTTCCAAAAAACACTCAAAATGGCACCAAAAAATGCAGCGTGAGCTTCACATACAATGTATATCTACTTCAGCCCCGGAAGGATTTCGCACTTTAGGACCAGAGCACTTTTTGCGATTCGGCGATGCGTCGCTTTAACTGAAAATTGCGCAGTCGTGCGACGTTGTACCCAAACGAAATTTGCGTCCTTTTTTTCCCCACAAATACAGCTTTCTTTTGGTGGTATTTGATCACCGCTGCGTCATTTCTGATCGCCGCTATAAACAAAAGAAGAGCGACAATTTTGCAAAAAAACCCAAATTTCTTACTTTTTGCTAAAATACAAAAAAAAAATATAAAAAAACATTTTTTTCATCGGTTTTGGCCGATTTTATATTCTTCCTCATATTTGTGATTTAAAAAATCGCAATCGGCGTTTATTGATTGGTTTGCGCAAAAGTGGTCGCTTTTACGGATGATGAGAATTAATTTCTGGGGTTTTTATTTTTTTTTTTATTTTTTACTAGTAATGGCTGCGATCTGCGATTTTTAGCGGTACTGCGATATTGCGGCGGACATGTCGGAACATTTTGACACTTTTTTGGGACCATTGGCATTTATACAGCGATCAGTGCTATAAAAATGCACTTTACTGTGTAAATGCCATTGGCAGTGAAGGGGTTAACCTGCAGGGGGCGCTCTAAGGGTTAACTGTGTTCCCTGGGCGTGTTCTAACTGCATGGGGGCTGCCCTAGCAGGGGAAGTGATCACAGCTTCCATGTTAAGGAAGGCTGTGATCACAGCCCTTCCCCCTCACACAGAACGGAGGTCCGTGTTTACTTACACGGACCTCCGTTCTTTCACTCCGGGGGGCATCGCGGGTGGCCGGCGGAGATCGAATCCGTGGCACCCGCTCCCTGGCCCTCCCCAGACACAGTGAGCGCACGGGCGCGCGCGCGCACTCACTGTGCGCGATCTGGCAGCCGCCGTCATATGACGGCGCTTTGCCTTATAGAGCCACTCTGTCGCCGTCAGATGCCGATCGGCGGTGGGCAAGTGGATATAGGAACTCAGAAATAAGTCCATAAAAGTTCTTATAGGCAGATCAGGGGTTAACTCTTGCTGAATCCAATACACTTCTATACAGCACTTCCAGGAGACTGAAGAAATCTTTAGAACTGACAGAGGGCACAATCTAAGTGTAGTAAAAATGCGTATTTATTCTATAATGACAAATGGCAGCTCATGTAGTTATATAAAAAGTGCTCATCATCAGAGCTCAGTCTGGTGAAGTTTCGCTCTCAATGAAGGCAGGAAACAGGAATCCAGTCCTTGTTATGCACTCACTGCTGCAGCCCAGGTATGCCTAGGGTGCTGATGAAATCTCTGATGGTGTGGGAAACCCAGGGGTGATGTCAGACACCCAGAGGCTGCAAGGGGGGAGTGGCTACGTGTTTCTAGGCCCCCAGCCTCTTTCTCAAGCCACAGAGGCTTAAGAAAGAGGCTGGGTGACATAGAAATGCATAGCCACGCCTCCTTGATACATCCTGGAGTCTCACATCACTCCTGGGTTTCCCATGCTGTTAGAGAGTTTCTCAGCATCCTTGGCATACTAGCCGTTCATATCCCGGACTACGTTTATGTTTTTCTGCTTTCACCAGGCTCTGACAATAAACACTTTTTATTTATCACCCTGTGATTTTCCATTTGTCATTTTATAATAAATACCAGTTTTTACTACACTTAGATTGTGTCCTCTGCTAATTAGCTGCTGGATAGCTTTCATAAGCAGCAGGAGGAGTCACCCCCCCCCCCCCCGTCCTGCTGCTTGCCTTTGTTTCTCGGACCATTTTTACCACTGCACTTCAAAAATGATCCAAAGGTATGTGTGGCCTGATCACAGAGGTGAGACGAGACCAGATCATCTCTGATCACCTCAGAGGCGTAACTAGAACCTTCGGGGCCCCGCTGCAGGAAATTATGAAGGGCCCCCCTGACCCCTGGCCAGGCCCTTCCCTCTTCCCACTGATCCTGGGGCCCTTTACTCCCATTGCACGTCCCTTTATTACGGTCCCACCGAATAAACGAATAGTTGTGTACCAAGCCTCCTATTCATTCAGAAATGGAAGTATAGTAAAAATAGTTTACTATGCTTCAGTTATGAATGAACCAATTGGTGCCAATCACAGACTCTGTCCATTCAGAAAAGGAAGGAGCCGTTAAATGACAAATTTACCCACCCGTTCCCATCTCTCCATCATGACTCATCTTCTACAGCAGCTGGCAGGAGAGAGGAGGGGGAAGACAGCAGCTCTGTGGGGGGACCAGGGAAGCACACAGGGACCCTGGGAACAGCAGAGGACAACTAAACTGTATAGGAGGGGCGGCAGGGGCAGCATATAGAGGAACCAATCTCCTCCATTAGGAGGAAAATGTAGGAGATTGGTTCCTTTAAATGCCGCCCCCGCTATCCCTCCTATCCAGGTGTACAAGGGAGGCACACGGGTCCCCTGGAGCACGGGGCCCGGTTGCAGTTGCAACCCCTGTAGTTACGCCCCTGGATCACCTCTATGATCTAGAACAGTGGTGGCGAACCTTGGCACCCCAGATGTTTCGGAACTACATTTCCCATGGTGCTCATGCACTCTGCAGTGTAGCTGAGCATCATGGGAAATGGAGTTATAAAACATCTGGGGGGCCAAAGTTCACCATCACTGATCTAGGAGGACCGGAGCGACGCCATGACGTCACTTCCGGTCTAGAGCAGAAGTAAACATTTTTCTTTTTTTTAAGCAAAAGATCAATTTTTTTTAATGTTTTGCTTTAAAACAAAACAAAAAGGTAAAGGAGAGATCTGGGGTCACATTGACCCCAGATCTCTCCATAAAGAGGACCTGTCATTCCTTATTTCTATTACAAGGGATGTTTACATTCCTTAAAATAGGAATAAAAGAGATAAAAACGTAAATAAAGCGTCAGTGTAAAAAAAAACAAAATGTAAAGTGCCCCCATTCCTCCATGCTCGCGCACAGAAGCGAACGCATACGTAAATCGTGCACGCATTTGTAAGCGGCTTTTGTACCACACATGTGAGGTATCGCCACGAACGTTAGAGTGAGAGCAATAATTCTAGCACTAGATCTCCTCTGTAACTCTAAACTGGTAACCTGTAAAAAATTTGAACTGTCGTGGAGATTTTTAAGTATCTTAGTTTAACGTCATTCCACGAGCGTGCGCAATTTTAAAGCGTGACATGTTAGGTATCTATTTACTCAGCGTAACATCATCTTTTATATTTTACCAAACAAATGGGTTAAATATTGTGTTTTTGTTCTCCCTCCAGGCTCACCTGCCCTCTGCCTATCCATTATAATGCATGTGCTTCTACCATGGAGGCTCTCAACATTTAGTGTTAGGACTGCAGATAATACTGGGGTGCTGTGAAGTGGCTCTGCGGCTTACGCATGTATTAGCAAATGTGTGCAAACTAAACCCCTTGTTTTTAACGCATACTGTTAGGATAGGTTGGTTGGTTGGTTGCAGGCTGGTTGGTCTGGGATTTTTTTGGGGCTTTATATTGTGTTTTTTGTATTAAAATTCAATAAAGTTTATTTTTTGGGGTATATCTTATGTTTTGGGTTTTTTAATTAATTAAAGTGTATTTTTTCCAAAAAAAAAATTGCACCGGAAAAACCGCTGCACAAATACCGTGTGACATAAAAAATGTCAACAATTGCCATTTTACTCTTCAGGGGCTCTGGTTTAACCACTTGCTTACTGAGCACTTAAACCCCCCAATTGCGCGGTCGTGCGACGCTGCACCCAAACAAAATTTTTATCAATTTTTCCCCACAAATAGAGCTTTCTTTTGGTGGTATTTGATCACCTCTGTGGTTTTTAGTTTTTGTGCTATAAACAAACAAAAAGCGACGATTTTGAAAAAAGAACAATATTTTTTACTTTTTGCTATAATACAAATCCAAAAAATATATATAAAAAAACTAATTTATTCATCAGTTTAGGCCGATAAATATTCTTCTACATATTTTTGGTTAAAAAAAAATCGCAATTGGCGTATATTGATTGGTTTGCGCAAAAGTTATCTCGTCTACAAACGATGAGAATTAATTTCTGGTGCTTTTGTTATTTATTTATTTTTTTTACTAGTAATGGCGGCGATCTGTGATTTTTATAGGGACTGCGATATTGCGGCGGACATGTTGGATATTTTTGTCACTTTTTTATTTATTTTTTTTACTAGTAATGGCGGCGATCTGTGATTTTTATAGGGACTGCGATATTGCGGCGGACATGTTGGATATTTTTGTCACTTTTTTGGGACCAATGACATTTATAGAGCGATCAGAAATTTAAATGTCCACTGATTACTGTGTAAATGTCATTGGCAGGGAAGGGGTAAACACTAAGGGGGCAGTGAAGGAGTTAACTGTGTTCCCTCATTGTGTTCTAACTGTGAGGGGGCGGGGCTGGCCGGGACATAACAGATCTAACTGATCCCAGTGACAGGGATCAGTAGATCTGCTATGTCCCCCTTCACAGAATGGAGAACCGCCGTGTTTACAACGGCAATTCCCCATTCTGCAGCTCTGACAGGCGATCGCGGGTCTCGAGCGGACATCGAGTCTGCCCGACCCGTGGGCATGCCTGTGAGTGCATGTCGGGAGCGTGCACATGGACGTCCGCTGGGCAATTCAGATCCGCGCTGTAGGCGTCTTTCAGCTATAGTGTGGATCTGAACTGGTTAAAAAATAATATAATGTTATTCTGAATGGTTTTCTAGCAAAAATAATACTGATTTAACCACTTAGGGAGGCCATAAACGGTCGAATTCCTAACAAATTTTCTTTCCAAAACAGAAATTTTGTGCGTTTTGTGATGCGATGGCGCCACCATTAATTTTCAAAATTCGACCAATCTCCCCTCATGTTGCTACAGAAAAGAATTTTGCGTGCCCGGGATTCTTCTTTTCCTTCCGGGAATTGTCTTTTCTTGCACTCATGTGCATTGGTTTTTCTATTATATTTCTCGCACAATTCTCCCATTGTTGATTAGAAAATCGATCGTTTTTCAAAAAATTTACAACGTGCCCGATTACTCAAATTTGATTGCCGCACGAAAATCGACTGTTGCTGCAGCCCACTAATGGTGCAAAATACGAACTAAAATTCTTAGATAAGGTTTTTGAAAGAAAATTCTTTAAATTTGACCCATGTACTTCCCCTTTTTTTTTGCGAATCGGCACTGCGTCGCTTTAACTGACAATTGCGCGGCCGTGTGACGTTGTACCCAAACAAAATTGACGCCCTCTTTTCCCCACCAATAGAGCTTTCTTTTGGTGGTATTTGATCACCTCTGCGTTTTTTGTTTTTTTTGGGCTGTAAATGCATTAACGTATCTAGATAAATTTGTCAGTGTAGGGCAGGGATAAGCAATTAGTGGACCTCCAGATGTTGCAAAACTACAAGTCCCATCATGCCTCTGCCTCTGGGTGTCATGCTTGTGGCTGTCAGAGTCTTGCTATGCCTCATGGGACTGCAACATCTGGAGGTCCACTAATTGCATATCCCTGGTGTAGGGAGTGGTGTCCACTAGAGTTGAGCGAACACCTGGATGTTTGGGTTCTGCGGGTTCGGCCGAACTTCGCGAAAAAGTTTGGGTTCGGTGCCAAACTTGACCCGAGCTTTACCCCGAACCCCATTGGGTACCCAAACTTTTCGGCACAAAAATGGCTGTAAAAAAGTCCTGGCAAGCGCTAGAGGGCTGCAAAAGGTAGTTTAAGGGGGGGTAAGAGTAGGACAAGTGCCCTACAAAAAAACGGGGATAGGGAAAATAACTTACATCCACTTACTCTCCACATCCCAAAAACATAACAACAAGAAAGGCCCCTTAGGGCCGGTTCACACTTGAGCGGCGCGACTTGCCAGGGCGAAGCAAGTCGCCCCGCTCGAGGCGATCTCAGCGCGGCTTGTAAGGAGACTTCTATCATAGAAGTCAATGTAAGCCGCGCTGAGATCGCCCCGAAAATAGTGCAGGAACCATTTTTCTAAGTCGGAGCGAAGCGATTCGCTCCTATTAGAACGGTTCCATTGCACAGCATTGAGACGACTTGTCAGGCGACTCAAGTTGCCTAGATATGAACGGGCTGCGAAGTCGCGCCACTCAAGTGTGAACCGGCCCTTAGGTAAGCTGCCAGGGTCTGCAACTATGTATAGGGATTTTGCAGGACACCCTCCGTAAAGTGAGCAATATCCAAATCACATGTTTAAAAGTTTACAAAATTGGTTATTAATTATAATTAATTTATTCTTAACATTGATAAAACTGACATCAAAGTCATAGAGACGGTACAAAATACACATACGTACGAAAGTGAAGCGTGGGGCCACAAGCCGATGATTCGCCAAGTTCTGCTTCTTCAGGGGTAACCCCATATGCCTCCAATCTACAGGGTGGGCCATTTATATGGATACACCTTAATAAAATGGGAAAGGTTGGTGATATTAACTTCCTGTTTGTGGCACATTAGTATATGTGAGGGGGGAAACTTTTCAAGATGGGTGGTGACCATGGTGGCCATTTTGAAGTCGGCCATTTTGAATCCAACTTTTGTTTTTTTCAAGGTAGAGGGTCATGTGACACATCAAACAGATTGGGAATTTCACAGGAAAAACAATGGTGTGCTTGGTTTCAATGTAACTTTATTCTTTCATGAGTTATTTACAAGTTTCTGACCACTTATAAAATGTGTTCAACGTGCTGCCCATTGTGTTGGATTGTCAATGCAACCCTCTTCTCCCACTCTTCACACACTGATAGCAACACCGCAGGAGAAATGCTAGCACAGGCTTCCAGTATCCGTAGTTTCAGGTGCTGCACATCTCGTATCTTCACAGCATATGGTTTTTTTTATGGTTTTTATGGTCAGTAAAAACCAATACCGGGTGAGCTGCTCCTTCCAGGAGGTATCGCCATTCCTCCAAAGCCAACTTGATGGCCAGCAATTCCCTATCACCGACATCATAGTTCCAGCAAGATGTGTGCACCACCACATTATGGGTGTCAGGTCCAAGCATTCCTAGATGAACAGTTTCCTGGAAAGTGGATTGGTCGTCGTGGGCCAGTTGAATGGCCCCCAAGGTCTCCCGATCTGACCCCCTTAGACTTTTATCTTTGGGGTCATCTGAAGGCAATTGTCTATGCTGAATTCCCATTTTATTAAGGTGTATCCATATAAATGGCCCACCCTGTAGTATAGATAATAACCACCCTTAAAGATTCTATATCACATACATGGATTTGATCCGTATAATTCAACAAACGTCATTTGCTCATTATATTTTTTACTTTTTGCTATAATAAATATCCAAAAAGAAAAATGTAAAAAAACAAATTTCTTCATCAGTTTAGGACGATATGTATTCTTCTACATATTTTTGTTAATAAAAAAATCACAATAAGCGTATTTTGACCATTTTGCGCAAAAGTTATCGCGTCTACAAACTACGGGATAGATTTATGGAATTTTTATTTTATATATATATATATATATATATATATATTATTATATATATATATATTTTTTACTAGTAATGGCGTTGATCTGCGATTTTTAGCGGGACTGCGACATTGCGGTGGACAGAGCAATATATTACAGCGCGCACATGACATTTACTCCTGCAAGGCTATTTAAAAGCATCTAAACATATAAAGCAAATGTGCAAAAATATGGGGATTTGGTCGCACTATATGGCCATTATGTGCTAAGCCCACTGCGTCAAAGTACCCCTATTTTCAGTGGGTCCTACACTCCATAGAATGAAAGATTGACATTGCGGTGGACAGATCAGACATTTTTTTGGGACCAGTGACATTTACAGCCAGTTCATACAGTGGGCGAACCGACTTGCGGGGCAACTTTGCTAGGCGATTTGAAAGCAACTTCAGCACGACTTTGGGCAACTTATAGCGCAACTTTAGGCGACTTACAATACGACTTCATGCCGGGCGACTTTGCTGTGGCCAATCAGAGAAGGGAGGGAGGGGGTTGCCCTAAAATAAATTGTATTCTTTTCACTGTGAAGTCGCTTCTGTTTAGATGGGGGATCCAACTTGGAGGCGACTTCCATTGATTTCTATGGGCACAAGTCGGATAGAAGTCGCCTCAAAGTAGTACAGGAACTTTTTCTGAAGTCGGTGCGATGTCAGTAGTGTACATTTAGACCGCTCACATTCACTTCTATGGGATTTCACTTGGCAAGCGACTTGGGGGTGACTTGGGGGTGACTTGGAGCGACACAAGTCACCTCCCAAGTCACTGTAGTGTGAACCGGCTCTTATACAGCAATGAGTGCTATAAAAATGCACTGATCAATGTATAAATGACACTGGCAGGGAAGGGATAAACACCAGGGGCAATCAAAGGGGTTAAATGTGTTCCCGGGAGAGGTGTTTCTTAGCCTGCATTCACATAGAGGCGACCCGACTTTGGCGCAACTTCGCTAGGCGATTTCAGCGCGACTTCCAGCGCAACTTCAAGGACCCCAGGCGACTTTGCCTTGACCAATCAGAGAAGGGAGGGAGGGGGCTGCCTAAAAATAAATTCTATTCTTTTAACTATACAGTCGTATCCATGTAGATGGGGATCCGACTTGGAGGCGACTTCTATTGAATCCTATGGGCACAAGTCGGATAGAAGTCGCCTAGAAGTAGTACAGGAACCTTTTCAGAAGTCGCCTTGAAGTCGGAGCGACTTCAGTCGTGTATATTAAGACGGCTCCCATTCATTTCAATGGGATTTCAAATGTCAAGCAACTTGGGGTGACTTTAGGCAACTCAGGTCGGATCGCAAGTCGCCCCTGTGTGAACGGGCGCTAACTGTATGGGGGCTGGGCTGACTGGAGGAGGAGAGAGATCGCTGTTATATTCTTTTCTAGTCTATTGGGTTTTTTTTTTTTTTCTGTTCTATTCCTTTGTTTTCTATTCTATTTTGTTATCTTTGGAAATTGGAAAACTATTCAAATTCGAGGGCTTTTCGAAACCTATTGGAATTTGAAAATGATTCTAAAATTATTGGAATTTTCTTTTTCGTTATTCACTTCAGCACTATTGTAATTCGGACATTCGGATACATTAGAATTTCCGAAAAAAACTAAAATCCGTCCGAATTTTAAATCGGAACGAAAACTAACCGTACGTGTCTAACGGAGAGAGTCCCCTTGAACCCTGCGCCCGGCTGGAGAACGTCCTTCCAGGGCTGTGCGTCAATCCTCTGGGCGTAATTAAAGATAAAGTGGGCTCGGAAGACGAGGGAATGGGTGCGCGTCTTCTAATCTCTGCGCTGTGTTCCTTCTCAGCATGAACCTGGGGGGGGGGGGGGGGGTGTCCTGAGTCACTTTACACTCAGATCTGCCATTGAACACATTCCTTTAATTCTCTCTGATAATGAGCCCGGCGCGTCCTTCTGTCTCTGTATAAAACCGGCAATGTCACCGGCCGGCGGAGCGGAATGGAGTGAGTGGCGCAATCAGCCGCTGTCACAGCCAGCGTACGCCTAATCGTTTAAACAGGCCGGCTCATTACAAGTCTGCTTGTATCATTAAGGCCCCTTTCACACTGGGACCGCTCGAGCTTCAGCGGTAAACCGCAGCTAATTTAGCGGCGATCTACCGCTGTAATAACTGCTATTCGTGCGGCAGCACGGCACTTTTAACCCCCCCACAAGGGGTTAAAAGTGCCGGCGCTCTGAGCTCCCGGAGCGGTGTACAACCGCTAAGGGAGCGCTGCCCATTCAATCTAATGGCAGGGGCGGTGGAGGAGCGGTGTATACACCATTCCCCACATTCCTGAAAAACCACGCTTGCATGATTTTCATCAGCGCCGCGCTAGCGCAATGCCTCAGTCAGAAAGCACCCATAGAGAGCATGAAAATAATATTTAGAGCAGGGATATGCAATTAGCGGAGCTCCAGCTGTTGCAGAACTACAAGTCCCATGAGGCATAGCAAGACTCTGACAGCCACAAGCATGACACCCAGAGGCAAAGGCCTGATGGGACTTGTAGTTTTGCAACAGCTGGAGGTCCGCTAATTGCATATCGCTGATTTAGAGCGTTATTGCAGCTGTAATTTTAGCGCTTTACCGCTGTAATAACACCCCAGTGTGAAAGGGGCCTAAATGATACCCCAGCACATGGGGCGCAGATAACAAGGCTTCAGGGGTTCTTTGTAAAAAAAAAGATTCCATTATTGCATTGGATACATTGTCTCCTGCAATTGTTACTATTTCCCTTCATCCCTTTGTTTTTTCCGCTACATTTTTTTACATCAATCTTATTGTAGCATTTGATACATTTCTACAGAAAACAATGTATCAAATGCTTTTAATTCCAATTAACCGCTTAAGGACCGGAAGGGATTTCCCACGTACTTTTTGCGATTCGGCACTGCGCCGTTTTTAACGGACAATTCCGCGGTCGTGCGACGTTGTACCCAAACGAAATTGGCGCCCTTTTTTCCCCACAAATAGAGCTTTCTTTTGGTGGTATTTGATCCCCTCTGCGTCATTTCTGATCACCGCTATAAACAAAAGAAGAGCGACAATTGTGAAAAGAAAAACAATATTTCTTTGACAGATTTGACACTTTTTTGGGACCAATGACATTTATACAGCAATCAGAGCTATAAAAACAAAGCACTGATTGCTGTGTAAATGACACTGGCAGGGAAGGGGTTAACACTAAGGGGGCGATCAAAGGGGTTAAATGTGTTCCCCGGGGAGGTGTTTATAACTGTATGGGGGCTCAGCTGACCGGAGGAGGAGAGAGATCGCTGCTCCTGACCACTTAGGGACCGGAAGGATTTCCCACACGCTTTTTGCGATTCGGCACTGCGTCGCTTTAACTGACAATTGCGTGGTCGTGCGACGTTGTACCCAAACAAAATTGCCATCCTTTTTTCCCTACAAACAGAGCTTTCTTTTGGTGGTATTTGATCACCTCTGCGTCATTTCTGATCACCGCTATAAACAAAAAAAGAGCAAGAATTTTGAAAAAATATATATATATTTTTTACTTTTTGCTATAATATATATCTAAAAAAAATATATATCATCAATTTTGGCCGATTTATATTCTTCCTCATATTTGTGGTAAAAAAAAATTTGCAATCGGCGTTTATTGATTGGTTTGCACTAGGGTTGCCACCTCATCCCTTTAATCCAGGACACATATGAATTACACAGGTTGTTCTGTGGCTGATTTAATGCAGATGAGGCACCAAGAGAGTTTAATTACCACCTTAATCAGCCACAGAACAACCTGTGTAATTAATATGTGTCCTGGATTAAAGGGATGATGTGGCAACCCTCGTTGCCGCGTTTACAAACCATGAGAATTCATTAATGGCGTTTTTACAATTTTTTCTTTTTACTAGTAATGGCGGAGATCTGCGATTTTTATCAGGACTGCGATATTGCAGCAGACATGTCGGACATTTTTAACACTTTTTTAGGACCAATGACATTTATACAGCGATCAGAAATGTAAATATCCACTGATTACTGTATAAATGCCTTTGGCAGTAAATGGGTTAACTTGCAGGGGGCGCTCTAGGGGTTAACTGTGTTCCCTAGGCGTGTTCTAACTGTGAGGGGGCTGGGCTGCCAGGGGCACCAGAGATCTAACTGATCCCAGTGACAGGAATCAGTAGATTTCTGACATGCCGCCTGACAGAGCGGGGAACCGCCATGTTTACATTGGAGGTTCCCTGTTTTTCTTCTGTGCCAGGCAATCGTGGGTAGCCGGTGGACATCAAGTCTGCCCAACTCATGGGCATACTGCTGGAGAGTGCGGCGGGCATGAGTCACGCACGAGCGAGCCACCGTTTATAGACGGCAATTTGCGGGATCGTGCCACTCTGCAGCAGTAAATGTATGTAAGCCAGTCCAGAACCGGTTAAGGGCCCGTTCACACAGGGGCGACTTGACAAGTGAAATCCCATTGAAATGAATGGGAGCCGTCTTAGGGCCAGTTCACAGATAGTCTCCCCAAGTCGCCTCAAGTCGATTGACATCCGAAATGCCATTGAAGTGAATGGGAGCCGTCTTTAATATACACTACTCAAGTCGCTCTGACTTCAAGGCGACTTCAGAGAAGGTTCCTGCACTACTTCAAGGCAACCTCTATACGACTTGTGCCCACAGAATTCAATGGAAGTCACCTCCAAATCTGATCCCCCATTTATATTGAAGCGACTTTACAGGCAAAAGAAAATAATTTTTTAAGACAACCCCCCCCCCCCCCCTCTTCTCTGATTGGCCACAGGCAAAGTTGCCTGCCATAAGTCATGTTGTAAGTCGCCTGAAGTCGCGTTGAAAGGCTGGCCTGTGTCCAAATGGGGAGGCTTCCAGGAAGGATAGAATGTCCCTGATCTTTTGGAACCTCTCCCTACCGCTAATACTGTCCCTGTCCCTGTCAGACGGATGACCTGTCCCTACACTAACCACACACAAAATGCACGCCAAGCCTGGAAACCAAGGCCCTAAATGGACTCTGCCTGACCCAAGGTGGCCACCAGAGTCACATGGGGTGGCAGCATCCAATCGGATAGCTTCCCCAGTGACCCAGGAAACCATAGAGGAGCCATGTTCCTCCTTACTTCCTTTCCCTCTGAGTGCCACCTGCAGTCGGAAAAGTAGACTGCGCCTGCCTACATTGGAGTAATGACCCTGCATTGATTCCTGGTGACTGAGTGCTTTTGTGCTTACTGGCATACCCCACTTTTAAGTACACAATGGGACCAAAGCATGTATGGAAAATGAAAATGTACTTAAAGTGAAGCAATACATTTTTTCACTTATGGGTGGTCAGGGGCTGCAGTGGGGGTGTCAGGGGCTGTAGTGGGGGGCCATGGGCTGTAGTGGGGGAGGTCAGGGAGTGAAGTTTACAGTACTGTACAGTAATCCACTTACCTTTAGGCATCAACTCTGGGCTGGCTGGCAGGCAGTTTTGGCACGGCTGGCGGGCAACTCTGGGCTGGCTGGCTGGCATGGCTGACGGGCAAATCTGGGCTGGCTGGCGGGACTTTGCCTTTTCACTTGCGGCCTCTTTACTGGTGACAACTCCAGGCGGAAACTGTGCCTCTACTGCAGCTGTGAGGCGCAGGAATGTCTGTACTTGCAAGCCATTTTACATACACGCGCGGGTATGTCCGTACTCGTCCGTAAACTGGGGTATGCCTGTACCATAGGTAGTTTGAACTGAAACATAGAGTCTCAGATGCTGGCCATACCCTGTCCAAAGCAGAATCCTGGAGTGTTAGCTTGGAGCTAAGCTTAGAGAAGAGTACCCTCCTGTATTGTGCAGAATTCCTAAAATGTAACTGGGTGCCAATAGCTGTGCAGTGGTGCAGGGTAACCAGATGCCAAAGAGACTTCCCTTATGGTCTCCAACTGTGAGGCCTTAGATTGTCCGATATTCACAATTGTAAAACAAAATTATGGCGCTCTACCAAACTGTGCAAAATATACTCCTTAAGTGTAATCAGCAAGGATCATAGTCATTGCAAAGTGCAAAATCGTGCAGTCAGTGCTGAGATAGAATAAACATAATACAAAAACCACTAAAATTCATAATGATGTGAAAAAAGATAGTGATGTATGGCTCAAATATTATAAAAAAGAAAAAAGTTCATCCAAGTTCGTTAAAAAATATAAATTCATCAGAGTTCGACCAGATGTAAGCCACAAATGGTATCAAACCATAGAATTGGAAATATGGAATCTTGGAGTGAATCCAATCACTTATAAATAAGAGGCCTACCAGAAGCAAGGTATATTTGCGCCTAAATACATCTATAGAACTCCGGATGCCCAGGGACCAGGGAACGCACGTCACACTATCCCAAGACGACCAGGCAAGGGTTGGTCTTACTTGTAAGACTGGCGGACACCGGTTGATTGTAGGACTCCAGATATTAGGCTTGTGCAATTCGTTTCGTTCCGAATTTCATTTTTACCGAATTTTGCAAAATTCGGCAATTCGGACGAATTCTGAATTCCGAATTTTCAATTTCCGAATTTTTCCGAATTTTCGTTTTTCCGAATCGCGGTAATTCGGAAATCCGGAAATTTGCGGTAATTCGGAAATTCGCGGTAATTCGGTAATTTCATTCATTCGGAAATTTGCGTTAATTGGGCAATTGCGGTAATTTGGAAATCCGCAGTAATTCGGCAATTGCGATAATTCGGAAATTCCGCAATTGGAGCAGACGAAAATCCGAAATTCGGAAATCCGAAAATTGGAAAAAACTAAGAATATTTGAAATAATAACTAACTAATAACTATTAAATTATAGGTATTGGAATTTCCTTGAAAGTTAGGCTGTTAATGAACTTAAATATGAAATTTAGCACTAATAGTCATACTTTCAAGAAAATTTCAATACTTATATTTAATAGTTATTTATTATTATTTCAAATATTCTTTTTTATTTCCGAATTTCAGAAATTCGGAAATAAGGAAGAACATTTGAAATAATAAGTTATTCATTTATTATTTTTGCTTATTATAAATTATAATAAGCTATTATTATTTCAAATGTTCTTCCTTATTTCCGACTTTTGCAGTGTGTGACTATATATATGCGTACTGTATGTATGTGTGTGCGTGTGAATACTGGGTGTCTATATACTGTGCTTATATTGTATGTAAACACACAGTATACAAACAATATACATCCAATATACACACAGTATATACACACCCAGTATGCACACACATACATACAGTATGCATATATACAGTCACACACTGCAAAAGTCGGAAATAAGGAAAAACATTTGAAATAATTAAAAATAATAAATGAATAACTTATTATTTCAAATGTTCTTCCTTATTTCCGAATTTCCAAAATTCGGAAATAAAAAAGAATATTTGAAATAATAATAAATAACTATTAAACATAGGTATTGAAATTTTCTTGAAAGTATGACTATTAGTGCTAAATTTCATATTTAAGTTCATTAACAGCCTAACTTTCAAGGAAATTTATTATTTCAAATATTCTTAGTTTTTTCCAATTTTCGGATTTCCGAATTTCGTCTGCTCCGTTTGCCGAATTTCCGTATTACCGCGAATTTCCGAATTGCCGCAATTGCCGAATTACCGCGAATTTCCGAATTACCGCAATTGCCGAATTACCGCGAATTTCCGAATTACCGCAATTGCCGAATTACCGCAAATTTCTGAATTTCGGATTTCCAAATTTTTTAATTTCCGAATTCCGAATTTTTTTAATTTCCGAATTACAAATGTTTTGAGTTTCCGAATTTCCGAAAAACAAAAAAAACGAATTTTTTAGCCATGCACAAATCTACCAGATATCATTCCATATTCCATAGGATTATTGGGGGGGAGGATGACATCCACCATCCAGGGCTGACTTCCCACGAGTACTCCCAATGTGGAGGGTATAGATCTTGTTTCTTGGTTCAAGAGTGGAGTCCTAGGTGTGCACTGCAGGTCACCATCACAAGCAAGGGCAAAGCAGCAAATAATTTACACTCATTCATAGGAGAAGATTATCCTCTCACGGCCAATCCAATAGCTAATCATTTGAAGAGCTCTAATTCCTCTCCTGTTACAAATTCTACAAGTAACAAATCACAAAAAGACAACCCTGGATTGTTTATTGGAGCCGGAGTGAATAGATTGTTGGTTGGGTTGGTGGTGGCCTCTGTACTGTTTGTGGGAGAACCAGCTAAAATCTGCAGCCTCGGTGGGCTCCATTTATTTTGCCCATTTTAAGGGTTAGGTAGGGTAAAGTGACAAGGCTAGGGAATATTAGAAGGTAGGTTGGGGGGTAAAGTTTTATCAAGTTTGCAGGTTTAAAGGAAACTACATGCACTTTTTTTTTGCCTCCCAAGCGTCCCTCCTCGAATCTGGTGGGGTCTAGATGGGTTTGCCGGTGTCACTCTACTTTGTCATTCCCACCTCAAGTTTTACCAGGCGGCCTCAAGTAACACTCATCTGGCTGTCAGGCAAGAATATAATAAGTGTGCATTTAAAATCTGACACTTCTAACTCGAGGAACTGTAAGTTGTTTTTCATTTTTAAACAAGAAAAAGTAAACCAGAAAAGAAGCAGGGACATCAAAAGACGGGACTTTTCTAGGACACAGTGGCATTCCCTGTTACAAAGAAGATGTTTTGTACAACCTAAACCCTTACATCTACAAAACATTTCTCTTCCTTAGTGATCTTCAGTCTGCAACTATCAGTTCGCCTGTGAAAATACAAAAGTAACCTTATGCAGTAGCTCTGGAATTAAAGTGGCAAGTGTCATTGGTAGGATAAATATTACGGTACCAACAGTCATGAGGGCACTACCATCCTGAGGGCAGTGGCCACCATCTAATTACTATGAACGCGTTAGTAGAAAAAAAAAAAACTGTCAACGGCTTGTATGGCAGAGGTGCCCTTGTTAGTGTGAGGCAATGATCATGGAGGGGTCAAAGTCATCACAAATATTGAGCAAACATTTATGAGTTCCACCAAAAGACACGTTTCGGGGCTGATATGCCACTTCATCAGTTTTATCAGTGTTACACAGGGGCCGTACCGGGGCAAGGTCATCCAGAGCACAGGGTGAAGATGGCAAATTGCACCCCCTGTGCCAGGTTGAGTCCCCAGTAGAGTCCCCCTTTACATTAGGTGTTCCCAGTAGAGTCCCCCTTTAGATTAGGTGTCCCCATGCTTCCAAATTGTTGCCCCCCCCCCGTTTCCCCCTTTGTACTGGCAAATCGGTACTCACTGGAACTGGCAGGTCGGAACTCACAGCGTCTTCTTCCTCTCTCCAGTCATGTGACATGTAAGGACACAGTGTGGCAACCCTTCCTCATCAGCTCCGCACTGAGACAAAGGACAGTTCTCTGTCACAGAGCCGGTTATTATCCACCCATGCAGGCTGGAGGGAAGATAAAGCTGAATACTCCCTTCAACAGCAGCTATCTGCCACTGCTCTGACAGGAGTGACACTGCAGTCACTTGTGTCAGTGAGAACCGGGACAAGCGTCCAACTCGGCAGGGCCCCCACTCAACACAGCGCCCAAGACAGGTGCCCACTCTGCCCCCCACCCCCCTTGTCCTGGCCCTGCGCAGGGGTTCAGTGCATCCTGGTTGCTTGGCAATCTTTGTTGTTTTTAATTACTATAAAGAACTTTCAGACTTCACCAGCCAAAGCTATAGAATGTAACATTGAAACAACACAGTTGCTCCCTCCCTCAAAAAAAAAAAAAACAAGAACTCAAACTTGGTCCCTTCAATAGAGGTACTGTATATGAACACTTATCACTTCAATGGTTGGTAAGTCCAAACACCACTGTGTTTGCATGGTACAGCCTCCAGAAACATCCTCAGGATTCAACTTCATGTACTGTAGACAAGACCCACTTACCTTCAATTCACTTTCTAATACAGTTACAACAATGCCGGCACCGTAACTGTTTTTGCTTAGTTTCAGAAATTATTTTTCTTACTTTTTTCACAAGGTTAAACATTTCTGTCACGTGACCATGCATCTCTTCTTCCTCATAGGGTGGGGTTACAGAACACTGTGCAGACACACCGTATGCCCGTATTCCATAATTTTTTCAGCCTGAGGCGCACAGGCCTGCTCAAGTGATAGGCTGGGTGAGGGCGTGTGCCATATGCAGGCTGTAATTGGTAGAGGGTGTGTGCCAGAGGCAGGCTGTGATTAGGAGGGGTGTGTGCCAGAAGCAGGCTTTGATTGGGAGAGGGTGTGTACCAGATGCAGGCTGTGATTGGGAGGGGGTGTGTGCCACAGGCAGGCTGTGATTGGGAGGGGGTGTGTACCAGATGCAGGCTGTGATTGGGAGGGGGTGTGTGCCACAGGCAGGCTTGGATTGGGAGGGGGTGTGTGCCACAGGCAGGCTGTGATTGGGATGGGGTGTGTGCCACAGGCAGGCTGTGATTGGGAGAGGGTGTGTGCCACAGGCAGGCTGTGATTGGGAGGGAGTGTGTACCAGATGCAGGCTGTGATTGGGAGGGAGTGTGTACCAGATGCAGGCTGTGATTGGGAGGGAGTGTGTACCAGATGCAGGCTGTGATTGGGAGGGGGTGTGTGCCACAGGCAGGCTGTGATTGGGAGGGAGTGTGTACCAGATGCAGGCTGTGATTGGGAGGGGGTGTGTGTCACAGGCAGGCTGTGATTGGGATGGGGTGTGTGCCACAGGCAGGCTGTGATTGGGAGATGGTGTGTACCAGATGCAGGCTGTGATTGGGAGGGGGTGTGTGCCACAGGCAGGCTGTGATTGGGAGGAGGTGTGTACCAGATGCAGGCTGTGATTGGGAGGGAGTGTGTGCCACAGGCAGGCTGTGATTGGGAGAGGGTGTGTACCAGATGCAGGCTGTGATTGGGAGGGGGTTTGTGCCTGAGGCAGGCTGTGATTGGGAGGGTGTGTGTGCCAGAGGCAGGCTGTGATTGGGAGGGGGTTTGTGCCTGAGGCAGGCTGTGATTGGGAGGGTGTGTGTGCCAGAGGCAGGCTGTGATTGGGAGGGGGTTTGTGCCTGAGGCAGGCTGTGATTGGGAGGGTGTGTGTGCCAGAGGCAGGCTGTGATTGGGAGGGGGCGTGTGCCAGAAGCAGGCTGTGATTGGGAGAGGGTGTGTGCCACAGGCAGGCTGTGATTGGGAGAGGGTGTGCACCAGAGGCATGCTGTGATTGGGAGGGGGTGTGCATGAGAGGCAGGCTGTGATTGAGTGGGGGTGTATACCAGATGCAGGTTGTGATTGGGAGGGGGTGTGTGCCAGAGACAGGCTGTGATTGGGAGGGGGTGTGTGCCAGAGGCAGGCTGTGATTGGGAGGGGGTGTGCACGAGAAGCAGGCTGTGATTGGGAGGGGGTGTGCACCAGAGGCAGGCTGTGATTGGGAGAGGGTGTGTGCCACAGGCAGGCTGTGATTGGTGGGGGTGTGTGCCAGAGGCAGGCTATGATTGGGAGAGAAACTGATAAAACATTAGCCATTCTCAACTGGTCTTTTACCACATAGATTGGTGAGGGCCGGTGCTCATGGCTGGATTGTGTGCTCCCAAGGCATCAATCCATAGAATAAAATAGCCAGCAACCTGGTACATTCCATATTCTTTATTAGGCTACTTTAAAAGCATCACAAAATAGCTAACATGTTTCGGCCATAGCGCCCTTGAAGGCTATCGTGGCCAAAACATGTTAGCTCTTTTGTGTCGCTTTTAATGTAGCCTCATAAAGAATTTGGAACTTGGAATATACTCGATTTCCAGTTATTTTCTTCTATGGAGTGATTAGGGGAAGGTGTGTGCCAGCGGCAGGCTGTGATTGGGAGAGGGTGTGTGCCACAGGCAGGCTGAGATTGGGAGAGGATGTGTGCCAGAGACAGATGGTGATTGGAAGAGGGTGTGTGCCAGAGGCAGATGGTGATTTGGAGAGGGTGTGTGCCAGAGGCAGATGGTGATTTGGAGAGGGTGTGTGCCAGAAGCAGGCTTTGATTAGGAGGGGTTGTGTGCCTGAGGCAGGCTGTGATTGGAAGGGTTGTGTGCAAGAAGCAGGCTGTAATTGGGAGGGGGTGTGTGCATGGGCGTCCGCAGAAATTTTTTCAGGTGGGGGGCATCATTTTAAGGTCACCCATGCTATGCCGCTTTTTGACATTATCACATTATCATGGTCAGAGACTGCAGACATGGTACAGGAGGCGGTCAGAGACTGCGGACATAGTACAGGAGATGGTCAGAGACTGCAGACATAGTACAGGAGACGGTCAGAGACTGCGGACATAGTACAAGAGACAGTCAGAGACTGCGGACATAGTACAGGAGATGATCAGACACTGCAGACATAGTACAGGAGATTGTCAGAGACTGCAGACATACTATAGGAGATGGTCAGAGACTGCAGACATAGTACAGGAGATGGTCAGAGACTGCAGACATAGTACAGGAGATGGTCTGAGACTGTGGACATGGCACACGAGACGATCAGAGACTTCATACATAGCCCAAGAGGATAAGGACCTAGTGGGCAACCCCTGATCCGATCCCTGATTCCAGGGGGGGGGGGCAATTGCCCCCCCCTTGCCCCTACCTGCGGACGCCCATGGGTGTGTGCCAGAGGCAGGCTGTGATTAGGAAGGGGTATGTGCTGGAGGCAGGTTGTGACTGGGATGAGGTGTGTGCCACAGACAGGCTGTGATTGGGATGGGGTGTGTGCCAGAGGCAGGCTGTGATTGGGAGGAGGTGTGTGCCAGAGCCAGGTGTGCCAGAGACAGGCTGTGATTGGAAGGGGTGTGTGCAAGAAGCAGGCTGTAATTGGGAGGGGGTGTGTGCCAGAGGCAGGCTGTGATTAGGAAGGGGTGTGTGCTGGAGGCAGGTTGTGACTGGGATGGGGTGTGTGCCACAGACAGGCTGTGATTGGAAGGGGGTGTGTGCCAGAGGCAGGCTGTGATTGGGAGGGGGTGTGTGCCAGAGGCAGACTGTGATTGGGAGGGGGTGTGTGCCAGAGGCAGGCTGTGATTGGGAGGGGGTGTGTGCCAGAGGCAGGCTGTGATTGGTAAAGGAGGTGTGTGCCACATGCAGGCTGTGATTGGGAGAGGGTGTGTGTCACAGGCAGGCTATAATTGGTAAAGGAGGTGTGTGTCACAGGCAGGCTGTGATAGGGAGAGGGTGTGCCATGGGCAGGCTGTAATTGGTCAGGGGGTGCGGTAGCCAAACTATCGAATCCCAGCAAGCTGTGTGTCTGCACAGTGTCCTGTACCTCTGAATGGCCAGCCAAGGGATGAAAACTGACCACCTAACACAGATCAGCTTCTGTACTCTGTGTGGTCAGTTAAGAGCAAGGAAGAAAGTTTGACTGGCAGGATCAACCAGGTACTTCAGATGGAAGAAGTACATGAAAATGATTGAGACTATGATTTATAAAATACTCATACAGTATGTGATCACACACACAAAAAAAAATAAGATTTCGAGTAGCATACACTTTAAATAAAATAAAGGCAATATATGAATATCACCTCTATCACAATGACGCATATCTTATAAATATAGTACAGAAATTTTATTATAAATTACCTAAATCAGCCCACAATAATTTATTGAATATGAATTTTTACACATTCAAAGGGTCATTATCACTGATCGTAATACTCACTTTAAATGCATAACACATTAACAGTAAAATGGATATAATCCTAATTATAAATGAACCCATTTGTTGGCTTCAGATTTAGAGGGAAGGTGTGCAAAAAGATATTGACACCTTGATTTCTTTTTTTTTCAGTCTTAGTGCAGCTGTAAGGTAATGGCTTAGTATTGTGCCATTAGTCCTGGATTGGTTGTGTAATCTTTATAAAAAGTTATGGTACAGCCCAAAGGCGTAACTAGAACCTTCAGGGCCCCTATGCAAGAAACATGAAGGGCCCCCCTGACCTCCGGCCTGGGTCCCTTCCCACTAATCGCAGAGCCCTTTACTCCCGTTGATGGGGCCAATTATTACAGACTCATAGTAGGACCCTTTCACGTTCTGCAGCGGGCCCCCTTCCTGCCGTCTTGGGGACCCCCACGGTGGTGGGACGCTAGGGCCCAGTCGCAAGTGCAACCTTTATGACCCTGGTAGTTCCGCCACTGGTACAGCCAACATTTGTGGGGTGTGGACATTACAGCCAATTTTAGTAGGGAATGAGTGGTGGCCTGGTGGAAGAGGGGGTCACCTGCTTGGCGGTGATAGGAAAGGATCCCCTTGTAACCTGGTAAACCTATCCCTCAGGGGCCTCAGATGATTGTAAGGGCCTCCTGCAGACTAGGCCTGGAACCGTTGAAAAAAAGGAGAGGCCTCTGGTAAATATGTAAAAGCACGAATCTTGACATGGCTCTAGGGCAGAAGTGAGTGTGGAACCTCATCTAATTACTATGAAGAATATTCAAGCTCCACCTGCCAAGGCTGTACAATGTAACAATAAAATGACATCGTTTTGCCCCCCCCCCCCACTACCACCCCAAAAAAACCAAGAATGGTCCCTTCAATAGACTGTAAATAAGGGCTTTTTTCTCAGAAAATAGGTGCAAGAACCCATGACCTCCTCAACCTGCCCCCCCGCCCCCCCCACACACACACTGCATCAAATAGTGGGTGTGGTCAAACAGTGGGAGGGTCTTAAAGGGGCACAAAATACCAGGAGTGCATTAAGTACCAAGTGCAGGGTTTTGGGGGGTTACACGCATAGTGCAGAGTTCAGGAGTGCGTTAGGTGCAGAGTTTGCGGGTTCACTATATATAGAGTGTAGAGTTGTAGAGTTCAGCTGAGTGCTGAGTTCTTCCATAGCTGCTTACCCCAGCATCCCCCATCCACATCTCACTTTCACCCCTCTTCGGCTCCGACCTCTGCCTACAACCAACCCCCCCATTGCCCCCATCTTCTCCCTCCCTCCTTTAAAGCTCCCCCATCTTCTACATGTCTTACTTTTATTGCTTTATTAAGCTGAAGCATCCAGTCAGCTCTAGTACCTCCCCACACACTGTAGGTGGCTCCACATCTCTCAATTGAAGGGAGATCATCCAGTAGGGGTGTTGGCATCGGCACTTCACTCTGGGCACCTGCATCTCTCTTGCCCCATCCTGCACTCAGCGGGAGCCGCTCAGGAGATCAGGTCTGTGGGAGCCGTTGGGAGACAGCTGGACTTCTGTGTTTACAAGAGAGAGTGGTGAGCAGGAAGCAGAGGGCCTGAGTCAGAGGTGGTAGAACTGAGATCCACCAAGCTAAAAAAAAAGGCCTGCTCTAAATACTGTAAAACCTTGGATTGCGAGCATAATTTGTTCCGGAAACACGCTTGTAATCCAAAGCACTTGTATATCAAAGCTAATTTCCCCATAAGAAATAATGGAAACTCAGATGATTTGTTTCACAACCATTTATTCATAAGTCCTTCAGTTTATAGTCCATATAAAAAGATTATAGCAATGTGATTGGTTGTGTAACCATAAAATGTCCATCCACAAATGGTCGCCTCCATAAGGGGATTAGAAGCAAAATCCAGCAGGAGCTACAGAGTATAAAAGAGAAGAGAGGCGCCTCTAAGTGTAGCACTGTGGTTACATTTAATGAAACTCACATGGTTGATGATTAAAAGAGGCCCATCTAAGTATGTAGGCATCTGGGGTAAAGATGTCCACATAGACCAACCACCGCCCGTTCTCACCGCATCGTGACCGGGAAGACTACCCTGCAGTAGAGCGATCTGAAAGCGAGGCTTGAAGCACTCGTGGAGCGCAGTGTGGAAGGGATGATGTCAATGGCGGTTCGGAGGGTGGTCCATGTGGACAGCTTTACCCCGGATGCCTGCATACTTAGATGTGCCTGTTTTAACTGCTTGCCGACCACTGGTCGGCAATTGACGGCGACAGTGTGGCTTGATAACGCAAAACGCCATCATACGACGGCGGCCGCGAGATCGGGCCCAGTGAGCGCGCGCACTGTGTCCGGGGAGGGCCAGGGAGCGGGTGCGGCGGAGTCAATCTCCGCAGGCCACCCGCGATGCCCCCCCCCCCCCCGGAGTGAAAGAACGGAGGTCCGTGTAAGTAAACACGGACCTCTGTTCTGTGAGTGGGGAAGGGCTGTGATCACGGCCTTCCTCTACATGGAGGCTGTGATCGCTTCCCTTCCCCAGCTAGGGCAGTCCCCCCACAGTTAGAACACGCCCAGGGAACACTGTTAACCCTTAGAGCGCCCCCTGCAGGTTAACCCCTTCACTGCCAATGGCATTTACACAGTAATCAGTGCATTTTTATAGCACTGATCGCTGTATAAATGCCAATAGTCCCAACAAAGTGTCAAAATGGTCCGACATGTCCGCTGAAATATCGCAGTACCGCTAAAAATCGCAGATCGCCGCCATTACTAGTAAAAAATAAAAAAAAAATAAAAACCCCAAAAATTAATTCTCATCACCCGTAAACGCGACCACTTTTACGCAAACCAATCAATAAACGACGATTGCGATTTTTTTTATCGCAAATATGAGGAAGAATATAAATTGGCCAAAAACGGTGAAAAAAAATGTTTTTTTTGTATTTTTTTTTTGGATTTGTATTTTAGCAAAAAGTAAGAAATTTGGGTTTTTTTGCAAAATTGTCGCTCTTCTTTTGTTTATAGCGGCGATCAGAAATGGCGCAGAGGGGATAAAATACCACCAAAAGAAAGCTCTATTTGTGGGAAAAAAAGGACGCAAATTTAGTTTGGGTACAATGTCGCACGACCGCGCAATTGTCAGTTAAAGCGACGCAGCGCCGAATCGCAAAAAGGGCTCCGGTCCTAAAGCTGGAAATCCTTCCGGGGCTGAAGTGGTTAAGCTGAAGCACCCAGTCAGCTCTAGTACCTCCTCACACACTGTAGGTGGCTCCACATCTCTCAATTGAAGGGAGATCATCCAGTAGGGGTGTTGGCATCGGCACTTCACTCTGGGCACCTGCATCTCTCTTGCCCCATCCTGCACTCAGTGGGAGCCGCTCAGGAGATCAGGTCTGTGGGAGCCGTTGGGAGACAGCTGGACTTCTGTGTTTACAAGAGAGAGTGGTGAGCAGGAAGCAGAGGGCCTGAGTCAGAGGTGGTAGAACTGAGATCCACCAAGCTAAAAAAAAGGCCTGCTCTAAATACTGTAAAACCTTGGATTGCGAGCATAATTAGTTCCGGGAACACGCTTGTAATCCAAAGAACTTGTATATCAAAGCTAATTTCCCCATAAGAAATAATGGAAACTCAGATGATTCGTTTCACAACCATTTATTCATAAGTACTTCAGTTTATAGTCCATATAAAAATCTTATAGCAATGAAATAGGTTGTGTAACCATAAAATGTCCATCCACAAATGGTCGCCTCCATAAGGGGATTAGAAGCAAAATCCAGCAGGAGCTACAGAGTATAAAAGAGAAGAGAGGCGCCTCTAAATGTAGCACTGTGGTTACATTTAATGAAACTCACATGGTTGATGATTAAAAGAGTCCCATCTAAGTATGTAGGCATCTGGGGTAAAGCGGTCCACATAGACCAACCACCGCCCGTTCTCACCGCATCGTGACCGGGAAGACTACCCTGCAGTAGAGCGATCTGAAAGCGAGGCTTGAAGCACTCGTGGAGCGCAGTGTGGAAGGGATGACGTCAATGGCGGTTCGGAGGGTGGTCCATGTGGACAGCTTTACCCCGGATGCTGCATACTTAGATGTGCCTGTTTTAATCATCAACCATCTGAGTTGCTAACTGTTGTACCTTCATTAAATGTAACCAAATTGCTACACTCAGAGGCGCCCTCTTCTCTTGTATACTCAGTTGCTAGATGACACTGCTTGTATATCAAGACAAAATTTTGCTTGTCTTGCAAAACACTTTCAAACCAAGTTACTCTCCATCCAAGGTTTTATTGTACTTACCTTTTGGGTGGGTAGGTGGGGGGGGGGGGGTTAGGGTCCAAAACTGTTTTCAAACAATTCAGCCTCCAGCAAAGTCCTCGGCATTCAACCAATGTACACACTCCCCATCTACCTCCAATTCAAGTGCATAACAGTTACATAAGGTAAATTAATGAATGCAATGTATGAATATCACCTCAATATCAAGATGACACATACATTGTAAATACAATAAAAAAAGAGTATTAAAATTACCTAAAACAACCAATAATAATTTCTTGAAAATAAATTCTAACACCTTCGATGAGTCATTATCACTGATACCAAAAAATACTCTTCAAATGCTTAACAAATTAACAGCTATGTATTTGATATAATCGCAGTCACAACTGAGCCCATTAGACCGCTTCAGATATTAGCGTGAAGGTTTTGCATAAAGATATCTCCACCCGCATTTGGGATTTTTTTTAGTCTTCCCAATAAGTAAAGAGAACCGTTATCAGAAATTGATTTTCCCCCAAAGTGTCCACCAAGATTCATGTTTTTCATACAAACCCTCCATCAGTCAGCCAGTTATGTGGCTGGTTCTAACTACATACCGAACATGGCGCTTATTCCAAATTATTACATATTTCACGTATTTTGAGCTACGGTTGACCAATAAGACTTTTTAGGGAATGAAGGGCCCAAGAACAACAAGAACACCTTCTTCCACTTACAGTACCTGAAAATTTGACTTTATATTTGATTATTTTATTCTTCTCTAATATAATTAACACTTTGACGACAACAGTACTCATATATACAGCCCCATGTGAGCAGAACGTGGCGACGTTTTGGCATGTTTGTTGGACACCAGAGACTTGGTACCCTACTCTGCACCCATCATGGGCCCTGATGAATGCATGCTAATACAGTGGCCATCTTTTGACATGTGGAACTTGTGTTTGGACCATACTTGGCCTATGGAATAGCAACCCCCTCACTCTGGGTAGTTTATACATTGGATTCTACTGTATAATTGCCCCCTTCTTTTGCTAGGAATTCATACAGAACCTCTTACTGTATGTCTACTTACCTTTCTTACTCTCTTTGTGGATCTATGTTGTTGATTCATCTAATATACACTATAATCTCAAAAGTATTGAGACACCTGCCTTTACACACACACACATGAACTTAAATGGCATGTCAGTCTTAGTCTGTAGGGTTCAATATTGGGTTGGCCCACCCTTTGCAGCTATAACAGCTTCAACTCTTCTGGGAAGGCCGTCCACAAGGTTTAGGAGTGTCTATGGGAATGTTTGACCATTCTTCCAGAAGAGCATTTATGAGGTCAGGCACTGATGTTGGATGAGAAAGCCTGGCTTGCAGTCTCTGCTCTAATTCATCCCAAAGGGTTGAGGTCAGGCCACTCAAGTTCCTCCACCCCAAATTCGCTCATCCATGTCTTTATGGACCTTACTTTGTGCAGTGGTCCAAATCATTTAGTGGATCGGGGATTATGGTGTGGGGTTGTTTTTCAGGGGTTGGGCTTGGCCCCTTAGTTCCAGTGAAGGGAACTCTTAAGGCGTCAGCATACCAAGACATTTTGGACAATTTCATGCTCCCAACTTTGTGGGAACAGTTTGGGGATGGCCCCTTCCTGTTCCAACATGACTGTGCACCAGTGCACAAAGTAAAGCCAGCCAAGTTCCTCCACCCCAAACACACTCGTTCATGTCTTTATGGACCTTGCATTGTGCATTGGTGCGCAGTCATGTTGGAACCGGAAGGGGCCATCCCTAAACTGTTCCCACAAAGTTGGGAGCATGAAATTGTCCAAAATGTCTTGGTATGCTGACACCTTAAGAGTTCCCTTCACTGGAACTAAAAGGCCAAGCCCAGCCCCTGAGAAACAACCCCACACCATAATCCTCCCTCCACCAAACCTTACACTTGGCACAATGCAGTCAGACAAGTACCGTTCTCCTGGCAACCACCATACCCAGACATGTCTATCGGATTGCCAGACAGAATCATGATTCATCACTCCAGAGAACACGTCTCCGCTCATCTAGAGTCCAGTGGCGGCGTGCTATACACCACTGCATCCAACGCTTTGCATTGCACTTGGTGATGTAAGGCTTGGATGCAGCTGCTCGGCCATGGAAACCCATTCCATGAAGCTCTCTACGCACTGTTGTTGTGCTAATCTGAAGGCCACATGAAGTTTGGAGATTTGTAGCTATTGACTCTGCAAACAGTTGGTGACGTCTGCAAACTGTGAACTTCATCATGTGCTGACCCTGTTCTATCATTTTACGTGGCCTACCACTTGCTGTTGCTGTTGTTCCCAGTTGCTTCCAGTTTGTTACAAAGCCGACTAACAGTTGACCGTGAAATATTTAGTAACAAGGAAATTTCATGGATGGACTTATTGCACAGGTGGCAACCTATCATGGTCCCATGGTTGAATTCACTGGGCTCCTGAGAGCGACCCATTCTTCACAAAGCAGGCGGCTTTGTGGAAGCCGTCTGCATGCCTAGGTGTGCGATTTTATACACCTGTGGCTATGGAGATGATTGGAACACCTGAATCCAATGACTTGGAGGGCTGTCCACATACTTCTGGCAATATAGTGTATCTTTAAAGATGGGGACCTTTTCTATGCCTCTATGTCCACCCACTAGATGTATGGCTGTTGCTGCCCTATAATTTTTTTCAACTGCTTACCCACGCTGTCCCGATGAAGCTAATTTTTCTGCGAAACACGTTGACAAACGTCTGGATTTGGAGCAGCCTTTTTGTTTGATATATATTGTAATCCCGTCAAGTTTGTACATTAGGTTTTGGCCATATTGTACCAGTAGAGGGTATATGCATTTTTTTTTTATTGGCGGGCATTTTTTGCCTTGATCTTTAATGTATTGTTCATATTCTGGATTATAATAAAATATTTTTTTAAATATATTGATAGTCTTGTGATGTGCTAAGTCGTACATAGGGACCAGGTGGGTTCGTTTGGATGTGGCATTTTGAAAGTTTCTATTTGGTTTATTGGCCCTGTGTAAATTATTTACCATGCTGGTAGCTGGCGGGGAACGGTAAGCCCCCGATGCATGCTTGTGATTGGGAGCTTTCCGATCATGTGACTGCTATGACAGTCAATTGCAGCAGTCACATGACCTGAACGCCTGCCTCCAGGCTTTTAGCACTCTTAAAGGGCCGGGAGGCGGTCGCTGCTAAGGGGCTAAAGAAGAATTGAAGTTATGGATATTATTTTTTACATAGTTGCTGTTTATTTGTCCAGCTTGGACCAGCTATGTATATACCATACCTGGTCAATGCCACTGGAGCAGACACCGCTACTACACTGTTAGCTCATCTTTACTACACTGCTACTACAACACTATTACACTGTTAGTACAGCTATCTCCCCTTGCTTCTGGGCCCCGTGCTGAGTAGCTGCCCTGATGCTGTGAACACAGGAAGTCAACTGCTCAGCACAGGCGGCATTCAGAGAATGCTTCGCATTTTCTGGATGAATGCAAAAAGCGGCATCACTGCCTAACCTCTCCAACTCATCCAATCAGAGAACACTTTGCATTTGTTTGAAAAAACGCTGCACAAATACCGTGTGACATAACAAATTGCAACAATCATCATTTTATTCCCTAGGGTCTCTGCTAAAATATATATATATAATGTTTGGGGGATATAAGTAATTTTCTAGCAAAAAA
Organism: Glandirana rugosa; assembly: GCA_018402905.1. Taxonomy (NCBI): domain Eukaryota; kingdom Metazoa; phylum Chordata; class Amphibia; order Anura; family Ranidae; genus Glandirana; species Glandirana rugosa. The sequence goes on from BLSH010335124.1 coordinate 487,228, forward strand.
ATACTGATTTAGACTTATAAACAAAAAGTGCCAGAAAAGGCCCGTTCTTTACAGTGATTTTCAGCTTCTAGAGCAGGGGTCTCCAAACTTTCTAAACAAAGGGCCAGTTTACTATCCTTCAGACTTTAGGGAGGCTGGACATTAATATCAGTGGGAGGAATAGTGACCCATGATTGGTATTAGTAGGAGGAATAGTGTCTCATCATTGGTGTCAGTGGGAGGAATAGTGCCCCATCATTGGTATCAGTGGGAGGAATTATGCCCCATCATTGGTGTCAGTGGGAGGAATAGTGTCTCATCATTGGTGTCAGTGAGAGGAATAGTACCCCATCATTGGTGTCAGTGAGAGGAATAGTACCCCATCATTGGTGTCAGTGGGAGGAATAGTGCCCCATCATTGGTATCGGTGGGAGGAATAGTGTCCCATCATTGGTATCAGTGGGAGGAATAGTGCCCCATCATTGGTGTCAATGGGAGGAATAGTGCCTCATCATTGGTGTCAGTGGGAAGAATAGTGCCCCATCGTTGGTGTCAGTAAGAGGAATAGTGCCCCATCATTGGTATCTTTGGGAGGAATAGTGCCCCACTATTGGTATCAGTGAGAGGAATAGTGCCCCATCATTGGTATCAGTGGGAGGAATAGTGCCCCACTATTGGTATCAGTGAGAGGAATAGTGCCCCGTCATTGGTGTCAGTAAGAGGATCAGTGCCCCATCATTGGAATCAGTGAGAGGAATAGTGCCCCCACTATTGGTATCAGTGAGAGGAATAGTACCCCATCATTGGTATCAGTGGGAGGAATAGTGCCCCATCATTGGTGTCAGTAAGAGGAATAGTGCCCCATCATTGGTATCAGTGGAATAGTGTCCCATCATTGGTATCAGAGGGAGGAATAGTGCCCCATGATAGCTAGTGGGAAGAATAATGCCCCATTGTTGGTGTCAGTGAGACGAACAGTGCCCCAAGGGCCAGAGAAAGCCAAGTAAGGGGCGGCATCTGGCCCCCAGGCCACAGTTTGGAGACCACTGTTCTAGAGGAATTCCACAGGTATGTTATACACATAGCTGGTACAAGCTGGAACAATGTAACAATGTATAAAATGTTCATTCCTGGACTTCCTCTTTAAACATATTAGGCCTATTGTAGAACTTGTTGGATTGTAATAAAGGACGGGAAGGTATCTTTGAGTGATCATATGAATCTGTTCGCTACAGAAAAAAATCAAAGGAAAGTATCTCTTTGTTCTTCATTTTACCATCAGCCAACAAATCTTCACAAACTCGGTGATGTTATATGTCCTATTTTCAACTCTCAAAGAATTCTTTTTTTTTTTTTTATACAGGGGCTCTTACAATCTTCTCTATTTCCATGGCCGTATTTCTGTTGAAAAAAAAAAAAAAGCTCATTGGGAACATCAGAGATCACATGGTCAACATGGCAACCTTGTTCATACGACCAATTATTTTTTTTCTGATCTATTCAGTATAACAAAAATGTGATTTTCATCCCCCCCCCCCCCCAACTACTTAAATATTCAGAGAAAAAGATGCATTGCTGTGACATAAACATAAGAATAAACAATAAATAATTTAAGAACCCGGAATGGGTGAAGCTCTAAACACATTGCTATCTCCAAAGGCATCAATCCACGTGCAGACAGAAGAAGGCCAGCAGTTCTCTTTTACTTCCTGCAGGGGGCGGATATCATTTGAGTGAGCTTGGTGTCTGTATTATAATTCAACTTTACAATGGCTGTCTCCATGTATACAACATTCATTTCCAGAAATACGCTTGCGTATGTGCAGTGAATGCAAAGGGATTCTCTACAGAAAAAAATTGGAGACCCCATACTTACCTTGTTTTTTGAATGGCAATGGTGCCCGTGGTGGCTTTTGGTGTTAAAGTGGTTATATACTCCGTACAACCACTTTAACCTATGGGTAAGCCTATAATAAGGCTTACCTGTAGATTCCGAGAATATCTCCTAAACTTGCACCGTTTCGGAGATATTCTCTGTATCCGCTTGTGCCAACGTCATTGGCACATGCGCAATGAAGAAACAGCCTGGATAGGCCTTTATTCACTAAGTGTGCCACAAACGATGGAGTGACATCAACGCGGCTCTGGCCACTCACAGCACTGGAGCCCGTGCTGTGATTGGCTGGAAGCAGCATGTCGCCGGTCACAACGGTGTTCGTGGACCGCTGCATCAGCTTCGTTCCAAGGTAAGTATTTCATAATGAGCTAGTATGCGATGCATGCTAGCTCATTATGCCTTTGTCTTGCAGGTTTTTTTTTTCTGGGAGTTTACAACCACTTTAAACAATGCATGCCACCACAGTAGCCTCTGCCATTCGAACAGTCGATGGACCTTTCCTCCTGTAAAATCAAGGTAAGTATGGGGGGTCTCCATTTGTGATGGACAGCCAACTTGGGTGCTTCCGCCAAATAGTGCCTCCTGCCCTTCAAACCCTTCCAGCAGACCAAAAGGTAATACCAGCCCTTTTACCCCAAGCATCGTACACAGACCAGATGTTGAGATGAAACCAAAGGAATGACTGTTTATTGAACAGAAATACAGGTTTTTATACACTTCAAAAGTAGGGCAGTCACCACATGGACAATAAAACCAAATATTACCCAAAACATCACACAACGGTAAGATAATGAAGTAAAGTTGATACAAGACTAATCCCATCATGAAGGTACCGCTAAGAGGATAAGCCAAAAGACAGAAACAATATGTGACACTTTAATAAACAGATTATAGCAGGAGACCCCAGATTCAAGTTGTTTAGAGCTGATTATATTAACGCCTGCTCTGAGACTAGGAGGGATTGAAGCAGTCAATGCTGATTTGGGCACAGAGGGTCCAAATCTGTATCGAGGTCATAAGTTCCCAGTCTGTGTGTTTTGGGTAGACACAAACCCGAATCCAAAGCAAAACCACTCCAAGGGTCCCCAGGCACACACCTGCCAAGAATAGAACCCCCTCAAAAGCCAGGACCCATAGTGAGTAGACAAGAGACTAGCCTGTAGTCCCCTTCAAAAGCCCCTGTCATGGTTGGGTCTGTCACACCATTTTTTTCTGTAGAGAATCCCTGTACATTATGCCTGGACTTTACCTTCTTATAAACCAATGGATCACCCTCCTTTTGTCCCCCATGATGACCTAGGACTGGCTTCTACAAGGCATTGAGAGTGGCCTACCCTTTGTCCTGCATGGAGACAAACATATATTTTACACACTGATTCGGAAGGTTGCATTTATCATACCATTTGGTCATTCACCACCTCCGCAAATGTAAGTTATTTCCTTTGTTGCTTATGCTAAACATATACTGTATACTTCCTACGAATACCATCAAAATACTACACTATAAAGGCTCTTCTGCCTCTCCCTTTATTGTATAGTGGACTCCTTGGCTTCCTCCTTTTTTGTACACCTTTGAGGGCCACCACCCAATGAGCACCATACTTACCTTGGCACTTGTGCCCAGCAGAGTAATGGCCTTCTGTAGAGATTCCTCATACGCATATAGGCAGGTTCTGTTAGCTACTAGGTGGCTCTGTACCAGAATAGTGTCTGGTTACAGAAAGTAAAGTCTTCAGATGCTAGACCCCTTTTAGGTAGAGCCCTCCATCAGCAATGTCAGAGGTAAGTCAGCACCTATATACAGTCAAAGTTAGGTAGAGAGGGGCACAGGGAAGGACATGAAAGCCAAACACTTCACACATGTGAAGATGTAACCAGCACAGTTAGGCTCATCGACAGGGCAGAAGGCCAAGAGGAGTGGACTTGTACATAGGAAGGACCATCTGTCTCTTATGGTGGTGAGGCTAGAGCAGATAACAAAAGGCATTTTAGCAGGCAAGACAGGTTCAAAACACCATATACCCAAAGATATCCATAAGTCCACGTGAGAACTAAATCATATATTGAATGTCCAATGTCTTATATAAGTAAAAAGTAAAAAATTCCTCTTGATGCACCAGACCGACCTTTTCCAGTGAGCAGAAGCAGACTCTATACACTCCCTGGCCACTTTATTATGTACACCTTGTTAGTACCGGTTTGGACCCACTTTTGCTTTCAGAACTGCCTGGGTAAAGAGCCTTTAGGTTCTTTATCATGTGATCAGCTGTGTCCAATCACAGCTGATCACAGTGTGAATAAGAAAGTGCCGGTTATGGATAAGCGGCTTTCCTCAGTGGGGACATGCACACAGGTAATCAGTGTAATGATTATCAGTGCAGCCCCATCAATAATGCCCACCAGTGCCCTCCAGTGATGCCCTCCAGTTATGCTAATCAGTGCCCATCAGTGATGCCTTTCAGTCAGGGCTGGCCCTACCATGATTCCCATTGGGTCCATTGGACCCAGGCAGCACTTGGAGGAGCAGCAAATTGAACCACGGCCTCTTCTCCTTCTCTTCTATTTACCCAGCAAATTGACAATTGAGATTTTTATTCCAGTAGTATTGTGTGTCATGACGACAAGTGCCCCCCGAGCCACTATGCCTGCTACCCCAGCCTGTCCATATACTACCCTAGCCTGGCCCTATACTGCCCTAGCCTGCCCCTATACTACCCCAGCCTGGTCCTATACTGCCCTAGCCTGTCTTTATACTATTGGGGGGGGGGGGGCACCATTTCATTCTTGAACCCAGGCAGCACAATGTTTTGGGCTGGCCCTGCTTTCAGTGCCAATCAGTGCTGCCTATCAGTGCCCATCAGTGCTGCCTATCAGTGCCCATCAGGGCCATGTATCAGTGCATATAAGTGCTGCCTATCAGTGCCCATAAGTGCCGCCTATCAGTTCCCATCAATGCCACGTTTCAGTGCCTATCATTGCCCATCAGTGCCACCTATCAGTGCATATAAGTGCTGCCTATCAGTGCCCATAAGTGCCGCCTATCAGTGCTCATCAATGCCACGTATCAGTGCCTATCATTGCCCATCATTGCCACCTATCAGTGCATATAAGAGCTGCCTATCAGTGCCCATAAATGCTGCCTATCAGTGCCCAACAATGCCACGTATCAGTGCCTATCATTGCCCATCAGTGCCACCTATCAGTGCATATAAGTGCTGCCTATCAGTGCCCATAAGTGCCACCTATCAGTGCCCATCAGTGTAGCCTCATCAGCGCACATCAGTGAAGAAGCAAATTTACTTACTTACAAAATTTTATAACAGAAACTATGAAAACCTTTTTTTCACAATTTTTGTTCTTTTTTTTGTTTGTTTAGCAAAAAATAAAAAAAAACCCAGTGGTGACCACCAAAATACATCTCTATCTGTCTCAAAAAAATTATAAAAACTTTGTTTGGGGTACAGCGTTGCATGGCCACGCAATTGTTATTCAAAGCGTGACAGCGCCAAAAGCTGAAAATTAGAAGGGGGTGAAAGTGCCCGGCATTGAAGTGGTTAAGGTGCTTTGGTTAAGGGTTATAGAAGTCTAGAAAAAATGGAGATCTGGGAGCGCAGTACATAAATACAATGAAGCCTTACCCTTAATTGGTAATCTATAAAAGCTATCTGTAGGCTGCACTCATTTTTATTGGGTGTTTGATTTATATTTATGTATATGATAATATGCATACATTATATTTATTTTGTTTCTAATATTTGCTGAGAGTATGAAAGGTCTTTTATGTACAGCTTTGCCTTTGCAATCTTCAGATAGCTTTTATAGATTACTAATTAAAATTGAAGTCTTATTGTATTTATGTCCTGTGCTCCCGGGTCTCCTTCCTTTCTATTCCCCTATAATGTGATTGAGCCATTGCGCACTTTTCCCTGACTTTGTGGCGGCTTTCATATTTTATCACGTTATTCTATGTAACTCTTGGAAGGGTGCGACTAAAGACTTTTGACTTAAAGTATAGCTAAATGCAAAACTTATTTTTTTAGTTTTGAACGGAGTGGAGAGGGATTGGACCCCCTGTCGGGTTTTTATTGCTGTCTGTGCCCCCATTAGGGAGATTCACCCTCTCTATTTGTCCTGTTTACCATTATCACTGAAAGTGAAAGTAAAAAGAAAATCCTAAATTTTGAGTTGTCCCCAAAAAATTAATCTTGGGGGGTCCCCAAGGAATTCCCTTAATTTGCAGGGATTTCCTCTCACTTCCTGTTTGGCTTTGGGACAGGAAATGAAGGGAAATCTCCCCAATGGGACCCAGATGAGGGAAAAAAAAAATCTGACAGGGGTTATACACTCTATTATCTCTATCCAAAATGATAAAAAGTATTACGTATAGTTTTATGTTAAGCTGACTGCAATACGTATACAATATATACATTGTGGCTTGCAAGCGGTTTACCCGGATTTAGGGTTGCCACATCATCCCTTTAATCCAGGACACATATGGATTACACAGGTTGTTCTGGGGCTAATTTAATGCAGATGAGGCACCAAGTGAGTTTAATTACCACCTTAATCAGCCACAGAACACCCTGTGTAATTAATATGTGTCCTGGATTAAAGGGATGATGTGGCAACCCTACCCGGATTATGGCTGAAGTAGGGTTGCCACATCATCCCTTTAATCCAGGACACATATTAATTACACAGGTTGTTCTGTGGCTGATTAAGGTGGTAATTAAACTCACTTGGTGCCTCATCTGCATTAAATTATCCTCAGAACTTGTGTGATTCATATGTGTCCTGGATTAAAGGGATGATGTGGCAACCCTAGGCTGAAGGAATCAACCATAACCCCAGTATTGTTCATGAGAACGGTGAGGAATCAGCCCAGAACTACATGGGAGAATCTGGTCAATGATCTCAAGTAGGGTTGCCACCTCATCTCTTTAAACCCGAACACATATGGATTACACAGGTTGTTCTGAGGCTAATTTAATGCAGATAAGGCACTAAGTGAGTTTAATTACCAACGTTATCAGCCAAAGAACCTGCGTAATTCATATGTGTTCGGGTTTAAAGGGATGAGGTGGCAACTCTAATCTCAAGGTAGCTGGGACCATAGTAGGGTTGCCACATCATCCCTTTAATCCAGGACACCTATTAATTACACAGGTTGTTCTGTGGCTGATTAAGGTGGTAATTAAACTCACTTGGTGCCTCATCTGCATTAAATCAGCCACAGAACAACCTGTGTAATTCATATGTGTCCTGGATTAAAGGGATGATGTGGCAACCCTAGACCATAGTCACCAAGAAAACAATTGGTAACTCACTATGACGGGAAGGACTGAAATCCTGCAGCGCCCGCAAGGTCCCCCTGCTCAGGAAAGCTCATGTACAGCCCATCTGAAGTCTGCTAATGAACATCTGAATGATTCAGAGGAGAATTTGGTGAAAGTGCTGTGGTCAGATGAGACCAAAATCAAGCCCTTTGGCATCAACTCAACTCGTCGTGTTTGGAGGAGGAGGAATGCTGCCTACGACCCCAAGAACACCATCCCCTCCGTCACACATGGAGGTGGAAACATTATGCTTTGGGGGGGAGGGTTTTGCTAAGGGGACAGGACAACTTCACCTCATCAAAGGGACGATGGACCATCAAATCTTGGGTGAGAACCTCTTTCCCTCAGCCGGGGCATTGAAAATGGGTAATGGTTAGGTATTCCAGCATGGCAATGACCCAAAACACACGGCCAAGGCAACAAAGGAGCGGCTCAAGTGGAAGCACATTAAGGTCCTGGAGTGGGTTAGCCACTCCAGTCTCCAGACCTTAATCCCATAGAAAATATGTGGAGGGAGCTGAAGGTTTGAGTTACCAAACGTCAGCCTCGAAACCTTAATGACTTGGAGAGGATCTGCAGAGAGGAGTGGGACAAAATCCCTCCTGAGATGTAAACCTGGTGGCCAACTACAATAAACGTCTGACCTCTGTGATTGCCAACAAGGGTTTCTCCACAAAGTAATAAGGCTGGGTTCACACCATTGTGAATTTGTTGAGGTTTCCACGCATCCAATTCGCAATAGCAGATTTTGACCGGTTCTCTATGGAGCCGGTTCACATACCTCCGCAGCAGGTCTGGTGCGTCTTTCAAAAAAACGCTGTGCGACTTTTGGTCCGTTTCAGGTCCGAATTCAGCCCAAAATTCGGGCTGAAATTGGACCTGAAACAGTGAACCAGGACGCACCGGACCCTTGCTGTGATCCGCATGCAGTTCATATGTGAACCCAGCCTTAGTCATGTTTTGCGAAGGGGTCAAATACTTATTTCACTCATTAAAATGCAAATCAATTTATACATTTTTTTGAAATGTGTATTTCTTTGTTGTTATTCTGTCCCTCACTGGTAAAATAAACCGACCATTAAAATTACAGACTGATCGTTTCTTTGTCAGTGGGCAAACCTACAAAATCAGCAGGGGATCAAATACTTTTATCCCTCACTGTCATGGGCGTCCGCAGGTAGGGGCAAGGGGGGGCAGTTGCCCCCCCCCCCTGGAATCAGGGATCAGATCAGGGGTTCCCCACTAGGACCTTATCCTCTTGAGCCATGTATGCAGTCTCTGACTGTCTCCTGTTCCTTGTCCGCAGTCTCTGACCGTATCCTGTACTATGTCTGCAGTCCCTGACCATCTCCTGTACTATGTCCGCAGTCTCTGACCGTATCCTGTACTATGTCCGCAGTCTCTGACCGTCTCCTGTACCATGTCTGCAGTCTCTGACTGTCTCCTGTACCAAGTCTGCAGTTTCTGACCATCTCCTGTATCATGTCCGCAGTCTCTGACTGTCTCCTGTATCACGTCTGCAGTCTCTGACCATCTCCTGGATCATGTCTGCAGTCTCTGACCATCTCCTGTATCACGTCTGCAGTCTCTGACAATCTCCTGGATCATGTCTGTAGTCTCTGACCATCTCCTGTATCACGTCTGCAGTCTCTGACCATCTCCTGGATCATGTCTGCAGTCTCTGACCATCTCCTGTACCATGTCCACAGTCTCTGACCATCTCCTGGATCATGTCTGCAGTCTCTGACCATCTCCTGTACCATGTTCGCAGTCTCTGACCATCTCCTGGATCATGTCTGCAGTCTCTGACCATCTCCTGGATCATGTCTGCAGTTTCTGACCATCTCCTGTACAACGTCTGCAGTCTCTGACCGTGATAATGTAATTATGACATTGTCAAAAAGGGGCAGAGCATGGATGACCTTGAAATTATACCCCCCCCTTGGAAAAAGTTCTGCGGACGCCCATGCTCACTGTATATAGGTTGCGGCTTGCAAGCGGTTTACCAGGATTATGGCTGAAGTTATCAACCATAACCCCGGTATTGTTATTTTCCACTGCCGGCGCCCCCCCCCCCTGGATTTTCTCGGGCTTACCGTTTCCTCCGGCTCGTCCGAGAAACGAACCAACGGTGCCGCCGTCTGGTCACCCAGGCGATCAAAGAGTAGATCTGCTTTGATCGCAGCCTGCTGGTCCCTCCTAAAGACCCAATGGGGCCTGGGCCCAGTACAGGAAGGCTGCTTGTACCCCCATATCAGCAGCCCTGCTTCTAGGTCAGAATGTAAAAACCAAAGGAGGCCACATCAGTCAGATCTCAGTAACCTGTGGAGGGGGAGGGTGGGATCAAAGGCAGCAATAAGAATAAGCACAGTCCCCCAAAGGCATGATCACTCGGGGGGGGGGGGGGGGGT
>BLSH010335124.1:563678-580536 GCA_018402905.1 Glandirana rugosa
GGGTATATGGTTACTAGCCTGACACGCCCCTACTTGTGAAGGGTATATGACTCCTAGCCTGACACACACAACTTGAGAAGGGTATATGATTCCTAGCCTGACACACACAACTTGTGAAGGGTATATGGCTCCTAGCCTGACACGCCTTTACTTGTGAAGGGTATATGGCTCCTAGCCTGACACACACAACTTGTCAAGGGTATATGGCTACTAGCCTGTCGGTATATGGGAAGTGTTCAACACACACAGTCCGATCCTTAGTATATGGGAAGAGTTCAACACACACAGTCCGATCCTCAGTATATGGGAAGTGTTCATCCCCGCACAGTCCGATCATTGGTATATGGGAAGTGTTCATTTCCGCACAGTCTGATCCTCAGTATATGGGAAGTGTTCATCCCCGCACAGTCCGATCATCGGTATATGGGAACTGTTCAACACACACAGTCCGATCCTCGGTATATGGGAAGTGTTCATTTCCGCACAGTCCGATCCTCGGTATATGGGAAGTGTTCAACACACACAGTCCGATCCTTAGTATATGGGAAGAGTTCAACACACACAGTCCGATCCTCAGTATATGGGAAGTGTTCATCCCCGCACAGTCCGATCATTGGTATATGGGAAGTGTTCATTTCCGCACAGTCTGATCCTCAGTATATGGGAAGTGTTCATCCCCGCACAGTCCGATCCTCGGTATATGGGAAGTGTTCAACACACACAGTCCGATCCTCGGTATATGGGAAGTGTTCAACACACACACAGTCCGATCCTCGGTATATGGGAAGTGTTCAACACACACAGTCTGATCCTCAGTATATGGGAAGTGTTCGTCCCTGCACAGTCCGATCCTCGGTATATGGGAAGAGTTCATCCCCATACAATCCGTTCCTCGGTATATGGGAAGTGTTCATCCCCACACAGTCCGATCCTCAGTATATGGGAAGAGTTCACCCCCCACACAGTCCGATCCTCAGTATATGGGAAGTGTTCAACACACACAGTCCAATCCTCAGTATATGGGAAGTGTTCATCCCCATACAATCCGATCCTCGGTATATGGGAAGTGTTCAACACGCACAGTCCAATCCTCGGTATATGGGAAGGGTTCAACACACACAGTCCAATCCTCAGTATATGGGAAGTGTTCATCCCCATACAATCCGATCCTCGGTATATGGGAAGTGTTCAACACGCACAGTCCAATCCTCGGTATATGGGAAGGGTTCAACACACACAGTCCGATCCTCAATATATGGGAAGTGTTCATCCCCGCACAGTCCGATCCTCAGTATATGGGAAGTGTTCGTCCCTGCACAGTCCGATCCTCTGTATATGGGAAGAGGTCATCCCCATACAATCCAATCCTCGGTATATGGGAAGTGTTCATCCCCGCACAGTCCAATCCTCGGTATATGGGAAGTGTTCATCCCCACACAGTCCGATCCTCAGTATATGGGAAGAGTTCACCCCCCACACAGTCCGATCCTCGGTATATGGGAAGTGTTCAACACACACAGTCCAATCCTCAGCATATGGGAAGTGTTCATCCCCATACAATCCGATCCTCGGTATATGGGAAGTGTTCATCCCCACACAGTCCAATCCTCACTATATGGGAAGTGTTCATCCCCATACAATCCGATCCTTGGTATATGGGAAGTGTTTGTCCCTGCACAGTCCGATCCTCATTATATGGGAAGTGTTAATCCCGGTACAGTTCGATCCTCAGTATATGAGAAGTGTTCATTGCCACACAGACCAATCCTCAGTATATGGGAAGTGTTCATTCCCGCAGTCAATGGATTGGAGAGGCAGCGGTAATAGGCCTGAACTGAAGACAGCGATTGCAAAGCAAGAAACTCACCAGCTTGGTGGATTTCCAACTCAGCCTTGACAATGGGGAAAGTGGAAAGATAGCGCTGGACCCGTAGGTTTATTTTACTGGTATTGTTATCTGAAGATATTACTGGTGGTGTAAATGATCTGGTTCCTGGGCAGGATAAAAGCTGGATACAGCTTTATTCCATTAAAGTTCAGGGGTACAATTTAAAAAGTAGCGAACACATTTGGTGGGTCTAAGTGCCCCCTTCATCAGGGCTTGACTGGCAACAAAGTGAACAGACCAGAAGTGAACTGGTCTTACAATTGTATTTTTTCCGGTGTGAATTCAAAGTGCAGGCCTAGTAAGCAACTTGTTTGGCAACAACCAAGCTGTGTCTGGACCTCTTAGCAGTGGTGTGGCGTTTAAATTTCAACTCTTTTGACAATGTGGGAATCCTTTCTACCACGCTAGTGGAAGGTGATAACAGATGGCAGCCCTACAGGCTGTAGAGGAGTGTTCTAATCTCTCACAGTTCAGGGAACATGGTCACCCAAGGAAGCCAAGCTCCTCACCAACATCTTGGAGCTCAGTGCAATAAAGCTACCACTGAATTACTGGACCCCCATTCTTCATTGACACCCAATTGGCGAGTAATAGAACAACACCGCGGCTGTAGCCTACATCAATCACCAGGGGGATACCAGGAGTCAGACAGCCTGATCATCTCATGGGCAAAGAAACACTGTCCATTGAAATCCATTGTTTACATCACAGGAGTGGACAATTGGGAGGCAGATTTCTATAGTTGTCACCATCTGGACCAAGGGAAAGACCCTTCACTCTGACATATAAAGATGGTAAACTCCAGGTTCAACAACAATCTACCCCTTTTTGTGGCGAGTACCAAGGATCTTTTAGGTAACTGCTTGGTTGCTTGAGGTTACTGCACATCCTTACCACTCACTGATTGGTTGCTAGAGGTTACTGCACATCTGTACTGCTCACTAATTGGTTGCTAGAGGCTACTGTACATCCTTACCCGCTTACTGATTGGTTTCTAGAGATTACAGCACATTACTACTGCTCACTGATTGGTTGCTAGAGGTTACTGCGCATCATTACTGCTCACTGATTGGTTGCTAGAGATGACAGGATATCAATACTGTTAACTGATTGGTTGCTAGAGGCAGGGCCAGTGCAGTGATTTTTGTCTACACAGGTGAAGGTGAATTTTGCTGCACCCCTCCCACCCACCCAAAATCCTGAGATTTAGCCCAAATTAAATTCACCAGCTGTACACTCAGTCCCCCTTTCCCTGCAAACACCCTGTCCTTCCCTACACAGAGCTCACACTCTGCACACATTGACCCCCTGTCCTCTGCACATACTGCCCCCTACCTATCACCAGTACACATTCCCTACTCAGTGTGGACATTGCCTGATACACATATTGCCCCCCCTTGCAAACATTGGAGGGGGAAAAGGGTGATAGGATGGAGGCATTGTGACCTGTCTCCCCTCTCCCAGCCTTGCAGAGCATCACACCTGTCTCTCCTTTCCCTGCAGAACATCATACCTTTCTCTCCTCTCCTTGCAGAACCTCACACCTGGCTCTCTTCTCCCAGCCCTGCAGAGCATCACACCTATCTCTCCTCTCCCGGCAGAGCATCACATCTATCTCTCCTCTACCTGCAAAGCATTACATTTGTCCAAATCATTTGGTGGAGGGGGGATTATGGTGTGTTCCAGGGAAGGGAACTCTTAAGGTGTCAGCATACCAAGACATTTTGGACAATTTCATGCTCCCAACTTTGTCAGAAAAGATTGGGAATGGCCCCAACATGACTGCGCACCAGTTCACAAAGCAAGGTCCATAAAGACATGGATGAACGAGTTTGAGGTGGAGGAACTTGCCTGACCTGCACAGAGTCCTGACCTCAACCCGATAGAACACCTTTGGGATGAATTAGAACTCAGACTGTGGGCCAGGCCTTCTCTTGCACATTAGTAGCTGACCTCACAAATGCACTTCTGGAAGAATGGTCAAACATTCCCATAGACACTCCTAAACCTTGTGGACAGCCTTCCCAGAAGAGTTGAAGCTGTTATAGCTGCAAACAGTGGGCCAACTCAATAGTGCACGCTACGGACTAAGACTGGGGTGCCATTAAAGCTCATGTGCATCTAAAGGCAGGTGTCCAAATACTTTTGGTAATATAGTGTATATATATATATATTTATTTATTCTATTTATTTTTTCCATTTGTTGAACTAGATGGACCTGTGTCTTTTTTCAACCTGACTAACTATGTAAATGATATATTTCTAATTTTAATGTACAGGCGTTTGGTGGGCTCAATCATGGAAGAATCCAAGCACCAAGATAAGCCTCTGCTTGGCTGAAAGGCCACCTCTCTTAGGTCCAGATAGCTTCAGGGAACACAGTCCAGTCTTCTGACATTTTCTTCATCGGTTTTGCCCCAGATGATGTCATTGAGAACATTTCCTGATCATTATATAGTTGCTTTCTCTGCTTCTGATCCCCTTTCCTATTCTCTCCACAAAATGCCACCATTTTGCCTCACAGGCTTTTGCGGGTCAGAAGTACGTGGGTGCCCATTAGGAGGTACCTTTATGACCATCCAAACTGTGAGCATCTTGAAATAAGTGGCCTGCAATAAGAGGCAGATATGAGACGGAGATCAGCAGACCCATTCAGAGGCAGAAAGTAGAATTCTGTTTACAGGACAACCTGTGGAGTCGTCAGAACATGGAACACCCATTTATTAAAGTACCCATTAATGACACTCTATAAAAGTATTTGTATTCATAATAATGCCACTCCTCAAACCCAAGGATGTGAAAAGTACACAGTATTGGGCCAATTAATATCACAATGAATTTCAAAAGCAAAAAACTCTGAACTACAAGTCTGCTAAAAAGACGAGAGAGCCATTAGTAACATTCAAGATGTCCCAACACTTAAGTAAGCCATAGAAATGAAGTGGTCTTTGCCAATCCCCGTTCTGGCGGATGCGGTAGGTGGTGGTCAGGTGACAACAAGCCGTATTGTGGGGTTGCGGCATCATAATCTGAATCAAAGTGGAGGTCCACCAGGGAAAAAAAAAATAAAAGTCAGCAGCTACACATACAGTAGCTGCTGGCTTTTAATAATAGGACACTTACCTGTCCTGGAGTCCAGCGATGTGTGCACCCGCTGCCTATCTTCGGATTGGGGGTCGGGTGCAGCCGCGTCCATTGCGGGTAAGGGAACCCGGATGTGTAGCATTACAGCTTCACACTGGGCACCTTACTGCGCTTGCTTGAGGCTCCACTGCGCTCTGCTATTGGCCAGAAGCAGAGCGAGCATGAAGGAGAGAGCCGGGCTGCTGACGTCAGCGGCTGCGGCGGCCGGCCAGAGCTCCCGGATGTATGGAAAAGGACACCTGTCTAAAGACAGGTGTCCTCTTCCCCCTCCCCCCCCAAAAGGTGCCAACTGTGACACCTGAGGGGGGGGAGGAATCCAACCAGCGGAAGTTCTACTTTTGGGTGGAACTCCGCTTTAAGCAGCCAGATTGAAAATGTAGATGGTTATGGTTCACACATACATCCAGCAGCCTTGCCTGCAGATAATTGGAGTGTGTATGTCAGTACAAAGCTTTTGTGTATGTAGCCAATGGCCCCCTTAGGGGTGGCTGAGTGTTGTGGTTCATCTGATCACACTGCCCTCAATCACATCCATACCGCATCCAGAGTCACTGAACAGGCTGGTAATTTTATTTTGTTTTATTTATTAGGGGATTAACCTGGATAGGGATTGGAAATTTGTGGGATGCCCATTGAATCAGTTCCATATACATGGGACCTTCTATATACACCTCCAGTATATACACCCTTGTCTCTTCCTCCAGCACATCACTTGCTTCTCAGATTCCTGTTCCTCTCTTCTGCATATTACTTGCTTTCACCGGTGAGACCCAGAAGGGTATTTACCAGGTCTCCATACCCTCTTGTTAGGCCTGGCTAACACATGGTGAGGCCTGCTGTAGTTGAAGCAGGACCTCCGGACCACCCATTATAGGCAGGGACAGTTGGTCCCCAAAGTGTAGAAAAAGTACTACTGTGTTAGTCAGCCTGCTGGACTACTGCTCCTAGTCCATCCTATTCCAGGCCTCACCAGCCCTCCTGGTTGCGATGGCCCTCTCCACTGCCACAGTGACACCACAGTCCCATGCTGGCCTCTGCATCCTTCCCAGACCGTCTCTCACCCCAATCTTCTCTGGCATGCCTCTCCTCCAGCTTCCCAGGGTGCGTCACTCACCGACACCTGAGACTTGTAGTTCCTGCCAGAGATCTCTCCGATAGTGTACCTTCCTGCTGTCCTTCTCTGCTCTCTCACTGTGCCTCTACACCAGGATCTCCATCCTCCTAGATGCACTCGAGCTCTCCCAGGCCAAGGTCACCCCCCCTCCAGACTGGGGGCTCTCGAGGGCCTCGACAGCCTCCACACTATACCATCTCTGTCTCTTTCCTCCCGAACTCCCCCTTGATTGGGCTGACCCTGGGCATTTGAGGAGGCCTGCCCCCTACCAATCCAGACTGGGGATTGGTCAGGGCTCCCAAGAATACCCCAGGTGGTTACACCCACCTCCCACCTCTCTTTCCAGGCGATTCCAGCAGCCTCTGGAAAGAAGTGGGAGGTCCTGGTGACCTCATCTGTGAATCCCCCAGTCCTACCCTGAGCCACTCCTAGCCAAGAATCTAACCAGGCCTGCATATCTTCAGGCCTGGCTAAATTTTACATCACCTAATAAAAAAAATATAGCTCTAGCTCCTACCTAAGTAGAGGGCGCTACATGTAGATAAATATTCATCTTGTGCAATCACATCTCTTGCTGAAGTTACCTGAATTAGTTAGGACTGTGTGTCTGGAAGAGGAAGGGCATACCGGCAGACAAGATGGCTCTTCTGAACGACGCCCTGTGTATAGACATAGGCTAATTCATATTCCTGTACATGCATGTAGGAAATGTGCACGTGCTTGTGCATGGGCATGTTTGTGCGCATACGCATACATCTGTTGCTTGCATTGGCGCCAAGCTGGTTATTTAAACTGCTCCTGTGCTTCAGTGTTGTCTTGTCTACAGCGTTCCCATGCATACCTGCAACCTGTTACTCTGTATTTGGCTACTTTTACCGACCTGGCTTGTCTTGACTACTCCTGAACTCCACCTGCACTGACCCAGCTTGCTTTTGACGTCGCTTCTGCCTGTGCCCATTGCTACTGCTCCAAAGACAGTGGGACCTGTCCATACGGGCCGCCCCCCTAATCCATGTGCCTGGCCCCTAATTTACTTGCTGGGTACATGCATTCCAATGGATTTTTTTTTAAGTACGTGATTAGAGCCCAAGTGTCACGTACCTGAAGTCTGGCTTATGCGGGGGCAACCTCTCTTTCGGCCCTGGTTCGAGAACCCCTGGTAGTGCAAACAGGGAGCTCAGGAGCGCAGGGGGGCACGAGGGCTGTACAAGTCTCTGATGGCTGGTATAGGTCCACTGAAGCTCGTGCAGGCTGAAGGATAGTGGTGCGGCCTGGGTCGGCAACTGGCTGGCGGTGAAGTACAGAGGGATCAGGCAAACGGGTAGTCGGGTACAAGCTGTTGTCAGTAACGTGCAGGCGGCTGAAGTACAAGGGGAACAGGCAGAAGAGTAGTCGTAAACAATCCGGGGTCAGGACAGGCAGATAGCAACAAAGTCCAAAGGATAGCCAGGATCACAGGAACAGGAAGTCACTCAGAACAAACGATGGTGGTCACAGGTGCAGGAACGCTGTAGAACAGACAGCACTTGCTTCCTGGTGCTGTCCGCTTAAATGGCCGCTATTGGCGCCATTGCTGGTGCACATGTGCACAGGCAGCGCACACGCTACGTGCGCCTGTGCATAGGCATGCCAGTGCCCGGGGATGATTCCTTACATTGCCCCCCCCCCCCAAGGAGCAGCCTCTGGATGCCCAACCAGGCTCTCTTGGCCAGATTGTTTCTCCAAAAAGTCCTGATAAGTTCTGGAGCATGCAGGTTGCTTTCTGGCTCCCAAGAATTTTCTTCAAGCCCATATCAATTCCACTTGACAAGGAACTGGGTGACCCCTGCTCTTCTCCTGCAATCGAGGATGGTCTCCACCTCGAACTCCTCTCCATCCACCAGCACTGGTTCAGGTGGGGCAGTTTTCCGCCTGGAAACAGATCCTTAGCAACCGGTTTGAGGAGGTGTATGTGGAATACAGGATGGATCCGAAGTGAGGGGGGAAGGTCGAGCTCGTAGGCCACTTTATTAATTTTCCTTTTTACTAGGAGAGGTCCTATGTACAGTCAGGTCCATAAATATTGGGACATCGACACAATTCTAATCTTTTTAGCTCTATACACCACCACAATGGATTTGAAATGAAACAAGCAAGATGTGCTTTAACTGCAGACTTTCGGCTTTCATTTGAGGGTATTTACATCCAAATCAGGTGAACGGTGTAGGAATTACAACAGTTTGTATATGTACCTCCCACTTTTTAAGGGACCAAAAGTAATGGGACAGATTAACAATCATAAATCAAACTTTCACTTTTTAATACTTGGTTGCAAATCCTTTGCAGTCAATTGCAGCCTGAAGTGTGGAACGCATAGACATCACCAGACGCTGGGTTTCATCCCTGGTGATGCTCTGCCAGGCCTCTACGGCAACTGTCTTCAGTTCCTGCTTGTTCTTAGGGCATTTTCCCTTCAGTTTAATCTTCAGCAAGTGAAATGCATGCTGAATCGGATTCAGGTCAGGTGATTGATTTGGCCATTGCATAACATTCCACTTCTTTCCCTTAAAAACTCTTTGGTTGCTTTCGCAGTATGCTTCGGGTCATTGTCCATCTGTACTGTGAAGCGCCGTCCAATGAGTTCTGAAGCATTTGGCTGAATATGAGCAGATAATATTGCCCCAAACACTTCAGAATTCATCCTGCTGCTTTTGTCAGCAGTCACATCATCAATAAATACAAGAGAAGCAGTTCCATTGGCAGTCATACATGCCCACACCATGACACTACCACCACCATGCTTCACTGATTAGGTGGTATGCTTTGGATCATGAGCAGTTCCTTTCCTTCTCAATACTCTTCTCTTCCCATCACTCTGGTACAAGTTGATCTTGGCCTCATCTGTCCATAGGATGTTCCAGAACTGTGAAGGCTTTTTTAGATGTTGTTCGGCAAACTCTAATCTGGCCTTCCTGTTTTTGAGACTCACCAATGGTTTACATCTTGTGGTGAACCCTCTGTATTCACTCTGGTGAAGTCTTCTCTTGATTGTTGATTTTGACACACATACACCTACCTCCTGGAGAGTGTTCTTGATCTGGCCAACTGTTGTGAAGCGTGTTTTCTTCACCAGGGAAAGAATTCTTCGGTCATCCACCACAGTTGTTTTCCGTGGTCTTCCGGGTCTTTTGGTGTTGCTGAGCTCACTGGTGCGTTCTTTCTTTTTAAGGATGATTTGGCCACACCTAATGTTTTTGCTATCTCTCTGATGGGTTTGTTTTGTTTTTTTCAGCCTAATGATGGCTTGCTTCACTGATAGTGACAGCTCTTTGGATCTCATATTGAGAGTTGACAGCAACTGATTCCAAATGCAAATAGCACACTTGAAATGAACTCTGGAGAACTCTGGACCTTTTATCTGCTCCTTGTAAATGGGATAATGAGGGAATAACACACACCTGGCCATGGAACAGCGGAGCAGCCAATTGTCCCATTACTTTGGGTCCCTTAAAAAGTGGGAGGAACATATACAAACTGTTGTAATTCCTACACCGTCCACCTGATTTGGATGTAAATACCCTCAAACTAAAGCTGAAAGTCTGCAGTTAAATCACATCTTGTTCGTTTAATTTCAAATCCATTCTGGTGGTGTATAGAGCCAAAAAGATTAGAATTGTGTCGATGTCCCAATATTTATGGACCTGACTGTACTTCGGCCATAGTTTTTTGGACGGGCAGGACAATTTTAAGTTGGTGGTTGCCAACCAGACCCGGCTACCAGGCTGTAGGTCAAGTTCTCCTCGTCTCTTCCGGTCAAACATTCTCTTGTTGCGCACCTGGGTCTGAGCAAGAGTTTCCTGCAACAGTTTGCTGTTGTTCTCCAGGAATTGGGTGATCTCATGTGTGGCAGGAATTGGACTCATAGGTGGTAAGTTGGGTAGAAATGTAGGGTGGTAGCCGAGATTCGCCTATAATGGAGCTTGCTTAGTAGCGGAGTGGACAGAGTTGTTACAGGCGACCTCGGCTAATGGCAACAAGGAGACCCAGTCATCCTGGGAGTAGGAGGAGTAGCAACGGAGGTATTGCTCCAGGGTCTGGTTGGTCCTTTCTGTCTGGCCATTGGACTGTGGATGATAGGCTGATGAGAAGGCTAATTCAATTCCCAAAATAGAACACAGACCTCCAGACCCGGGATGTGAACTGCACCCCTCTATTGGACATGATGTTCCTTGGGATGCCGTGTAGGCGGACAACTTCCTTAATGAACACCTTGGCCGTTTCAGCAGCCGAGGGGGTGCCCATTATTGGGATGAAGTGTGCCATTTTTGTGAGGCGGTCAACTACCACAAAGATGGTGGTAAAGCCTGCAGAAGGGGGCAATTTCACAATGAAGTCCATGGAGACTTGGGACCAGGGACGCTCAGGAATGGGTAGTGGGTTTAGCAGGCCACAGGCTTTGGTTCTCTCCGTTTTGTTTTGAGCACAAGTAGGGCAGGCGCCTACGTAGTTTTTACAGTCCTCACTCATGTGGGGCCACCAAAAGATGCGGGAACGTAGCTCCGCCGTCTTGCGGTTACTGAAATGCCCAGCTAGATGATGGTCGTGGCAGAGTTCCAAGGCAGTCAAACGGAGCTCCTCAGGCACAAAAATCTGGGTACCCGACCACCATAACCCGTCTTTTATAGAAAGTCCTGAGTCGGCAGGTACAGTGGAGCCGGAAAAGTTTGCCTGATCAGGGTTAGAAAGTCCTCCGGGACCAACAAAAAGCTGTAAGCGGGCAGAATAGTATAAGGAAAAGAAACTTCAGCGGTTTCATGGAACATCCTGGACAGCGCATCTGGCTTAACGTTCTTGGATCCCGTTCAGTATGTGATATGTAGTTGAAACCGGTGAAGAACAAGTTTACATACCCTGGTGATTTTGGCCTGATATCATGCACACAAGTTGACACAAAGGGGTTTGAATGGCTATGAAAGGTAACCATCCTCACCTGTGATCTGTTTGCTTGTAATTAGTGTGTGTGTATAAAAGGTCACTGAGTTTCTGGAATCCTGACAGAAGACCCTTGCATCTTTCATCCAGTGCTGCACTGACATTTCTGGATTTTGAGTCATGGGGAAAGCAAAAGAATTGTCAAAGGATCTGCGGGAAAAGGTAGTTGAACTGTATAAAACAGGAAAGGGATATAAAAAGATATCCAAGGAATTGAGAATGCCACTCAGCAGTGTTCAAACTCTAATGTAGAAGTGGAAAATGAGGGGTTCTGTTGAAACCAAACCACGGCCAGGTAGACCAACTAAAATTTCTGCCACAACTGCCAGGGAAATTGTTTGGGATGCAAAGAAAAGCCCACAAATAACTTCAGGTGAAATACAGGACTCTCTGAAAACATGTGGTGTGGCTGTTTCAAGATGCACAATAAGGAGGCACTTGAAGAAAGATGGGCTGCATGGTCGAGTTGCCAGAAGAAAGCCATTACTACGCAAATGCTACAAAGTATTTCGCTTACAATACGCCAAACAGCACAGAGACAAGCCTCAAACCTTCTGGCACAAAGTCATTTGGAGTAATGAGACCAAAATTGAGCTTTTCGGCCACAACTGTAAACATTACATTTGGAGAGGCGTCAATAAGGCCTGTGATGAAAGTCTGACTGCGGGTCGGTGAGATCTGGAAAGCGGGGGCCGCGAGGTCGGACAACGGACGGTGTCATCAGCAGCTCAGATACACTGTCTGAAGGCTTATGCATGAGCTATCTGTTTGCGTGACAAGCTATGTTTGTGAGTACCAGTATTTTATGTGAAGCAATAAATTGTTTTTAAAAAAACGATAATACACTATCGAGTGGCATTTTTCTTTTCCCTCACATACCACGCAAGGAAACTGGAGATAAAAAGAAGCAACAAATTAATTAAGAACCACAAGTCGGAAGATCGAGGTTGCAAAGTGTATGGAGGATCAGTGAAAGATAAAAAGACAACGCTGTTTTGCCAAGCATGAGAATGCGAGGCAACACCCTCTGGTAAGCATAAGTCCTAATGAGAGATGATGAATCAAGTCTGTTTTTAATCACATGAAGATTAACTGAGAGCTGGGTCTTTGCGGTCTAACCAATGGATTAATCTTATATCATTTTACTCCAGTCAAGTGCAGTCAGTAATTGAAGGACTGATATACCCATTGAGCTCTGCATGTATTTGAGAGACTAATGTGGAAGTATACCTAGCGCTGCTATACGTTTGTGTAAATGTATTTAACAGAACGTTCATGTGCAATTTGGATATATATTAATAGCAGCTGCGTTCGATTAATTTATTAATTTAGTATTCTGTCATACAACAGCATCTGAAAGTTCTTTTTTTAGACACATCAGCAAGATAAAGTTTTAAGCCGAGTGTTGAGTGGCGCGGTGGATTGATCCCAGTGTGGGCGAGCTTGTGTATACAGTGGATCTATAAGTTTGTGTATATTGCATACATCTGTATGGGGGAGGCAATTTATATCATATAAACTTACACTGTGAATAAAAATACACTGTATACTGTACATGGCCGGTGCAAGGATTTTTATCTACATAGGCGAAGGTGCATTTTGACGCAGGAACAATGCTGGAGGCATTTTACAGCACACAGTAAGATTTTGGGGGCATAATTATTAATGTGGAATGTATGTTCCATGCTAAAGAACATTCTTTTTTGTTAAGTTGTTATCGGTAGAGTTCCCCTTTAATGCAACAGATGAAAGACACATCATGCTTCCCTCCCTTCCACATCAGAAGATGTCCAGCAGTACCATCAGCACAGAACTAGCGGAAACCAGTGGGACCCAGGTACCCCCTTCTACTGTCTGGAGAAGTCTGGAGGGAACCAGTGGGACCCAGGTACCCCCATCTACTCTCTGGAGTAGGTCAGAGGAAGCCAGGTACCCCCATCTACTGTCTGGAGTAGGTCAGAGGAAGCCAGGTACCCCCATCTACTGTCTGGAGTAGGTCAGAGGAAGCCAGGTACCCCCATCTACTGTCTGGAGAAGTCTGGAGGAAACCAGTGGGACCCAGGTACTCCCATCTACTGTCCAGAGAACCCCCATTCACTGTCTGGAGAAGTCTGTCCAGAAGTGGTCTTCGTGGAAGAATTGCGACCAAAAAGCCTCCGATGTGGAAACCAGGCTAAGTCATTCAACTATGCAGGAAAACATAGGAATTGGGGGGGGGGGGGGGGGGCAGAAAAACGGCAGCAGGTGCTCGGGACTGAGGAGTCAAAATGTGAAATATTTGGCTGTAGCAAGTGGCATTTTGTTGGGGGAAGGGCTGGAGAGTGGTACAATGAGTGTCTGTAGCCAACTGTGAAGCATGGTGGAGGCCCCTTGCAAGTTTAGGGCAGCATTTCTGCAAACGCAGTTGGAGATTTGGTGTCCTCAATGCTGAGAAATCCAGGCAGATACTTCTCCATCATGCCATATCATCAGGGAGGCGTGTGATCGCCCCCAAATTTATTCTGTAGCCGAAAAAACACCCCAAACATACAGCCAATGTCATTAAGAACTATCTTCAGAATAAAGAAGAAGGAGTCCTAGAAGTGATGGTTTGGCCCTCACAGAGCCCTGATCTCACCATCATGGAGTCTGTCTGGGATGACATGGAGAGACAGAAGGATTGGAGGCAGCCGACATCGACAGAAGATCTGCGCTTAGTCCTCCAAGATGTACAAACTACCTGCCGAGTTCCTTCAACACCTGTCTGCAAGTCTACCTAGAAGAAGACAAAGGGGGGACCCCAAATATTGATTAGATTTGGATTTTGCTTAATTTACTTTCTATTATCTTCAATGCTAAAAATAAACTCTAACACTTTGATGTCTGAAAGCATTCTTCATTTACAGCATCACGCATGCCTAAGGGCTCTTTCACACATGCGGAGCCCGTTTTGACGGGCTCCGCTGCTCAGCAGGGATACATCCGTTTATCCGCTGAGCCGGCGGATGACAGGACAGTCTCTGCACTCCGTGCAGAGACTGACCTGTCACAGCTCCATTCTCCTCTATGGAGGATCGGATGGACATGGACCGTCTGTCCATGTTAATCCGATCCGCCAGAGGGATGGAAAATAGGGTTTCCATCCGTCTGTTTTTGGCGGATCGGAGCGGATTGGATGTCAGCGGACATGTCACCACTGACATCCGTCGCTCCATAGAGGACAATGGAGTGTCCATTCGGGTCTGCCTGAAGAAATGACAGGCGGACCCAAACAATCCACTCGTGTGAAAGGGGCCTAAGACTTTTGCACAATACTATATATTCTATACGCCTGTATCTGTGGGGAGGCATTACACTCACTGGTCACTTTATTAGGTACACCTGTTCAATTGCTTGGTAACACAAATAGCTAATCAGCCAATCACATGGCACCAACTCAATGCATTTAGGCATGAGGACGTGGTGAAGACGACTTGCTGAAGTTCAAACTGAGCATCAGAATGGGGAAGAAAGGGGATTGAAGTGACTTTGAACGTGGCATGGTTGTTGGTGGCAGACGGGCCGGTCTGAGTATTTCTGGGATTCTCACACACAACCATCTCTCGGGTTTACAGAGAATGGTGGAAAAAAAAGAGAAAATATCCAGTGGGCGGAAGTTGTGTGGAGGAAAATGCCTTGCTGACATCAGAGGTCAGAGGAAAATGGGCAGATTGGTTCCAAAGGATAGAAAAGCAACAGTAACTCAAATAACCCCTCGTTGCACCCAAGGTATGCAGAATACCATCTCTGAACGCACAACACTTCCAACCTTGAAGCAGATAGGCTACAGCAGCAGAAGACCGCGCAGAGTGCCACTCCTGTCAGCTAAGAACAGGAAACTGAGGCTGTGATTGGCAGGATCACCAACATTGGACAATAGAAGATTGGAAAAACGTTGCCTGGTCTGATGAGTCTGGATTTCAGCTGCGACATTCAGATGGTGGGGTCAGAATTTGGCGCATGGACCCCCCCTGCCTTGTATCACCGGTTCAGGCTGGTGGTGGTGGTGTAATGGTGTGGGGGATCTTGGAAAACTTAGGGCCCCTTAGTACCAAGTGAGCATGGTTTAAACACCACGGCCTTCCTGAGTATTGTTGCTGACCATGCCCACCCCTTTATGACTGCAGTGCCCCCATCTTCTGATGGCTCCTCCCAGCAGGATAATGCACCAATCATCTCACCACTGGACAATGAGGTCCCTGCACTCCAATGGCCTCCACACTCCCCACATCTCATCCAATAGAGACCCTTTGGGATGCGGTGGAACGGGAGATCGGCATCATGGATGTGCAGCCGACAAATCTGCAGCCACTGTGTGATGTCATCATTGTCACAGTGTGATGTCATCATTGTCACTATGGAGGGAAATCTCTGAGGAACGTTTCCAACACCTCCTTGTATCTCTGCCACCAAGAATGAAGGCCAAAGGGGGTCCAACCCGCTATTAGCAAGGGGGGACCTAATAAAGTGTCCAGTGAGTGTGTATTCTATACACCTATGGGGGGGTAATGTACAGTATCTCACAAAAGTAAGTACACCCCTCACATTTCTTCTATCTTTTCATGTGACAACACTGAAGAGCTGACACTTTGCTACAATGTAAAGTAGTGAGTGTACAGCTTGTATAACAGTGTAAATTTGTTGTCCCCTCAAAATAACTCAACACACAGCCATTAATGTCTAAACCGCTGGCAACAAAAGTGAGTACACCCCTAAGAGCCCTTTCACACTGAGCTGTATTTCAGGCGCTTTTGCGCTCAAAATAGCGATTGTAAAGCACCTGAAAAACGTGTCTCAATGCACCCCAGTGTGAAAGCCTGAGTGCTTTCACACTGGGGCAGTACGCTTGCAGGACGTTAGGAAAAGTCCTGCAAGCAGCATCTTTGGGGCAGTGCGCTGAGCGGTGTATACACACCGCCTCGGAAGCACAGAACACCGGTGCATTTTGTCCCTTTTTAACCCTTTGTGGGGGTTAAAAGCTCCCCACTCCTGCCTGCATAGCGGCGCCATGGCGCTGCTATACAGTGGTAAATCGCCGCTGATACTAGCAATGCTTTACCGTTACCGCCCCAGTGTAAAAGTACCTTAAGTGAAAATGTCCAAATTGGGCCCAAAGTGTCAATATTTTGTGTGGCCACCATTATTTTCCAGCACCGCCTTAATCCTCTTGGGCATGGAGTTCACCAGAGCTTCACAGGTTGGCATTGGAGTCGTCTTCCCCTCCTCCATGATGACATCACAGAGCTGGTGGATGTTAGAGACCTTGCATTCCTCCACCTTCCATTTGAGGAGCCCCACAGATGCTCAATAGGGTTTAGGTCTGGCTATTTCTTCGACTCCCATTTCCACTACCTGACCGGTTCGTAGAGGTCTGGATTTGGGATAACTCGTAGACACCCCGAGGAGTTTACCTTCCACCTCCTTACGTTCCAGAGATTGTAGGTGGTCGAGACACTACAGTAGTACCTCCTCCCCTTCTGCTGAGGTTACGGTTGGACACTTCGAGACCACTTGAGGTACGGGTTCTCCTAATTCCGCCACGACCTTTTATTACCACCGGTGTGTTTTATAACTGTGAAACCCGGGTTAAACCTGTAAAAGTGAATTCCATGAAAATGTGACCCCGCCATTGCCATTTCGTAACGATCATAGTCGCCGCTAAATGGTGACATATCGTCGCGGTACCGCGGCGATACGTCCGTCCTCACCCCTCGAAAATTGGG
>BLSH010335124.1:586494-599200 GCA_018402905.1 Glandirana rugosa
CACGATCCTCCTGGACAGTATGGTACTGACATGTCACGATCCTCCTGGACAGTATGGTACTGACATGCCAACAGTCATGGTATGACAGGTCCTCCTAGCACTGTACAGTCATGGTATGACAGGTCCTCCTAGCACTGTACAGTCATGGTATGACAGGTCCTCCTAGCACTGTACAGTCATGGTATGACAGGTCCTCCTAGAACTGTATAGTCATTTTATGACAGGTCCTCCTAGCACCGTACTGTCATGGTATGACAGGTCCTCCTAGCACTGTACAGTCATGGTATGACAGGTCCTCCTAGCACTGTACAGTCATGGTATGACAGGTCCTCCTAGCACTGTACATTCATGGTATGACAGGTCCTCCTAGCACTGTACATTCATGGTATGACAGGTCCTCCTAGCACTGTACATTCATGGTATGACAGATCCTCCTAGCACTGTATATTCATGGTATGACAAGTATACTCTTAGAACTGTAAAAGAACAAACAGTTCCTGGTGCTCACAGTATGAAGTAAAAGTCCACCATTGGAATAGTGAAGTGGCAACGAAAAGGGGAAAGGTGATACGCTAAAAAGCAAAATAAGTGTCTTATTGCTTGCAGTACTTTGCTTTGTAGGACAAACTCCAAGGAAAGTCCACTGGTAGAGCTGATGGTAGTCACTGTTGGTGGATGGCTCTCTGGTACATGAAGTGGAGATGATGATAGTCACTGTGGGTAGATGGATGGCTCTATGGTTGGTGCTCACCAATCCAGCACCAGGTACTTCCTTACTCAAGAGGCAAGTCTACCCCGTGAATGTGTGCGAGAACTGAGCTCATTCACCTGGACCCTAACCAATCATTTTTCATTAGAATTTGAAGCCTCAGAAATTGGAGCTATGAACTCTCACAATGTTTGCCATCTACCAATTAGCTACACCCGAGTGCCTTCTTCTCCAAGAGAGTTTCCTCTGCAAAAGGAATTATGATATTGGTAGCAATGAATATTCTGGCAGTCAGTGGGTAGAGAATTGGCTTTCTTTGGCTTGAATGAGCCCGGAAAAGCTTCATCATGTATACTAACCATAAGATTCTCATATATATTACAACAAAATGTTTTAACCCACTCCAGGCTGGAATGTTGGTCTCTATTCAGTTGCTTTGACTTCCAAATCACTTACAGACCCTTGTCCAAAACCTCTCCAGTTAACCAGCGAGCATCTTTACTTATACAGGACATTTTGTGGGTTGCATGGTATTTTGCTGGATGTTATATCTGATTGGGGTTTACAGTTTGTCTCTCAAGTTTTGGAATGCTTTCTGCTCTCTGCCGGGGTTCACTGTTTTCCTTTCTTTTGACTATCACCCCACTTGTAAATGGGTGGACTGAAAAGACCAATGGGTCTCTACAGATTTTTCTTTGATGCTCCGTATCAGATAACCAACTACACTTGTCTTCGCTTTTGTTGTGGGCCAAATTCACTCATAAGGGTCACCCTCATTCTTGTTCTGGGATGTCACCCTCCTTTTGTGTCTATAGTTATCTTCTGAAGCTCTGTTCATTTTCAACCTGTCCTCCTGCATCCCTGGCACCACATCAGTAGTCTGAAACTCCAAGTTTGGAGAACAGTCCATGATTATCTGATGTCTACCATGCTCCCAGAAAACATTCGCTGATACTCCTCATCAATCATCTCCTGTATTCCCTGGTGGCTCTTAATCAAAACATCTCCCTCAAAATGCCTTCACAGAAACTGACACCTGGGTTTATCGGCTTGTACCAGATTATTTAGAATATATTCCCTGTTTCCTTCTGTCTCAGGCTCCCTCCCTCCTTTAATGTCCCAAGCATGTGTCACATTGCCTAGCTGAAGCCTGTGTGTCCTCAGACTGCTGGGGCCTCCAGATCACCTGTACTTGCAGACAGATAAGAATAGTATAAGGTATAAAAGATCATGGATTCCAGAAGGGTCAGAAATTGCCTTCAATACCTCTGGCCTGGTATGGCTATGGTCCTAAAATTGCTCCCGAGTCACAATAGATTGCTCATGTCTCATCCAAAGAAACCTGCAACAAAGATTCCAAAGGCCCTCCTCAATGGAGTGTAATGTCAGGCGGCCTTGCATCTGCCACAGGATGGTGTATGTGTACAACTGGCCTGATACGTGGCGTCTCCTCTAGATTTGCAGCTAAAGTTAACATTTGGCAGATAAGGTTCAACATCTCGTATTCTGTTGACATTTCTCCTCTAGGTATCCATAACCCACAAGATGAGGGTCACCTACAACAAGGACCTTGTGTCTCTGGAAGTCCAGCAGATGTTGGGGGGGTGCTGTAAGAAGATGGGAATGTTGTGGTATTTTTGACATAATTCTTATTTGGATATGTCTTTGTGCTGCATTGTTTTATGTTTCTCTTTTGTCTAGTATAGTGTAAGGAGGATCACTGACATCTCTTTGTAAATTTATTTTACAATAACCATAATATCTATCTATCTATCTATCATTACAGTTCCGCCGGGATGGAAGGGATCTGGATCGGATAATGGTTTGGGTGAAGAAATATCCCAACGCCTTCCCTTTGTGGATTGGAAAGTTTGTGACGAGTCTGGTCATCACTCACCCGGAGTATGCGAAAGCAGTGTTTGGGCGATCAGGTGAGAACCAAGAAAATACTGTATTTGAAACTCCTGTGGTCCTCCCCCTTTGAGGCTTTCAGAGGAAATTTAGGATCCTGTGATGAACGCGGGTATCAGATCACTGCCCTCCTCGTTTACCAGTGACAGAGAACCACTTGAGCTCACACCGCGCTTGTCACTAACGTAACAATACCACTTTCAGCTGCTTTTCGCACAAAGATTTTCCAGCTTGCGGGATCACTGTCTAAGTACCAGCCGCCTGAGAGCAATTGTTACCGGGCTGGCCAAGCAATTAACCCTTTCTCTGCCACAACTAACCTTTGATCTGGAGTGTTAGGTCTCCAACAATTAGCAATACCAATTATGACTTTAGAATAACCACCTGTAACACACGCTGTCACCACAGACAGGAATATTCAGATGAGTTATCCTAAACAGTAGTGCTCTTCAAAGAAACAGATTCGTTATAGATTGCATTAAGAGCAAGATTAACACTTTTCAAAAGAAGGTTTAATAATGAAAAGGTCAAGTTTGGTGCAGTAAAATAGTTACAGAAAAAATGGTGTTACAAAGCAATTAGAGATAAAATATACAGCAGCAAAGAGATAAGACAGAATGTAAGGGGGAGAAAAGTTATTTGCATTTAAATGTCTGTGATCAATCAGAGATTCGTTGATGAGTCCACAGGTTCTCGGATGTTCGTTCTTTAAAGGTAAGGTGAAAACTCAGCACTGTCCGGTCTATTACCTTTTCCTCCGAAGGCCAAGGGGTGGGGCCATATGACCCTGACCACTCACACGGGTAAGGAGGGCTCATTGGCTGACCAGGGCTGACCTTGGAATAACAACCTTCCCTAATATGCAATTTGCAGTATAAAAACCATATCTCCAGGATGGGATCATCTTGCAAACCCCACATCAACCACTTAAAGACCGGAAAGATTTCCAGCTTTAGGACCGGAGCCCTTTTTACGATTCGGCGCTGCGTCGCTTTAACTGACAATTGCGCGGTCGTGCGACGTTGTACCCAAACGAAATTTGCGTCCTTTTTTTCCCCGCAAACAGAGCTTTCTTTTGGTGGTATTTGATCACCGCTGTGTCATTTCTGATCGCCGCTATAAACAAAAGAAGAGCGACAATTTTGCAAAAAAAAAAAAACAAATTTCTTACTTTTTGCTAAAATACAAATCCAAAAAAAAAATATAAAAAAACATTTTTTTCACCGTTTTTGGCCGATTTATATTCTTCATCATATTTGCGATAAAAAAATCGCAATCGGCGTTTATTGATTGGTTTACGCAAAAGTTGTCGCGTTTACGGATGATGAGAATTTATTTTTGGGGTTTTTATTTTTTTTTATTTTTTACTAATCATGGCGGCGATCTGCGATTTTTAGCGGTACTGCGATATTTCAGCGGACATGTCGGAACATTTTGACACTTTTTTGGGACCATTGGCATTTATACAGAGATCAGTGCTATAAAAATGCACTGATTACTGAGTAAATGCCATTGGCAGTGAAGGGGTTAACCTGCAGGGGGCGCTCTAAGGGTTAACTATGTTCCCTGGGCGTGTTCTAACTGTATGGGGGCTGCCCTAGCTGGGGAAGGGAAGTGGTCACAGCCTTCACGTGCAGGAAGGCTGTGATCACAGCCCTTCCCCCTCACACAGAGCGGAGGTCCGTGTTTACTTACACGGACCTCCGTTCCTTCACTCCAGGGGGGCATCGCGGGTGGCCGGCGGCAATCGAAGCCGCCGCACCCGCTCCCTGGCCCTTCCCGGACACAGTGAGCGCACGGGCGCGCCTCCGGCGGCGCTCGCGCGCGCTCACTGTGCGCGATCTGGCGGCCGCCGTCGTATGACGGCGTTTCGCCTTACAGAGCCACTTTGCTGCCATCAGATGCCGATCGGCGGTCGGCAAGTGGTTAAGGAATTCAAGTTCAGAATGCACAGTGCATCAAAATAAGTCCAAACATAACAGACTTTCTTCATTGCCCAGGAAAGAGGTGAAACTAGCAGTAGGCCCCCTTATAATTTAATTCATTGACGATTGGGTTCGTTTTAGTAGGGATGAATTTCCGCATTCAGATATATACTTTTTATTAAGATGTCACGTTCCTATCATCTGGAGTTATGAAATGTGGGTAAAATTTTTACCTTTTAAAGTTGATTCAGGGTCTCTGGAAGGTCACAGCTGCTGGAGGGGAATTATGGCCGATCCTTATCTTAGGCATCCTGTGCTGTCTCTTTACGGGTCTGATTTATTGGTTTATGATCAGGCCTGGCAAACACAGTCAAACTTCTTGCCTGGTCAAGGGACCCAGAAACTCCTAAGTTGAAGGGAGGGGGGACGAGGAATGAGGGGTTTTGTCCTACATTAGAACTGTCATGGCGTAGTTGTGACAAAATGGTGGAGTTTTGTGTGTCCCACATGTGATATCATTACAGATCCAACTAGATTCCACAAGCCAATGTTTTTTTTTCTTTGGAATTTGATAAATTGGGCTTATTGTATAGGAGTTCCTTCTGTATACTGACCGGTAGGGTAATAGGGGTACTGTGAGAATTATACAAGGAGGATGATTGGGTGTCCTCAGTATCCTTAACAATTCACTGCAACCCATACATGGCATTATCAGACCATTTCTACCAGATCACAATCCTAATAACGACCAAAGCGACGTCCTGTCACCAAACACTGGTTTTCTGTCACCAAAAACATAAAAGATGTGCTCACAATTGTGATAGTACCATTCACAGTGTCTCTTAAATCGTTAGGTGTTCTGTCCTCTAACCAAAAAGCATACAGAAAAAGGGGGATTACTGCAGCTGGAGGAAGAAGCCCTACAGCTGCAGTTAGTGGTTATTAAAGTGGTTGTCAACCCTTGACAACCACTTTAACTTGCAGGTAAGCCTATAATGAGGCTTACCTGTAGGTTCCCTGCATATCTCCTAAACCTGCACAGTTTAGGATATATACAGTGTACTGGCATGTGCCCACGTCATCGGCACATGCGCAGTGAAGAAACGGCCTCCGTGGCATTTCATCACTGAGATTGGGCCGCCATTGGCGGCTCCCATGACCCGGAAGAAGGAGGGGCAGAAATATGGACGCGGCCTGGAGAGGGGACATCGCGGGATGTCACGGGCTTCCAATGCAGGTAAGTGCCACATGATCAACATCAGAATATAAATGACACCATGACACTACATGATCAACGTCCATCCTATGAATGACACCACATGATCAACGTCCATCCTATGAATGACACCATTACACTACATGATCAACGTCCCTCCTATGAATGACACCATAACCCTACATGATCAACATCCCTCCTATGAATGACACCATAACCCTACATGATCAACGTCCCTCCTATGAATGACACCATGACACTACATGATCAACGTCCATCCTATGAATGACACCATAACCCTACATGATCAATGTCCATCCTATGAATGACACCATAACCCTACATGATCAATGTCCATCCTATGAATGACACCATAACCCTACATGATCAATGTCCATCCTACGAATGACACCATGACCCTACATGATCAACGTCCATCCTATGAATGAAACTATGACACTACATGATCAACGTCCCTCCTATGAATGACACCATAACCCTACATGATCAACGTCCATCCTATGAATGGCACCATGACACTACATGATCAACGTCCATCCTATGAATGGCACCATGACACTACATGATCAACGTCCATCCTATGAATGGCACCATGACACTACATGATCAATGTACAATTTATGCAGGTGAAGAACACAGGGTGCTTGTAGGAATATTTATAATGCATTTAAATGAGATCCCTGGCCACAGAATGCACTTTCACTGTATAACATCAGCATTGTAAAAAGAATACAAATAATACTTGTGGAGATGAAGATCAGATTTTATATTCTCACCATAGATTTAGTTTTACACCCATGAACCAAATATGAATAACAGGCAAAAACATTTATTTATTTTATCTGCAGATCCAAAAACATCAACCGGCTACAATTTCCTGGTTCCATGGATCGGTATGTTCAGTATCGGTATATATACGCACAGTGATTGCTTTACCATCAGCACTCTATGGGGTCTTCCAATCCCCCTTAGGCCTGCCATAGACGGAGTGATTTCCTTTCCTGTAATCTCTCCCGCAGAGCCATTGTGTTCCCAGTGGGAGGGGGGCAGGGGAAGCCGTCCCCACCGGGAGAATATAGTAATTATTGCTGGCGGCCACTGGAAATAATCGCATGTAAAATCCGACAGGCTGGTTGTACCCAAGTTGATTGATTGATCAGTAGGGTTGCCACTTGTCCAGGATTCACCCAGTCAAGTTCCTCCACCCCAAACTCAGTCATCCATGTCTTTATGGACCTTGCTTTGTGCAGTGGTGCGCAGTCATGTTGGAACAGGAAGGGGCCATCCCCAAACTCTTCCCACAAAGTTGGGAGCATGAAATTGTCTAAAATGTCTTGATACGCCTTAAGATTTCCCTTCACTGGAACAAAGGGGCCAAGCCCAACCCCTGAAAAACAACCCCCACACCATAATCCCCCCTCCACCAAATGATTTGGACCAGTGCACAAAGCAAGGTCCATAAAGACATGGATGAGCGAGTTTGGGGTGGAGGAACTTGACTGGCCTGCACAGAGTCCTGACCTCAACCCCATAGAACACTTTTGGGATGAATTAGAGCAGAGACTGTGAGCCAGGCCTTCTCATCCAACATCAGTGCCTGACCTCTGGAAGAACGGTCAAACATTCCCATAGACACTCCTAAAGCTTGTGGACAGCCTTCCCATAAAAGATGAAGCTGTTATAGCTGCAAAGGGTGGGCCAACTCAACACTGAACGCTACGGACTAAGGCTGGGATGCCATTAAAGTTTGTGTGTGTAAAGCCAGGCATCCCAATACTTTTCGTAATATAGTGTACGTGTACATTGTAATCAGATCACCCTCCTAAATTGTCCATTTCACTTCACTTGCTGTATGTCCACCACACATTGCTGATTATTGTCAGCCTATTGCTGATTATTCTCTCTGTGCAGGGAAGGGATTGCTGGTCCTGTCGGGGAGCACCTGGTTTCAGCATCGCCGGCTCATTACTCCAGGCTTCCATTATGATGTTCTGAAGCCGTACGTCAAACTCATCTCGGAATCCACCAATGTCATGTTGGTATGTACAGAGCAATGGCGGCTTTCTGTCCTTCCGATATCTCGCCTGCAGGATTCCTCCATCATCACACTTTGTTTTTAGCTGACTCAGCATACAGCTTAGCAGAGGAATGAACAGCCTTTGTATTACCCCAAATATATAGCTGTGTGATTTGGAGATGTGATTTTGGGGGTAAACCGGTTCTAATGGGGTATCCACTGGGTGTCTGTTTTCTGGTATCTTTTTGGCTACTTTGTGATAAAGCAAGAAATGAAACACCCTGTTTTAATATATTAATATGATTTTTCTAAATAAAAATGTTGCAAATATAAACTGCTACCAATTGTAGGAAAACAATACAGATTACCATGACTATACATACAACACACATGCACACACTACCTAACCTTCCTAGCAAATGAGCATTGAAAATGGTCTGTATGTTATAGGGCAGGGGTCTCCAAACTGAGGCCCTTTACTTGTCTTTATCTGGCCCTTGGGGCACTATTCATCCGACTAATACGAGACACTAGGGTTGATTTACTAAAACTGGAAAGTGCAAAATCTGGTGCAGCTGTGCATGGCAGCCAATCAGCTTCTCACTTCAGCTTGTTCAATTAAGCTTTGACAAAAAAAAAAACTGGAAGCTGATTGGTTTCTATGCAGAGCTACCCCAGATTTTTCACTCTCCAGTTTTTGTAAATCACAAATTCTGTCACTATTCTGTCCACTAACACCAAGGATGAGGCAAAATTCCTGCCACTGACATCAACAATGGGGTACTGCTTTTCTCCCTAATACCAAAGATGGGGCACTGTTACACTCACTGATGCCAGAAAAAAAATTGTACTCCCACTGGCCGCAGTCTGCCCCCCCCCCCCCCCCAAAGTCTGAAGAACAGTAAACTGGCTCTTTGTGTAGAATGTTTGAAGACCTCTGTTATAGGGATACACTAAAAAAATCACCTAGCTTGTGTTATAGCTGGCCTGTGATTTCCGAAGCACATAGGATTCCAGGCATTGCAAGTGATTGCAGGAAACCAGGTTCTTGCTATTATCTCCCTTTTTGTAGTGTGGCTTCTAGTGTTATCCCTTCTGCCAGAGACTTCTTTGGTTGAGTTTTCTTGTGCAGTCCCCCTTTCAGCTTGTGCTGTTGGCCTTTTATCTAGTAAGGTTAGGTAGCAATTCCCACATGGGTGTATCCCTTTCTGCCCCTTCCTTTCTACATTTCTTTCTATGAGAGAAGTATTTTCTAACTCCAATCTCTAGATGGCACTGTAGTATCATACATGCAATGGGTCAACTATATCAAACGGTCAAGGTATTGTTTATCTTTATTGACATAGCTTTGGGTTCTGTGTTTGACAGAAGCTCCTGTAAAGCAATGGCAATAGATAAAAAGATTTTGTGTATTTGGGCAGTGCACATAACAATAGTATCTATTCCCCCATTGGATTATTAGAGGACAGAAAACTAGTCTGGTGCAAATATGTTTCCTGAAAGAACAATGATGTGTTTAGAAGCTGATGCTGTTAACTCCTGAAAAACAACCAATATTTTTTTTTTTATGTAAGGCTGAAAAAAAATCTCAGAAATTATGACTTATGACCTTTAACCCTAAGTGCCTGCGCTCTGTATGCACACCGAGCTTCCTAGTCGCTAACATTGGCTTTTCCCACTCACGTCCTTTATTATTGGTCTGTCACTGTGATGGGCAGCTCTATTAACCAATAGTAAAGATAACCAGGGGAGGGCTTAGGGGCAGTTTTGGAGATCCCCGAGCATTAGAGAAATATTTTCCTGACATATAAGTGGGCAACTGAAGCTTCATTCTTGCGTGTCTGATATCTCCTGGCAGGACAAATGGGATCCATTGTGCAATAAGGAGGAATCGCTGGAGCTTTTCCAGTATGTCAGCCTGATGACCCTGGACAGCATCATGAAATGTGCCTTCAGCTACAACAGCAACTGCCAGACTGACAAGTGAGTTCCATCGGCAGCAGCTGCTTCCTTCTATGCAGTGTCATGACTTTCTGGGACTCCTCCTATTCTGATAACGTATGTTCTTCTATTCATATACTGTATCTTCCATTATTCCATACATTGATGTTCTTTCCATAGAATTAACCTTCCCTTTCTTAAAGTAGAACTGTCACCTATATACAGAGCAAAGTAACTGGTTCTCTTTATTAGGGATGCACCAATACGTCGGGCAGCCGCATTGCTGGATCGTGGGACAGGTGAATGTGTGTTTATTAAAAGTCAGCAGCTACACATTTTGTAGCTGCTGACTTTTAATAAACTCAAAAATGGCTGGAACACAGCTTTGCTGCAAATATGCCCCCTAGTGACATCAGTGCAACATTGCGTCCCATTGACTTCAATGCAGAATTGCATCCCATTGACTTCAATGCACAAACACCCCCTAGTGACTTCAAAGAAAAATTGCGTCCCTTTAACTTCAATGCAGAAACGTCCCCTATTGACTTCAATGCATAATTGCAACCCATTGACTTCAATACAAAAATGCCCCCTAGCAACCTCAATGCAAAATTGCATCCCATTGACTTCAATGCATAGACGTTCCCTACTGACTTCAATGCAAAATTGTGTCCCATTGATTTCAGTGCAAAACGCCAGCCACATTAACCACTTGCCGACCGCCCGCCGCGTGACAGCGGCAAGTTGGCTTGATATCGCGAACCGCCGTCACAGGACGGCGGCCGCGAGAACTAGCATTGTGAGCGCGTGCACGCCGCCGGAGGCGCGCTCGCACGCTCACTGTGTTCGGGGGGAGCCAGGGAGCGGGTAGGGCGGACTCGATCGCCACCG
The DNA here is from genome assembly GCA_018402905.1 of Glandirana rugosa. Classification (NCBI taxonomy): domain Eukaryota; kingdom Metazoa; phylum Chordata; class Amphibia; order Anura; family Ranidae; genus Glandirana; species Glandirana rugosa. The sequence continues at coordinate 597,126 of BLSH010335124.1, forward strand.
GCTACCCGCAATGGCTCCCCCGCACTGAAAGAACGGAGGTCCGTGTATGTAAACACGGTTCTCCGTTCTGTTGAAGGGGGAAGGGCTGGGATCACAGGCTTCCTCCATATGGAAGCTGTGATCATCCCCTTTCCCCAGTCAGGGCAGCCCACACACAGTTAGAACACGCCCAGGGAACACAGTTAACCCTTAGAGCGCCCCCTGCAGGTTAACCCCTTCACTGCCAATGGCATTTACACAGGATCAGTGCATTTTTATAGCACTGATCACTGTATAAATGCCAATGGTCCCAAAAAAAGTGTCAAAATGGTCCGACATGTCCGCCGCAATATCGCAGTACCACTAAAAATCGCAGAACGCCGCCATTAGTAGTAAAAAATAAAAACCCCAGAAATGAATTCTCATCACCCGTAAACGCGGCAACTTTTTTGCAAACCAATCAATAAACGCCGATTGTGATTTTTTTTTTTACCAAAAATATGAGGAAGAATATAAATCGGCCAAAACCGATGGAAAAAAATGTTTTTTTTATATTTTTTTGGATTTGTATTTTATCAAAAAGTAATAAATTTGGGTTTTTTTTGCAAAATTGTTGCTCTTCTTTTGTTTATAGCGGCGATCAGAAATGACGCAGCGATGATCAAATACCACCAAAAGAAAGCTCTATTTGTGGGGAAAAAAGGACGCAAATTTCGTTTGGGTACAACGCCGCACGACCGCGCAATTGTCAGTTAAAGCGACGCAGCGCTGAATCGCAAAAAGTGCACTGGTCCTAAAGTGTGAAATCCTTCCGGGGCTGAAGTGGTTAATTAAATTTAAAAAACTGTCCGTTTCAGTTTGCGGCCAAATGCATCCTAAATTTTCATTTCTGTGCACTGCTACTCTTTGGGCTACTAGACTTATGGTTAGAGACATTGGAGATACTGTGAAGGGGGATTTACTAAGACTGGAGCAGGCAGAATCTGGAGTCAATCTGCATGACAACCAATCAGCTTCTCTGTTTAACTGAAGAAGCTGAATATGGAAGGTGATTTGTTACAATGAACAGATTCTGGGTGCTGTGGTTTAGTAAATCTCCCTGTGTGCATTCCAGCGATAATTCTGTGGCAGTGGCGGCTGGTGAAATTTTAGGATGGGGGGCGCCAGACCCTGCCCTTCCTTTTGACCTCTCCCATTTCTCATAATCCCCACCCCTTATAGTTTCCACCCCTTGTGTCAGGAGTATATAGCCCAGCATCACCAGATAGCAGTATACAGAGCCACCATATACAGTGCCTTGCGAAAGTATTCGGCCCCCTTGAACTTTGCGACCTTTTGCCACATTTCAGGCTTCAAACATAAAGATATAAAACTGTAATTTTTTTGCGAAGAACCAACAAGTGGCACACAATCATGAAGTGGAACGAAATTTATTGGATATTTCAAACTTTTTTAACAAATAAAAAACTGAAAAATTGGGCGTGCAAAATTATTCAGCCCCCTTACGAGAGGTAGGTTGGAGTGACTCGAGGTCGACAAAACGTTCCTCCTTACCCGTTTTTAAAGTCAGAGAGCTACACGTTTTGACTATCTCTGAAGGGGTTCGTTGAATGTCGACATTAGCGTCGTTTTCCACCGCGATGTTTCATAACTGAATTCCCCCGACTTATTAAAACGTGCGGGTTAAAAAGTCAAAAAATAAACAATTTTTTCAAACTTTATAGGTTATTTAAAGCAAGGTGAAGTACTAACACACGGTGAACAACCAAGAAGCGTTTTTTTAATGTCAAAATATAGAAATACAAACTTCGGACTTTACACCGTTTTCCAGCGTTTCAAGTTCCCCCGGCTTATGAAAGCGTTCCGTGACATATACCACCGAGACATATGACGATAGACCACTACGACCCGATATATGAGGACTGTGTTCCCCACCTTTGATATTCCCCACCCCTAATACTCTTTACCCTCTCCAGTTTTCCTTCCCGTCCCAGACCGCGGGGGGTAGGATTTTAAAGTGGTCGGCGGTGACGGTGTCTTAATAGCGACCTTACGTGTGTCCCTCTAAATGATTTGGTGTCGTGGGTCTTAGACAA
>BLSH010335163.1:7588-45701 GCA_018402905.1 Glandirana rugosa
AGTGTAGACTGTCATTACTAACAAACGGTCAGTAACATAATATAACAAGTCTTAATTTTAATTAAATATGTTCTTAATATTACTGTGTGATACTCTAGTGACAGTGTGGTCGTAATGACGAAAATAAAATTAGTCAGATAAAGTAAGTCGCGTCTTAAGAGGGAAGGAAGTGGTCGTATTCTTTAATATTGAGGAGGGGATGTGTAGACAGTTGGTGACCGGTTAGTGTCGGGACTCGGAAGCCTAGGCCACATCATTTTAAAAGGAGCTGGGTACTTTTTAGAGCTGGCTGCGCAGTCTGGATCTGCGCATGCCCAGGGTCTCCAGCTGATTGGAATGACGAGACCGCACCGGAAGTGACGCGTCGGTCGAGATTTTTCATGGGTCGAGGAAAATTTTACTACACCGGATCCGAAGGCTCAGGGCTGTGATTGGCCAGTGGTTGACAGATGTGTAGGGGAGGAGTTATAATTTCTTATGCTGGTGAAGGAAGGGAGAATTCTGCGCTGAATGAAATAGACTGATTAAAATAAAAGCAGTAATGCTGGTGTGACAGTGATCTCATAGTGTGTCATTATAATTCTTGTATAAATTAATTTTAATTCTGAACAATATAATACAATGACTGGCAAACAATCATTACTGTCAGATGTGATCAGTCATCAGTAGTAACAAATGAGGTAATCAGAGTGGATTTATCATTCTTTCATTTTATAAAGAAATTGAATTAGCTATAATACTGAAATGATTAATCGTCTATTATCTATTAGTATTTATTGTGATAATTATTATTAGTGACAGTGATGAGGGTGTCATTGGCGATGATAACTATTACGGTTGCACCAATACCCTTCTTTTATCAGCTACTTTGTGGTACAAAATGAATGGGTTCAAATCGCACTGCAAAGAATCGCATGTGATTTGAACTGATATGCGGTGCGATTCCTGTCCAAATCGCATGCAGTTTCCCCACCACACCTGTGTGAACCCAGGCTTGTTATAGGGATTTTGGCCTCAATGAAAAAAGTTTACAAAATCGAAATTATTTATAAATCTAGGCCAATATATATTTGCTACATATTTTTGATAAAATTCCAATAAGCGTATATTGATTGGTTTATGCCAGGGGTAGGCAACCTTAACCACTTCAGTCTCGGAAGGATTTCCCCCTTTAGGACCAGAGCACTTTTTGCGATTCAGCACTGCGTTGCTTTAACTGACAATTGCGCTGTCATGCGGCGGTGTACCCAAACTAAATTGACGTCCTTTTTTCCCCACAAATAGAGCTTTCTTTTGGTGGTATTTGATCCCCTCTGCGTCATTTGTGATCACCACTATAAACAAAAAAAGAGCGACAATTTTGAAAAAAAAAATATTTTTCCTTTTTGCTATAATAAATGTCCAAAAAAATATTAAAAAGACAAATGTATTCATCAGTTTAGCCCGATATATATTCTTCTACATATTTGTGGTAAAAAATGGCAGTAGACGCATATTGATTGGTTTGCGCAAAAGTTGCCGCATTTACAATCTATGAGAATTAATTTATGGCGTTTTTACAAATTTTTTTACTGGTAATGGCGGCGATCTGCAATTTTTATCGGGACTGCGATATTGCAGCAGACAGATCGGACATTTTGGACACTTTTTTGGGACCATTGACATTAATACAGCGATCAGATCTAAAAATAGCCACTGATTACTGTATAAATGTCAATGGCAGGAAAGGGGTTAACCTGCAGGGGGCAATGATGGGGTTAACTCTGTTTCCTATGTGTGTTCTAACTGTGTGGGGGCTGAGCTGCCAGGGGCATGACAGATCTAACTGATCTCGATGACAGGGATCTGTAGATCAGTGTCATGCCGCCTGACAGAGTGCTTTTCTTCTGTAGCAGGCGATCACGGGTAGCCAGCGGACCTTGAGTCCAACACTCGGGGAGCGTGCTTGCCCCCTAGCTGCGCGTGCGCGAATTGCCATTTATAAACAGTGATTTGCGCTATGCTGTCAGCTTGCAGCAGTAAAAGAACGTGAGCCGGTCGGGAACCGGTTAAAGAGGTGGAGATCTATTTGAACATCACGGGAGAAGTCAAAGATCACCAGGCACAGTGTTGCCTCCTCACATCAGATTTAAACCTCTAATTGCCGTGCTACTGTATCGCAATCGTGTGCATTGCATGGCAATCATGGGTTTAATTTAGGTGGCGAGGAGGCAAAATATCGCCTCTTCACCACCTGCAAACACACTCAGTTTGTCAGGTGGTGAGGAGCCCATAAGGCTGTTTTCACACTGATGTGCCGTGGTTTACCTGTACCGCGGGAGCAGCGCAGTGCATTTTGTCAATTTCCTGGGTTTGCTCCGCTTTCTATTGTATCCTGCAGGCGTGGTGCACTTTCTGAAAGCATTCAGGAGTTTTGGGGCACTTTCAGAAAGTGTACCAAACCCGCAGGATATAATAGAAGTCTATGGGTAAGCACAGCAAACCTGCAGGAACACTGCACTGCACCCGCGGTGTGGGTAAACCGCAGCACATCAGTGTGAAAGCAGCCCTATACTATTATGCCCGGTGTATTGCTTCACACTGACCTGAAGATCTCTTCTTTCCTGCTGCTGGCACTCTGGAGACTGCTAGCCAGGATAAGAGGTGGAGTGCAGTTGGTATCACTCTGCATGGGACAGAAGCCAGCGCTACAGAGGAGGCATCGGCTTAAGCGGCTCTTGCTCCCTACTACAGCCCCAACTTTACATGTAGTTCCTCTGCACAGCACTTTGTTTGATGCTCTGGGATGGCGGGTCAGCAAGCCCAGACCGCAATCTACCAGTCACCTGGTCGCAATCTACTGCTAGATCACTATTTACAGGATGCTTGCTGACCCCCCGCTTTATATGAATGTTATAGTGTCTACAACAGGGTTTCTCAACCAGGGTTCTCCAGAGGTTTCTAGGGGTTCCTTGAGCAATGATCAATTTCTACCTCTCAGATAAATTCCCAATGACATCATTGATCTTTTTAGCTATCTGTAAGAGGTAATTCTTCCCAATGACCACAAGTGTAAGCAGCATTCTTCCCACTGACCATCACACTAATGAATCATGAGTTGTAGACAGACAATTAGTTCAAGGGTTCCTCAGTGTTGAAAAGGTTGAGAAAGGCTGGTCTACAAACTATGGGATATATACTGGAGATTTTTTTTTATACTAGTAGTACTTTTAGCGAAACTGTGATAGTATGGTGGGCAATATGACACTAACTGACACTGTGTGGGAACCAGTGCACTAATACAGTGATCAGTGCTAAACAACATGCACTGTCACTGTACTAAGGACACTGGCTGGGAAGAAGTTAACATCAAGGGCGATTAAAGGGTTAAATGTGTGCCTAACTGTGCTTAGTGTGTATCGCAAAGTGCTTTCACTAAGGGACGTGCCGGTTTTTATGCTATGCTTTGCAGGGAAACAAAAACTAGCACATTCCCGCTGACAGGATGGAGCTCTATATTGTTCACACTGGCAGAGCTCTGTCCTGTCTTTCTTCTCGCCGATCAGTGGGTGCCAGCGGTCATCCATTGGCCGGCACCTGCTGATCGGCCTAATCACAGCACATCAGGCGCGCCCCCTATCCGGAAGTACTGGATCACATACTAGGTACATGTTCCAGCACAGGAGAGCCACTCTGCTGCTGTACTCCTACGTGAGGCAAGTGGTTAAGGTTCTAATGTTGCTTTAAGTCCTTGTTATTGAAGCACGATCCCCTCCCTTCGGAGACTGGGCTGCAGGGCAGTATTCCAACAAGATAACGACCCCAAACACACCTCCAAGAAGAGCACTGCCTTGCTAAAGAAGCTGAGGGTAAAGGTGATGGACTGGCCAAGCATGTCTCCAGACCTAAACCCATCTGTGGGGCATCCTCAAACAGAAGGTGCTGGGGCGCAACTACAGGGGTTGCAGAGGTTGCAATTGCAACCGAGCCCTGTGCTCCAGGGGGCCCATGTGCCTCCCTTGTACACCTGGATAGGAGGGATGGTGGGGGCAGCGTTTAGAGGAACCAATCTCCTCCATTTTCCACCGCACTTGTTTGTTCCTTGACTACAGTTCCTCTTAATCCCAACCTGCAACCATTCATTATTAACCTTTGGCTTGTTTACTGACTACGCTTCTGCTTGAACCCTACCTGCTATATCTGCTACTGGACCCCGGATTGCTCACCTCCTGGTTGGGTGATCCTAAAGACCACAACCTGACACTAACATGCAGCAAAAGCCATCTCCACCATCAGGAGCTCTGATGAATACTGATTAGTGCTTAGACCTTGCACCTTGGGTGAGCCCACGTCATCCACCAGAGTGATCTGCTTGTATTCTGCCGGTCAGTGGGTGCCTCTCTACTGCTAAAGCTACTGGTCTCTGAGCCTGACTACTGACCGTGACAACCCATCTAATTTGACCCAAGCCTGTCGACACGGGCCCTAATAGAAGTTTGGCAAGACAGTTTTGGTGTTTCGTTTTCGGGGGATCTGTGGCTTTACCAGAGATTGGTTTTGTGCCCGGATTTGTTTTTAGAAATGGTCAGTGCACCAATCAAAGGGCTAGGCTACCCAACAGTGATGTTTGGAACCTGCTGAGCTATGAATGCCCTTAGTTCAGTCTTAGAAACTCCAGCAGTGAGATCTCTATGCCATAATTCCTGACTGTTGCTGCCTTCTGGGGGTTTTGGGTGCTCCTCTCCATTCTTGGGTGCTTCAGCTGTTACATTCCCTGTTAAATAAAATAAATATAACCCAACAGGAAGAGTGGGAGGCCCATATAAAAGGTGCAGCAGGTGTCCAAAACTCATCATAGAGGACACACCAAAAGAGCCCCCCAGAGATAGAAGGTGGTTTAAAACTCCAAGCAGCTACCAAACGCTTGGGTGGACTGTCCCTTTAGGATGACTGCTATTTTCAAAAATCCAGTAACTAGTTGTTAAAGTGGTTGTAAAGCTCAGACATGTAATATGAACAAAGTATATCCCTCTATAGCAGGGGTAGGCAACCTTAAAGAGGAGGAGATCTACCTGAACAAAATGGGAGAAGTCAAAGATCACCGGGCACAGTGTCGCTACCCGACACACAGCAATCATGGGTTTAAATCAGGTGGTGAGGAGGCAACATATCGCCTCCTCACCACCTGTCAAACCCACTCGGATCGCTTTTCAGAGGAGCAGCAGTGCCTGCTTCACTTGTGAATGAGCCCTTAGTTGCATTCAGCAGCGGCACCCTTAGGGCTTGTTCACATGTAAAGTTGGGTGTGGGGTGGGGTTGTGGTGGTGGTAAAACCCCATGGTTTTACTGCCCCCAATCCCTACCTCTTTTGCTGTACACATGCAACAGCAGGAATTAAGCCCCTTTTTGCTTATGGAGGGTGCTGCTGCCTGCTAATCGTGACCAATTCAATAAATGGAGCCATTCTGTAAGTGTCCCACAACTGCATGCCCAAGGGGTTGAGGCAGGTGGTGAGAAAGCAACACAACGCTGCTATTATGCCCAGTGTATTGCTTCACACTGACCTGAAGATCTCTTCTTTCCTGCTGCTGCCACCACTCTGGAGACCGCTAGCCGGGATAAGATGTGGAGTGCAGTTGGTCACTCCGCATGGGACAGGAGGCAGCACTACAGAGGAGGAATCTGCTTATGCAGCTCTTGCTCCCTACTACAGCTCCAACTTCACAAGTAGTCCCTCTGCATGGCACTCTATTTGATGCTCTGGAATGGGGGGTCAGCAAGCCCAGACTGTGATCTACCAGTCACGTGTCCGAGATCTACTAGTATAACGCGATCTACAGGTTGCTGATCTCTGCTCTATAGTGTGTACTTGTCTCAATCCAGATCACTAAGTGTCATTTCTGTCTGCACTGCGTTCCTCTGCTATCAGCATGAGTCACTTCTGACAAGTTTTCCTGACACCAAGAGAAAAATGGTGACAGGGGAGGGAGCTCCAGCTGATTGACAGGCTCAGCTCTGTTTCTGTGTGCTGTGTGGGGAGGGGAGGGTGTCCCTTCCCTCCAATCAGCTCTCAGAGCTCTCTTCACTGAGCTCTGCAGAGTGTAACTGAACGGATGTAGATAAGAGAAAAATGATTGTTTAATCTCTGTGTATAACCTTAGGCCAGTCACCTCACTGGGTATATGTGAGGGTTTACAACCACTTTAAAGACTGGATTTCGACAAGGAGAAATTTTATATTAACTCCAACAGATAGAGTGACTACCTGGTTGCAGCAAGTGTCCAGAGCTGAGAATGCAGGAGCTAAGGTCTCATCAATGGAGTCACCACCACCTATGATGATAAGCTCAACACCTGCTAATCATGGTCTACACCATCTAGAGTTGCCACCTCATCCCTTAAGGCTGGGTTCACACTGCAGCAGGGCGGAGCGGTGCGGAGCGGCGCGATGCAGCGCTCCAGGCCATCTCAAAGCGGCTTGCTAGGAGACTTCTATCATAGAAGTCAATGCAAGCCGCCTGAGATCGCCCTGAAAATAGTGCAGGGACCATTTTTCTAATGCGGAGCGAAGCGATTCGCTCCTATTAGAAGGGTCCCATTTGCACAGCATTGAGGCGAATTGTCAGGCGAGTCGCCTGACAATTCGCCTAGATGTGAACGGGCCGTGAAGTCGCGCCGCTCCACCTCGCTGCAGTGTGAACCGGCCCTTACACCCGAACACATATGAATTACATCGGTTCTGAGGCTAATTTAATGCAGATGAGGCACCAAGTGGGTTTAATTACCACCTTAATCAGCCACAGAACAACCTGTGTATTTCATACGTGTTCGGGTTTAAAGGGATGAGGTGGCAACCCTAACATCATCAAACTTTGAGTGATAAAACCAACACTTTATATCATCACACTATAGACCAGTGATTCTCAACTCCTGTCCGCAGGACCCACTAACAGGCCAGATTTTAAGTATTACCTTCAAGAGATGCAGACTAGAGTACTGCAACCACTGAGCAGAAAATGATATCACCTGTGATGTATTTCAGTTATCCTGCAAACCTGGCCTGTTAGTGGAGGACAGGAGTTGAGAATCACTGCTATAGACAATAGCACAGGAATTGGCATATTTCAGTCCTAAGGCTTTAGTAACAGTATGGGTCTAGGTGTAACAGGCACAATTCGTTTATAAGGCCAGGGAGAAAAGCCCAAAGGCTTGAGAAACCAGAGCAAGTTTTCCTCTAATTGGCTGGAGTAAGAGCAGGACTACTCCCAGCAATCATAACTGCAACCAAAATTAAAGTGGAACTAAACCCATCTGTGGCAGGAGTCCGAAAGGAAAGATATGTGATGGGAGTCACTTTGGGCGGGAGTGTACATATTCGTCAGCACACCGTGGATCCTCGTCCAAAGTTTTCTTTATTGAAAAGATCACATCACAGAAAAGTGCAATGTTTCGGAGCCGCGCAGGGCCCCTTCGTCAGGCATGTGATGTCTATTTGCCTATTTGCCAGGAAGGAGTGCGATAGGAAAATTGACAAAGACTTTGGGCGGGAGGCCTGTGGAACCCAGCTTACCTAAGGCCCCTTTCACACTGGGGCGCTTTACAGGCGCTAGTTAGCTAAAAATAGCGCCTGTAAAGCGCCTCCCCATTAAACCCAGTGTGTCGGGGCGGTGCGCTCGAGGGAGGAAAATCAAACTCCTGCATGCATGATTTTTGGGGCGGTGAAGGAGCGGTGTATCCTCTATGGAGGATCGGATGAACACGGACCGTCTGTCCGTGTTCATCCGATCCGATAGGCGGATGGAAAATAGGGTTTCCATCCATCTGTTTTTGGCGGATCGGATCGTGTGTCAGCGGACATGTCACCGCTGACATCCGTCGCTCCATAGAGAACAATGGAGCATCTGTTTGGGTCCGCCTGAAAAACTGACAGGCGGACCCAAACAATCCGCCCGTGTGAAAGAGCCCTAATAGAAAAAAGCATGCCAGGACCTCCTAAGTATGAGATCTGGGGTCAAAAAGACTTCTCATGTTTACACTAAAATGCAAAATAAATAAAAAAAAAAATGGGCCTTTTAAGAGCATTGGGCAGAAGTGACTTGTGACGTCACTTCCGCCCTGCCATGTTTTGGAGCCAGGTGAATGGCTTCAGCCGCTCACTCGGCTCACGGACTCTGGGGGGGACAGACCCCATCATCTCCACCTCTGCCGGCGGGTCCGGTAAGTGGCGGAGATGACCGGAAAGCGGCGGGGGGCGCTGATAAAAGTGATCTCGTGGTGTACCATCGCTGAGACCACTTTTATCATGTGCAGAATCGCCTGCACTAAAAGAAGATACCGGGGTTATGGTAACTATCTGCTACCATAACACCGGTATTCCACTTCAAAGTGACTGCCGTCACCTGACGGCGTTGGTCCGGAAGTGGTTAATCAACTTATTAATGTTTATAGTATATGTTGGCTAATTTGACTAACTCTTGGAGGATCCTATATGATGGGATTAGCCATGAGACAGATCTACCTCGTTACCTAAACCTTTGTGATGTTTTGGGTAAATACTTGGGTTATGGTTCATGTGGTGACCACCTACTTTTCAAGTGTATAAAATTCCTGTATTTCTGTTCAATAAACAGTCATTCCTGTGAGTTTTACCCCACATCTTGTCTGTGTATGATGCTTGGGGTAAAAAGGGCTGGTATTAGCTCTCAGTCCGCTGGAACAGTTTGGAGGGCAGGGGGCACTGTTTGACGGAGGTAAATACCTAGTCGGGGTGCCCAATCGGTTACGTCACACCATTGATTTAACAATTTAAAAAAACTGCACACACCGGGAATGTAACTGTCACATTGCTTGTGCTCTCAACCAAACTGTCTAACCGTCCAATTACTGATGTCATAACTGATCACATGTGCAGCACCATGGGGATTGCAGATCAAACAAGAGGCCAAGATGGCAGCTTACTTGGCTGAAAACAATAGGAGTGTTTAGTTCTGCTTTAAGGGCTACTCAACCGAGTGGACTGAAAGTGGAAATGTGTTATTTTTTTAACCTGACATTGGGCAGAGTCTGCCATTGCTGAGCCCACTTAACCACTTCAGCCCGGGAAGGATTTCCCACTTTAGGACCAGAGCACTTTTTGCGATTCGGCACTGCGTCGCTTTAACTGACAATTGCGCGGTCGTGCAAAGTTGACCCAAACAAAATTTGCGTCCTTTTTTCCCCACAAATAGAGCTTTCTTTTGGTGGTATTTGATCCCCTCTGCGTCATTTCTGATCGCCGCTATAAACAAAAGAAGAGCAACAATTTTGTAAAAAAAACAAAAAAAAAAAAAACAAATTTCTTACTTTTTGCTAAAATACAAATCCAAAGAAAAAATATAAAAAAACATTTTTTTCCATCGGTATTGGCCGATTTATATTCTTCATATTTTTTGGTAAAATCTGTGTTTATTGATTGGTTTGCGCAAAAGTTGCCACGTTTAACGATGATGAGAATTCATTTCTGGAGTTTTTTAAATTTATTTTTTACTAGTAATGGCGGCGATCTGCGATTTTTTGCGGTACTGCAATATGGCAGCGGAAATTACCATTTTGACACTTTTTTGGAACCATTGGCATTTATACAGCGATCAGTGCTATAAAAATGCACTGATTACTGTGTAAATGCCATCGGCAGTGAAGAGGTTAACCTGGAGGGGGCGCTCTAAGGGTTAACTGTGTTCCCTCAGGGTGTTCTAACTGTATGGGGGCTGGGCTGGCAGGGGGAGGGGAGTGATCACGGCTGCCATATACAGGAAGCCTGTGATCACAGTCCTTCCCCCTCTGTCAGAATGGAGATCCGTGTTTACTTACATGGATCTCCGTTCTTTCACTGCGGGAGGGGACATCCCGGGTAGACGGCGGCGATCGAGTCCGCCCTACCCGCTCCCTGGCCCCCCCCCCCCAAACACAGTGAGCATGCGAGCGAGCCTCCGGCGGCGCACGCGCGGTCACGTTGAGGGATATCGCAGCTGCAGTCATATGACGGCGGTTTGCAATATCGAGCCGCTCTGTCGCCGTCAGACTGCGGTCGATGGTCAGCAAATGGTTAAAGGCTAACTCCTCATTTTTCAACATGTTACACCCCGATTTAACCTTCTTTTATGAACATACTGCACTATTTGGAACATTTTTGTTTCCATTTATGAGAATAACGTGGGAGAACTTTGGGAAGGGCGACTTTTCATTGCTGGAATACTTGACACACAGGAGGGATTTCTTTACCACATCATAGCTGCCGTTCCATTGCAGGCTTGTTTAGACCTCTGTCATGGGGGTCTGAGCGTTCCGGTAAAGATCAGTGTGTGTGGGAGTTGGTGAAGGCCCTCTCTCTGCATGGATTTCTCTTTTAATATCTACATCCACCAGTCTGAATATTTGGACTTTATGTGCCATGCTACTTCATTGACTTTGACACTAGCAAAGACTATGGGGTTGATTTACTAAAGCTGGAGAGTGCAAAATTTGGTGCAGTTGTGCATGGTAGCCAATCAGCTTTCAGGTTTTACTGTCAAACCTTAAAGAGGAAGTAAACCTAGATGGGGTTTACTTTCCTCTACATGCCCCTGTAATGTAGAAGTATAATGGGCTACTATGCATCGCCCATTATGTGCCACTTACCTGCAAACGAAGCCTGCGCTGTCCCCTGCTCTGGTGGCGTCCATCTTCTGCCCCTCTTCCTTCCGGGGCAGCGACTTCGGTGCTGTGACTGGCTGGAGTCGTGTGATGTCAGCCGCCAGTCACGGCACGGTCGCAGTGGAGGAACGGCACGGAGGCCGTTTCTTCACTGCGCATGTGCCGACATGACGTCAGCACAGCAAATACACTGCATATCTCCTGAACCATACAGGTTTAGGAGATATGCAGAGCACCTACAGGTAAGTTGACAACAACTTTAATTGAACAAGCTGAATTTAGAAGCTGATTGGCTACCATGCACAACTGCACCAAATTTTGCACTCTCCAGCTTTAGTAAATCAACCTCTATATGTTCTCTTTTTGACCTCCATACGATGAAATGAACTCTGGACCTTTTATCTGCTCCTTGTAAATGGGATAACAAGGGAATAACACACACCTGGCCATGGAACAGCTGAGCAGCCAATTGTCCCATTACTTTTGGTCCCTTAAAAAGTGGGAGGCACATATACAAACTGTTGTAATTCCTACACTGTTCACCTGATTTGGATGTAAATACCCTCAAATTAAAGCTGAAAGTCTGCAGTTAAAGCACATCTTGTTTGTTTCATTTCAAATCCATTGTGGTGGTGTATAGAGCCAAAAAGATTAGAATTGTGTCCATGTCCCAATATTTATGGACCTGACTATATATTCATATAGACCTTGTCTGGGAGTGGACATTGTTTTGAGCGCTGCACCTCTCTCTTCCATACCTGGGTTGATGTTCCAGCATTTCTGTGCGTAGCAGGTCTTTCTATCGAATTACATATTCCATAGCGCAGTGGCTACCTATATGCGACATGAACTTTAATGGCATCCCAGTCTTAGTCCGTAGCTTTCAATATTGAGTTGGCCCACCCTTTGCAGCTATAACAGCTTCAACTCTTCTGGGAAGGCTGTCCAAAAGGTTTAGGAGTGTGTCTATAGGAATGTTTGACTATTCTTCGAAAAGTGCATTTGTCAAGTCAGGCACTGATGTTTAAGAGAAGGCTTGGCTCGCAGTCTCTGCTCTAATTTATTCCAAAGGTGTTCTATTGGGTTGAGGTCAGGACTCTGTGCAGGCCAGTCAAGTTCCTCCACCCCAAACTCACTCATCCATGTCTTTATGGACCTTGCTTTGTGCACTGGTCCAATTCATTTGGTGGAGAGGTGATTATGGTGTGGGGTTGTTTTTCAGGGGTTGGGCTTGGCCCCTTAGTTCCAGTAAAGGGAACTCTTAAGGTGTCAGCATACCAAGACATTATGGACAATTTCATGCTCCCAACTTTGAGGGAACAGTTTGGGGATGGCCCCTTCCTGTTCCAACATGACTGCGCAACAGTGCACAAAGCAAGGTCCATAAAGACATGGATGAGCGAGTTTGAGCTGGAGGAACTTGACTGCCTGCTCAGAGTCATGACCTCAACCCGACAGAACACCTTTGGGTTGAATTAGAGTGGAGACTGCGAGCCAGACCTTCTGGTCCACATCAGTGCCTGACCTCACAAATGCGCTTCTGGAAGAATGGTCAAACATTCCCATAGACACACTCCTAAACCTTGTGGACAGCCTTCCCAGAAGAGTTGAAGCTGTTATAGCTGCAAAGGGTGGGCCAACTCAATATTGAATCCTACGGACTAAGACTGGGATGCCATTAAAGTTCATGTGCGTATAAAGGTAGGCGTCCCAATACTTTTGATAATATAGTGTATATTTGTATGATGATTTAAAACAGTTTATTGATATTCATTATTTATTTGTACTCTGTATTCCAAAGGCTGCTTTTTTTTAACATGTTACCACCAACAGAGGACTAGAAGCTCCTATTGCCACTGTTTCCCTGCAGACAGGCTGGTAGAGAGCTGGGTCATGTGACAGCTGTATATCGATTAGGAAAAAGATACTTAGATTTTATTTTTTTATTAGTAAAATAAGTGCCATCATCCACATACAGAAATAGAAGGGACAATGTAAATTAAACAGTGTGTGTTTAGTATCACTTTAAGTCACGTAACTTTAACCATATGCGTTGATAAATGACGAGTTAGGTAGTGCTTCAGCACAAAGCATTTTCCACAGTCTGGGCACTCGTACTGTTTATTACCACGATGAATCTTCCGATGTGTGATAAGACCTGACTGGTCAGAGAAGGACTTCCCACACTCCGAACAGGAAAAGGGTTTTTCACCCGTGTGAATCCTCCTATGGGTGATGACAGCTGACCGGCCCCGGAAACATTTGCCACAGTCTGGGCAAGAGAAAGGTTTCTCCCCTGTATGAATAAGCTGGTGGCCCACCAAACTGGTTTTACAGTTGAAGCTCTTTGAGCACACAGGGCATGAGAATGGTTTCTCTCCCGTATGAATGCGCTCGTGCCGGATGAGGTGCGAACGACTTGGGAAACTCTTTCCACACTGGGCACAAGTATAAGGCTGGATGCCAGTGTGAACCCGCTTGTGCACAGAGAAGCACGAACGGTCTGAAAAACGTTTACCGCAGTCGGGGCAAACAAATGGCTTCTCACCAGAGTGGATTCTTTGGTGGGTTTCCAAATTGGTGTTGCTGGCAAACCTCTTCCCGCATTCTTTACAGACGTGTGGCTTCTCTTGCGTGTGCGTCCTTTGGTGTGCCGAAAGGACAGAGCTTCTGGCAAAGCTTTTCCCGCATTCGAGGCAAGGGAACGGTGTCTCCCCCGTATGAGTTCGCTGGTGGGTAATCAAAAGCGATCGAGTCTGAAAGCGCTTGCCGCAATCGGAACATTCAAAGGGGCGCTCGCCGGTGTGGACCCGTTTGTGCGTATAAAGCCCAGACCGATCGGTAAAATGTTTCCCGCAGTCGGTACAGGCAAAGGGTTTCTCGCCTGTGTGGATTCTCTCATGTGCAATCACTCCGGATTGGTTGGTGAACCTCTTGCCACACACCGAACAGGCATAGGGCTTCTCCCCGGTATGAATTCTTTGATGTGCAATCAGCTCTGATTTGCGGGTGAAACATTTGCCGCAGTCACTGCAGGAAAATGGTTTGTCTCCGGTGTGAACTCTCAGGTGCACCTTAAAAAGTGATATATGGCTATACGACTTCCCACAGTGTGAACATATAAAGAGTTTAGTTGATGTTTTCTGGTCTGGTGAATAAGACCCATCTAGAGGTGACACTAAATGTTCTCCTTGGTGACATTCCTGATGAGTGAGTAGATCATCTCTGTTCAAAAAGAGTTTCTGGCACTTGGAATAAGAACATATAAAGAGGTCCGCTAACTTCTGTTGATCGATTAGACAAGAACTGTCTTCAGTTAGATTTGAGGGCGCGTTCGCTTTTTCATGACTCTTCTGGTGAGTCTTAAGACCTGCTTTATTTATAAAGTGTCTCTGGCAATTCAAGTAAGTACATATAAAGAGTTCTGACGGGTTCTGTTGACAATTTGGACCAGACCTATCTACCGGTGACTCTACATCTGCCCCTCCTTTGTGACTCTCCCGATGATCTAAAAGATTGGCCTCATTTGAAAAGTGTTTGTCACACTCCAAGCACACAAACCCTCCTCGTGAAGCCCGGTTGGTAGCAAGTTCCTGCAGGTATTGAGGAACGGAACCATCTGGAACCATAAAAGTCATAATGTTCCCTAGACCTTCTTCATCAGACGACAATGTTTCTTCTTTAACGGGAACAGATTCAAAATTGAGCTGGGAAGATTGTGCTGGACTGGTAAAACCTTCTTTATCACCCCAATCTGGCTCTTTTTTAACGAGAACAGAGCTTGGTTCAGCTGCTGTAGATGTAGCCGGGTCTGTTGGATACTTCTTGTTTAAGGGGGCTTCCTTTTTAATATGGATTGTTGCCAAGTAATCACGTCCACATTGTCTTCTACTACATGGGTTAGGTTGTGAGACTGTATCACTATCTTTACATGGTATCTGGTCCCTAATATCAATGGTCTGCAAGGCACCAGAGGTGACCACATCATATGCATTCCCGGTAGGCAACCCATTCCTCGTACATGGCCTCTCACTATGACCTTCTCTACTGCCGGTGGCATTGATGTCACTTTTAGCTTCCATCTCTGAAACATGGAATACCTCCAACGTTCTACAAGCTAATGATCCATGAACCTGGAAAGGCAAGAAAAAACTGTTTTAGGAACGCCTTTAACGTAATGCTTCTGCTATCGGCTTTTCAACATACTTGTTTTTGAACCGTATTAGCACATCATTTGTACAAATTTAGGGGTTGACCTACTAATACCGGAGAGTGCAAAATCTGTACATGGTAGCCAATCAGCTTCTAACTTCAGCTTGTGACCGAGCCACTTTTTGGAGTTCGGTGGTTTTCAGTTAAAAACAGTTTTTTTTGCTATAAAATTACGTAGAACCCCCAAACATTATATATATTTTTTCTAAGACCCTAGAGAATAAAATGGCGGCCATTGCAAAACTTTATGTCACACCGTATTTGCGCAGCGGTCTTACAAGCGCGATTTTTTTGGAAAAAATTCAGTTTTTTTAGTTAAAAAATAAGACAACAGTAAAGTTAGGCCAATTTTTTTCCATATTGTGAAAGATAATGTTACGCTGAGTAAAATGATACCCAACATGTTATGCTTCAAAATTGCGTCCGCTCGCGGAATGGCGACAAACTTTGCAACATAAAAATCTCCATTGGCAATGTTTAAAAAAATCTACAGGTTAGCATTTTTGCGTTACAGAGGAGGTCTAGGGCTAGAATTATTGCTCTCACTCTAACGATCGCGGCGTTACCTCACATGTGTGGTTTGCACACCATGTTCATATGTGGGTGGGACTTACGTATGCGTTCGCTTCTGCGCGTGAGCTCGCAAGGACGATGTGCTTTAAATTTTTTTTTTTTTTAATTATTTATTTTACTTTTTAATTTTTATTTTTACAACTTTCTTTTTAAAAAAAAAAATTTTTCATCACTTTTTTCCTATTACAAGAAATGTAAACATTCCTTGTAAAAGAAAAAAGCATGCCAGGACCTCCTAAATATGAGATCCGGGGTCAAAAAGACCTCAGATCTCATTTTTACACTTAAATGCATAAAAAAATTTTGAAAAAAAAAAAATTTCCCCTTGAAGAGCAGTGGGCGGAAGCGATTTGTGACGTAGCTTCCGCCCAGCCATGTTATGGAGCCGGGTGAGCGGCTTCAGCCGCTCACTCGGCTCACGGACACTGGGGGGGGAACGGACCCGATCATCTCCGCCGCTGCCGGCGGGTCCGGTAAGCGGCGGAGATGACCGGAAAGCAGCGGGAGGGGGGGCACCTCTCCCGCCGCTGATAAAAGTGATCTCGCGGCGAATCCGTAGCTAAGACCACTTTTATCTTGCAGGGAATCGCTACCTGCTATCTGCTACCATAACAATGGTATTCCACTTCAAAGTACCGCCGTCAAATGACGTATGGCGGTCCGGAAGTGGTTAAAGCTTTGACAATAAAACCTGGAAGCTGATTGGTTTCTATGCAGAGCACTCTCCAGTTTTTGTAAATCAACCCCATACTGTATTAGGCTTGCTGGTCCTTCAAAGTGTCACTTAGCCCCAACAATAAACAAAAATTCTCTTGTTTGCTTTCTTATGGTCTCGTAAAGCGGAGTTCCACCCAAAAGTGGAAATTCCGCTCATTTGTCTCCTCCCCCCCTCCGGTTCCACATTTGGCACCTTGCGGGGGTGAGTGGATACCTTTCTTTGACAGGTACCCTGTCCCCACTTCCGGGAGACCGGGCCACATGTGCAGTAGGGGTCCGGCGTGAAGTTGTAATACTTCAATGCCGGGTTCCCTTTCCGGCAATGGCGGCAGCAGCACCCGACAGCTGATGGAAACATCAGCTACGGTGCCAACATCGCTGGACTCCAGGACAGGTAAGTGTCCTATTATTAGAGGTCAGCAGCTACAGTATGTGTAGCTGCTGGCTTTTCATTTTTGCAGGGGTGAGCGGACCCCCACTTTAACCACTTGCCAACCGCAGGTTGACGGCGACAAAGTGGTTCGATATCGCAAAACGCCGTCATACGACGGCAGCTGCGAGATCGAGCACTGTGAGCGCGCGCGCGCCGCCGGAGGCGCGCTCACTGTGTCCGGGGCGGGGCCCAGGGAGCGGGTGCGGCGGACTCGATCTCCGCCGGCTACCCGCGATGCCCCCCAGAGTGAAAGAACGGAGGTCCGTGAACGTAAACACAGACCTCCGTTCTGTGAGGGGGGAAGGGCTGTGATCACAGCCTTCCTCTACATGGAAGCTGTGATCACATCCCTTCCCCAGCTAGGGGAGTCCCCACACAGTTAGAACACGCCCAGGGAACACAGTTAACCCTTAGAGCGCCCCCTGCAGGTTAACCCCTTCACTGCCAATGGCATTTACACAGTAATCAGTGCATTTTTATAGCACTGATCGCTGTATAAATGCCAATGGTCCAAAAAAAGTGTCAAAATGGTCCGACATGTCTGCCCCAATATTGCAGTACCGCTAAAAATCGCAGATCGCCGCCATTACTTGTAAAAAAAATAAAAACCCCAAAAATGAATTCTCATCATCCGTAAATGCAGCAACTTTTGCGCAAACCAATCAATAAACGCCGATTGCGATTTTTTTAATCACAAGTATGAGGAAGAATATAAATCGGCCAAAACCGTTGAAAAAAATGTTTTTTTTATATATTTTTTTTGGATTTGTATTTTAGCAAAAAGTAAGAAATTTGGGTTTTTTTTGCAAAATTGTCGCTCTTCTTTTGTTTATAGCGGCGATCAGAAATGATGCAGCGGTGATCAAATACCACCAAAAGAAAGCTCTGTTTGTGGGAAAAAAAGGACGCAAATTTCGTTTTGGTACAACGTCGCACGACCGCGCAATTGTCAGTTAAAGCGGCACAGCGCCGAATCGCAAAAAGGGCTCTGGTCCTAACGTGTGAAATCCTTCCGGGGCTGAAGTAGTTAAATATTATATAGTATGGTGAGTGAGTGTTGTCACCCTAGGTCAGGAATCACATTACTGGCAGGATCACCAGGTGAAAGGTAAAGAAAAAAGAAGCCTGAAAAAGAGAAACAAATGTAACCACCAAGGACAGCAATCTGCGATCTATTACATTTTCAGGCTGCATTCACACCTGAGCGCAGCGTCTTTTGCGCGTTGCTCAGGCGTTTTTTCGCACGTTTCCATGCAGCATTTTTCAGGCGTTTTTGAGCTTTGCCATTTTTTTTTATCAACCAATAGGAAAGATTATCATCTGTTTCATCATTTGTTGCTAGGAATTTCAGCTTTGTTAGCTTTTCCATTAGCTTTTATTTCTTCTTTTATTATTATTCATTTATTATAATGTTTTTTAGGGTAAGGGGTTCGAATTCAGTTTAGGTTAGGGTTAGTAGGAGTTGGGGTTAGGGTTATTTATTATTATTTTATTTATTTTTTTTATTTCATGTTATTTATTATTATACGAATAATAATAAATTAATAAATAAATGTAAAAAAAAAATAATACACAAATAAATAAAAAATAAATAAATACTAAGTAACAATAAATAAATAATTAACCCTTAACTTTAAGTTGTACTCCGTAAAAAATAAAATAATAATAAATAACTAAACACCCTAACCCTAACACAAAAAAATATTATTATTATTGTTCAAGTTTGGGTGTTATTATTATTAAAAAAATAATAATAAAACATAATAATGTATTTGATATTTTTTTAAGGTTAGAGGTTAATTATTATTTATTAATATATTATTACATATTATTCATTTATTTTGCTTACTTATGATGATTTTAGTTGTGTTTTTATTCTACATTTATTTATTCATATATTATTACTATTTTATTTTTTCATTTGAGCAGAAAATCACGCAAAAACCATGCAAATGGCGCGTTTCCATTCATTTCTATAGGAATACAAATGCCCAAATCCTTTTATTGCCATGATTCTCAACCAGATTTCCTCCTAAGGTTACTAGGGGTTCCATGAGCAAAGAGCCACGGTGGATTGATCTCCTACTGACCACCAATACAAGGGGACCACTTTCCACTACCTCCAATGTAAGGGGTCACGTGTACACTGACCACCCAGAGGACACCACAATGTATACTGACTGCCTTTCTTTTCTGCAGTAAATATTTATTCCAAGAACATACATAAAGAAAATTAAAAATAATAATAGTAATAACAACAACAACAATAATAATAATAATATTGCAGGGGTGCACCTCATTACTTATTATTCTATTGAAATATTTTTTCATCTTATTGATAATGCTATTAGCTAATATTTACTTCAAGAACATAACTTAAAATAATACAAAAAATAATATTAATAAGAATAATATGAAGAAGAATTTTGTAGGGCTGCCCCAAATCACATATTATTTTATTGAAATATTGTTTATCTTATTGACCACTCTATTAGTTCATATTTATTTCAAGAACATAACTAAAATAATAATAATAAAAAAATAAAACAATAATAATACTTATAATCATTTTGAAGGGGTGCTCCACGTTACTTATTTTATTGAAATATTTTTTATCTAATTGATCGCTCTATTAGTTCATATTTATTTCAAGAACATAACTAAAATAATAATAATAATAATAATTAAAAAAAAAAATGATAATAATATTGAGGGCGTGCGCCACATTACTTATTTTATTGAAATATTTTTTATCTAATTGATCGCTCTATTATTTCATATTTAATTCAAGAACATAATTAAAATAATAATAATAATAAAAAAATAATAATGATGATAATAATATTGAGGGGGTGCGCCACATTACTTATTTTATTGAAATATTTTTTATCCTATTGATCACGCTATTAGTTAACATTTATTTCAAAAACATAACATAACTGACCACCAGTACAAGGGGACGATTTTCCACCAATGTAAGGGGTCACGTGTACACTGACCACTCATGTTAGAGGACACCACAGTTTATACTGTTTGACATTCTTTTCTGCAGTTCATATTTATTTCAAGAAAATAACTAAAAAGAATGAAAATATTATTAATAATAACAACAACAATAATATTATTAATAACAATAATAATATTGTAGGGGTGTGCCCCATTACTTATTATTCTATTGAAATATTTTTTCATCTTAGTGATCATTAGTTAATATTTATTTCAAGAACATAACTAAAAATAATAAAATAAAATAATAATAATAAAATGAAACAATATAATTAATAATAATAATTAATAATAATACATATCCAAAGTATCATTGTCTGCACATTGGACTGTGAGAAGGGCAGGTCCATTAGCCAATTAGGGCTCGTCCACACATTCTTTGGTGTCTGAAGAACAATCTGCGTTCAGATCACTCTTCAAAAATGATTTGACAGGAGGGGAGGAGGTGTTCTATGGCCTCCTCACCGCCTGCTTTAACCCCTTGCATTCCGCAGTAGCAGGGTGACGCCATACGCCAAAAGCGACAGGTGGTATAATTCCTGCTGCAGCTGTGAAGCAAAGCATTGTGGTTGCGGCATGTGTACACCCCCAGCCACTGCAGATAAAGCGGGAGCGGTTGGGGGCAGTAAAAACATGGCTCAACCACAGGATTTACCGCCCCTCTCAGTGTGAACGGGCCCTTACAATTTTACTGCTCTGTGAGAGGCCATCATTAAATAATAGTGTGACCATTCTTACCGGAAGGAGAAGGATGACCTCATCAGTCTACTGCATCTCCATTATCCAATCACAGGGCGAGGAGAGTCCTGGACCCGGCACCATTGTAGTACGCGCTAGTTCAGGGCTTCCTGAATCACAAAACTGGCCCAACAAAATAACAAACCAATTAGCAAGCGAAAGCCAATGACTTATATGTATATTATTTTGGTCGTTCTTCTGAAGCTCATTTATAATGAAAATCTTAAAACAAAAATAATAATCAGCATGTAGAAATCTGTACTGCACACCTATGATAATAAGAGGCAATGGGTGAAATAAAAACTTAAGATAAAAATAATATCACATTATTGGTACGAATAAAAAAAAAAAAAACACTAGGGAGATGGCCATAATTAATATTTGTGATAATATAATAATATAAAAGATTATATTACAATAAGATAAGATTATAGAACTTCACTGAGTAGCTGATCTTCATAGGAAGAATAATAATTTGTCAGAAGACCACTAATATTATAAGAAGAAGAAATCTAGGAAGCTGGGCGTGATAAATAGTTAAGGATTTGATAGGACAGTAAAATGTTATATAATACGGTATAATGAAATATGATTTAAAAAATATTTAAGATATATTGATATGTAGTGTAATATAGCAACATAATGAAATGATAAATATTAATGATATTGATATGCTGGTATAATCATAAAATGAGACATGACAATGAAGTTATGATATTGATCGTATATATAGGATAAAATAAAATAACATAATGAGATATTATATTAAATAGGTATGATAATGATATGCTAGTAAAATATATTACATTTTTATAGTATATTGAAATATAATAAATATTTAGGCTATTGGTATGCTAGTATAATATAATAACATAGAATAATATAACGAGATATGCTAATAAATAATTAGGATATTGATTGATATTTAGTATAATGTAATAACATATAATAACACCATGAGATGTTATAAATATTTATATTGCTATGTAGTAGATGTAATAATATAATGAGATACGATAATAAATGTTAAGAATATTGATTTGTTACAATAATATAATAAAATGTTGAGATATAATAAATATTTAGGATATTGATATGACAGTATAATACCATATAATAATAGAATAATGAGATATGCTAATAAATAATGAGGATATTGATATGTAGTATAATGCAATAGCAATTGATAGTATAATGAGATATGACACATATTTATATTGATATGCAATTATAATATAATAAAATATAATTATACATTGAGACATGATAATAAATATTCAGGATATGACAGTGTAATATAATAACATATAATAATATAATAATGAGCTCATGCTAATAAATAATTAGGATATTGATATGTAGTATAATGTAACAGAATATAATAATAAAATGAGATCTTATACATATTCATGATATTGATATGCTAGTATAATATAATAAAATGTAATTATACATTGAGATTTGATAATAAATATTCAGGATATTGATATGAAAATATAATAATATATAATATAATATAATAGTGAGACATGCTAATAAATAATTAAGATATTGCTATGTAATTTAATGTAATAAAACATAATGAGGTATGATAAATATTCATAATATTGATATGCTAGTATCATATAATACCACAGAATCATATAATGAGACATTATATACAATATTTATTATATTGATATGTAATATAATATAATAATATAATGAAATATGATAAATGTCCATGATATTGATAAGCTAGTATAAAATAATAACAAATAATGAGATATTCTCATAAATATTTATGACATTGTTACGTTAGCATACTATAATAATTTAAGATATGATCCTAAATATTTATTATCATATCACATTATTTTATTATATGGAATTATAATATACTACATATCATCATAAATATTTATCATATCTCATGATATTATTATGTTTTATTATATTATACTACATATCAATATCATAAATATGTATGAGATTGTTCAGTTAGCATACTATAATAATTTAAAATATGATCCTAAATATTTATGATATTGATATGTAGTATATTATAATAAAATAATATAGTGAGATATGATAAATATTTATGATGATGATATGTAGTATATTATAATAAAATATAATAAAATAATGTGATATGATAATAAATATTTAGGATCATATTTTAAATTATTATAGTATACTAACAATCTCATAAATATTTATGATATTGATATGTAGTATAATATAATAAAATAATGAGATATGATAATACATATTTTGGATATTGATAAGAGAGTATAATATAATAAAATAATGAGATATGATAATAAATATTTTGGATATTGATAAGAGAGTATAATATAATAAAATAATGAGATATGATAATAAATATTTATGATATTGATGAGAGTATAATATAATAAAATAATTAGATATGATAATAAATATTTATGATATTGATAAGAGAGTATAATATAATAAATTATATTATTATAATGAGATATGATCATAAATATTTTGCATATTGATAAGAGAGTATAATATAATAAAATAATGAGACATGATAATAAATATTTATGATATTGATATGTAGTATATTATAATAAAATAATATAGTGAGATATGATAAATATTTATGATGATGATATGTAGTATATTATAATAAAATATAATAAAATAATGTGATATGATAATAAATATTTATGATATTGATATGTAGTATAATATAATAAAATAATGTGATATGATAATAAATATTTTGGATATTGATAAGAGAGTATAATATAATAAATTATATTATTATAATGAGATATGATCATAAATATTTATGACTATGGCATGTTAATACACTGTAATAATAAGAGATACGATGATAAATATTTATGACATTGATATGTAGTTTAATAATAACATATGATATTATAATGTAATATGACAATACATGACGTCATAGCAATGTAAAACAAGATCAGAGTAATAGAATCTCATTGATCAGCTGACATCCCCAATAACAATGTGAATGTCCCCATAATAATGGATCCTGTAGTATTGATCTGATTATTGCCCAGTGTCTCCTATGAAGCACTGTCCCCGCACACTGAGGACTGTTGGCCCTGCGGCTACCTGATCCAATCACAGCCTCCACCTGGGCTTCTCCGCGGAGCTTCTACCTTATGATGTCACCAGTCCGGAGCAGGCGAGCGCACGGTACTCTGGGAGTCCCTCTCTATACACGCCGCACTCCTCCCTGACTGCGCAGGTGCGGAACATCAGTTGCCGAGGCAACACTGACGCTCCCGGTCAGGCGGCCATTTTTAAATAGGGCAAAACATGATTACGCTGTAACAATGAGTGGACGTGTGTTCTACTTCGCAGGAACTGGTTCTATATGGAATAACAATAATAAGAAAGATATATTTACACAGCAGCAGCCTAAATAAAGCAAAAAAAATAAAAAATTATATATATATGAAATGATGGAAATACACGGACATGCTAATAAAATCGTTGATAGGTGATCCAATTAAAAAAAATAAAACTAAAGGCAAAACTTATTTTTTCTTTTTTTGGATAGAGTAAGGGAGGGTTTTAAACCCCCATTAGACTGTCACCTGTGTCCCATTGGGGAGATTTCCTTCACTTCCTGTCCCAGAGCCTAAACAGGAAGTGGGAGGAATCCTCCGAAGTGAGGGAATACTGGCGTGTCATCAGAGGTAGTGGAAGATATTCCTTCTATTCCTGCTGTGGTGGGATTTTCTTTCACATTCACTCTGGTGATCATGGTAAACAGGACAAATAGAGAAAGCAAATCTTCATAATGGGGGCACAGACAGCAATAAAATACCTGATGGGGGTTCTAATCGCTCTCTGCTCTGTATGAAAAAAAAAGTTTTGCCTTTGGTTATACTTTAACCACCTGCCATCCGCGCCATAGCCGAATGACGGCTACAGCGCGGCTCTAAAATGCCGGAAGCGTGCCCGCGGGTCGGGCGGACCCGATGTCCGCCGGAGACCCGTGATCTCCTTACAGAGAGGAGGAACGGGGAACCGCCGAAGTAAACACGGCAGTTCCCCGTTCTGTGAGGGGGGGGGGGCATGCCAGATCTACTGATCCCTGTCACTGGGATCAGTTAGATCTGTCATGCCCCTGTCAACCCAGCCCCCCCACAGTTAGAACACACCCAGGGAACATTGTTAACCCCTTCACTGCCCCCTGCAGGTTAACCCCTTCACTGCCAATGACATTTACACAGTAATCAGTGGACATTTAAATTTCTGATCGCTGTATAAATGTCATTGGTCCCAAAAAAAGTGTCAAAAACGTCCGACATGTCCGCCCCGATATCGCAGTACCAATAAAAATCGCAGATCGCTGCCATTACCAGTAAAAAAAAAATAAAAACGCCATAAATCAATGTCCATAGTTTGTGGGCGCTATAACTTTTGCCCAACCCAATCAAGAAGAATATATATCGGCCAAAACTGATGAATACATTTTTTTTTTATATTTTATTTTTGGATATTTATTATAGCAAAAAGTAAAAAATATTGTTTTTTTTTCAAAATTGTCGCTCTTTTTTTGTTTATAGCGGTGATCAGAAATGACGCAGAGGGGATCAAATACCACCAAAAGAAATCTCTATTTGTGGGAAAAAAAGAACGCCAATTTTGTTTGGGTACAACGCCGCACGACTGCGCAATTGTCATTCAAAGAGCGACAGCGCTGAAAACTGAAAATTGGTCCGGGCAGGAGGGGGGTTTAAGTGCCCAGTAAGGAAGTGGTTAAGTATTTATGAGATTAATATAGGAAAAACATCCCTGTTAATACTAACATTCCTGCTACTTCTAAACGTCTCAGTCTATCCTCCGCTTTTGACCTGAAGGAATGGATACAAGCTTCTACTCACTCTGACAGCAACACCCTTGACCTTGTATTCTTCCACCTATGCACCCTGTGCAGCCTTCTCCAACTATCCTTTTCCTCTCTCTGATCACCACCTTATTAGTTTCACTCTCTCCGTCTTCCACCTCCTCTCCCACCAACCACCTGATGGCGCCCATACACTACACAAAAAATTGTTACAAAACCAGTTATTTGGACAGTTTGCATGTATTTCATCCAGTTAACCCCTTGCGGACCGCCCAGTGTATATTTACTGCAGCAGGGCAGCCACTCTGCACCAGATCACCTAGTGATCTGACACGTCTGGGGTGCACGTGCACGCCGTCGGCAACCCGCTCTGGATAACATGGACTCAATAAAATAAACAATGTCCATAACCTTAAACAAATAAAGTGACAAGTGCTTCTAACATAATGAAATAAAACGATATTTGTAAACATGAACAAATAAAGTGACTGTTGCCTTAACCACTTCAGCCCCGGAAGGATTTCCAGCTTTAGGACCGGAGCCCTTTTTTCGATTCGGCACTGCTTCGCTTTAACTGACAATTACGCGGTCGTGCGACGTTGCACCCAAACGAAATTTGCGTCCTTTTTTTACCACAAATAGAGCTTTCTTTTGGTGGTATTTGATCACCGCTGCGTCATTTCTGATCACCGCTATAAACAAAAGAAGAGCGACAATTTTGCAAAAAAACCCAAATTTCTTACTTTTTGCTAAAATACAAATCAAAAAAAAAAATATATAAAAAAACATTTTTTTTTCACCGTTTTTGGCCGATTTATATTCTTCCTCATATTTGTGATAAAAAAATCAGCGTTTATTGATTGGTTTGCGCAAAAGTGGCAGCGTTTACGGATGATGAGAATTCATTTTTGGGGTTTTTATTTTATTTTATTTTTTTTACTATTAATGGCGGCGATCTGCGATTTTTAGCGGTACTGCGATATTGGGGCGGACATGTCGGAACATTTTGACACTTTTTTGGGACCATTGGCATTTATACAGCGATCAGTGCTATAAAAATGCACTGATTACTGTGCAAATGCCATTGACAGTGAAGGGGTTAACCTCCTGGGGGCGCTCTAAGGGTTAACTATGTTCCCTGGGCGTGTTCTAACTGTGGGGGGACTGCCCTAGCTGGGGAAGGGAAGTGGTCACAGCCTCCATGTACAGGAAGGCTGTGATCACAGCCCTTCACCCTTCACAGAACGGAGGTCTGTGTTTACTTACACGGACTTCCGTTCTTTCACTCCGGGAGGGGGGGGCATCGCGGGTGGCCGGCGGAGATCGACTCCGCCGCACACGCTCCCTGGCCCTCCCCGGACACATTCGGCGCGCGCGCGCTCACTGTGCGCGATCAGGCGGCCGCCGTCATATGACGGCGATTCGCATTTCAGTGCCACTTTGCCGCCGTCAAATGCAGATCGGCGGTCGGCAAGTGGTTAATAAAGGTCAATAGTAATCCATCAAATTAGTGATAAGTGAAGTAAAGTGCTTAGTACGGTATAATAAAGTTCAATAGTAGTCCATCAGATAAGTGATAAGTAAAGTAAAGTGCTTGGTACTGTATGATGGACTATGGTGCTCCAAAGAAATGCTCAAAAAACAATCCGTGGTGCTTGGTGCCCAGAAGCAAAAAAGGAACGAGAAACTGATTCACTGTCCATTGAATGATTTATTGCTCGAAATTCAGTCGTTACATGATGGCAATATTGTTTGCTCTTACAACCGTGTGTTCGTTTTTCAAAAAAGCCTTTGAATGATTTTTTGACTGGTGTATGGCCAGCATTACAGTTACCCATAGAAACCTACATCACCTTGACTCTTCTCTATTCTGCTACTGACCAGCTCTATGACAAAATCCCATCCCTGTCCAGCCCCAACCTCTCCATGTCAGTCTACAGCAGTTCACTGTCATCCTCCTTGGACATGCTCGCCCCCCTCACTACACACAGACTCAGGCCCGACCCCTACAACCTTGGAGATGACATCAGAAGTCTGAAAAAAATGCGGCAGCACTCTTGAGTGCCTGTGACGTAAGAATAAGTCTCAGAAAGATTTCAACCAATATAAATCTGCCTTCCAAAATACTATTCCTGCCTCCTCACTGCTAAGCAGACCTATTTTATCACTCTCATTAACAGCTCATCATCCAGTCCCCATCAACTCTTCTCTACCATTACCTATCTACTTTGTCCTCCACAGCCTCCACCAAATTACTCACTTCCCAGGAGATTGCCAATCACTTCAAAAATAAGACTGATGCTGACCAAGGTACATTTCTCCATCTTTGGTGTCACTGTCCAAAGATTAGGACTTTTTGGGATTCAATACTTCTTTGGTTCCAGAAAATATCCATATGACCAGTTGAATATACCCCGATTCAGTTTCTCTTCGATGATGCTAGGTCTTCAGTCAGGAGATATAAGAAGAGAGTAACCTCTCAATTGCTGAACGTTGCTAAATGCCTGATCCCAAGATATTTGAAAAGGTAGCATGTCCAACATTAGCTGATTGGAAGAAGGAAGTCAACTGCATTGTGATGATATCACGTGTGAGACCCACACGATGTGATGATATCACGTGTGAGATGCACACCGAGCTGACTCCATTTTGCCAGAGGACACCATGCTAGTTTTAAATGGCAATCTCCCAATGCAAACCCCTCTCACACACCCCCTCCTCCCTGTTCCATGTGGAAATTCTAGAAGGCCACCTGGAAATTGTTATCTTAAGCCATGGAGAGGATGTTTATTAGTGTTTTGTTTGTGTTAGCCGGCTATAAAACCTAGCTAGCAGGCATCAAAGGGTTTCAGAATTGACGAGAATCGTAAATCAGGACACAGGAAACTATGGCCTCGCAGTGACCCCCCAACCCCTACCTAAAAACTTACCAAAAAAAATATACACAGTTTATAACTTCAGTTAGGAACATGATATATCAATAACACGTATATATTTGAATGCAGAAATTCATACCCGTTAAAACAAATTCAAACGTCAAAGAACTTGATCGTACGGGGAACCACTACTAGTTTTTCCTATGCCCAGGGTAATTAGACTTATTTGAATGCACTGTGTATGCTGAGCTTAAATTCCTTAATGTGAGGTTTGCCCGATGATCTGATCCCGAGATATGATTTTCATACAGAAATTGTGAATTAGGGAAGATTGTATTTCACGGCCGCCCTGGACAGCCCACGAGGCCACCTCACCCATGTGAGTGGTCAGGGGCATACGGCCCCACCCCTTTTCACCCAGAGAAAAACGGAATGCTAAAGACAGTTCCCATTTCTCATTTTCCATCAATGAACAAACATCAGAGAACCATGGAATCATCCTCGAACCACTGATTGATCACGGACATTTCAAAAGCAAGTACTTTCATTCTGTTTCTTTGCTGCTGTATTTTATGTCTCATTGTTTTGTAATTTTTTTGTAAATATTTTACTGAACCCAAAATGTGACCTGTTCATTATTAAACCTTATTCTGAAAAGTGTTAATCTTGTCCCTAAAGCTCTTAATGCAACTATCACAAATCTGTTCCTTTGAAGAGCGCTACTGTTTTTAAAATAATTCACAGAGTTGTCTACCTCCTCCTCCTCCACCACCACCGCCACTTCCACCTACACTGCCACGGTCACGGCCTACTCAACCTCCTACTCCACATCCACCTCCTCCTCCATTTTATTTTTTTATGTGATTTTAAGTTATTTCCCTATCCACATTTGTTTGCAGGGCACTTGTCCTACTCATACCCCCATTTTGCTTCCTTTTGCAGCCCTCTAGCCCTTTCCAGGACCTTTTTACAGCCATTTTTGTGCCCAAAAGTTCGGGTCACCGTTGACTTCAATGGGGTTTGGGGTCCGGGGTCAAGTTCGGTACCGAACCCAACCTTTTTTGCGAAGTTCCGACGAACCCGAACATCCAGGTGTCCGCTCAACTCTACACACGATCAGAAAATCGTATGAAAAATACCGCTTTCGAAGCGATCATACGATAATCTGATCGTTAGTACACAGCTTTGGAAATCCGGTCAGAACAGGTTGTGTGAAATCATCTGAAGGGACAAACATGAAAATTTTTCTTGTACAATACTAGATTGTACGATTTTCATTTACAGTTTTCTTTTGAAAATACACTACAAACACAATACATTACATCACTTCCGAATTTTTATTCTGTCGTAGGAGTTTTCGTAACTTTAGTAACCGCTTCATTTTCGATATGAGACTAGCATGCAAAAACAAAATGAACTATCATTTGTCAGACAATTTAATAGTGTGTAACAGGCTTAATGCCCACCTAATCACCTCACCTGTCCCCTAAACTCTGTTCCCTCGCAAATGCTATGGTCACCTTCTGGCTCTGTCTTACAGTCTCTAACATCTTCAATCTCTACCTCTCCTCTGGCATCTTCCCCAACTCTCTAAAACATGCACTAGTTATCCCCATACTTAAAGAGCCCTCATTGGGCCCCACCAATCTTAACAACCTACGCCCCATCTCCTGGCTCCCCTTTTCCTCCAAACTCCTTGAATGTCTGATCTACAACAGCCATCTTCTCAAGAACAACCTTCTAGATCCCCTTCAGTCTGCATTTCGTTTTTTTTTAATTCTTTCAAGTTAATATATTTTTATTGAAAAGAGTGGCACTGCACAGCAAAGGGAGAAGTAAAAAAAAAAAAAAAGGAACCAAAATATCCTTAAATGAATAAAATGTTAGATTTTGACATTCCCACGTATGCTTTCATCAACTAAATAACAAAGAGCAAAAACACGTGGATGTCGCATGCCTACATATTCACTATCAATGCCAGTTTTTATATATGGAAAAGAGAGGAAAAAAAAGAAGGGAAAGAGAAAAAAAAAACAAAGAGAGGACAGAGCAAGACACAAGAGAGATAGATATAGCATCCGTCAAAGAGGGCTTCAACAATCACAAGATAGCAACTGGGGAGACTCCAGATACTTCACCCATGGTGTCCAGACTTCCCTAAAGTTACGGTCATTATTGTTTGCTGTAGATGCTAACTCTTCCATCCACATTATTTGGTTCATCTCTACTACTCACTCCCATGTTGTTGGTGTTATTGGGGATTTCCAGTGTCGTGAAATTAAGGCTTTTCCAGCCATTAGGAAAAAAACGAAATATTTCCTTTTTGATTGATTTGATTGATCCCGGTATCAGAGAAGCGCTACCTCTGAAGTCTCCTGCCAATCTTTACCGGTAATCACGTGGCCTACTTTACATATAGCAGACCACAGTGGTCTTATTTTCGGGCAAGACCACCATAGATGTAGTAGTTTATCTCTCTATTTGCCACATCGCCAACATAGATCAGACATAGCTGGATTAATTTTATTTAGTAGGACCAGGCAGCGATACCATCTTGTCATGATCTTATATTTGCGTTCTTGTGACTGAGATGACAGTTATTTTAAAAGTGAGGGAGAACATTTTGTCTCATTATTCATGAGACAGATTTTAACCTAATTCTCGCTCCCAGTCTTGGACATAAAAAGGGCGTTCCGGAAATGCATGCAATAATAGAATGCCAAACGTTTTAGATAAGACATGGGGGCACTTTGTATCAAAGAGGCATAACTTCCCAAGCCGAGTCAAATCCCTGCATATACTTAATTTATCCAGACCAAAATTTCGTAACTGGAAATATTGAAGCCACTCCCCTGCCTTTGGACAAGAGCGGTAACTAAGCTCACCCAGAGTTTTCAAGCCACTGTCCGTATATGATTGGCAGATGGGTGAGGGATGTGGTGGTTGCCAGCAAAGGAAACTTATATCTGACATTCCGGGTGGAAACCCTGGATACCCAGTACTGGAGTCAGTGGCCCTGGGCGTGAAGATACTTTATATTTCACAATTACTTTGTCCCATACGTGTAAGATAGATGAAATCAGAGGCGTTTGCAGCATTGTACGTGGCCGATCAGTAGGAAGGAGCAATGGGAGAGAGGTCAGTGGTACAGGCACTAGATTGGACTCAAGAGTAACCCATTGCTTGAGAGATCCACGATGGAACCAATCTAGCACCCTACTAAGTAATGCCGCCACATGCTATAATTCCAGGTGTGGCAAGCCAAATATATTTTAGTAATATAGATCATGTCGATTTAAAAAAAGAGCGTGTGACCTGAATTGGGATTGTTTGAAAAATATACAGAAATCTAGGTAGGATGTCCATCTTAAAGAGTGACATCCGTCCCAGCCATGAGTGTTGCATTGATGAGCATTTCTTAAGGCGAGATTGTATGACGTTATAAAGTTGTCTGGGTATCTGAATCCCCAGGTAATTAATTGAGTACTGGGCCCATTGGAACGAAAATGTATCAACAAGGGATGCTTGCATGTCTTCCGGTAGAGTAATATTTAAACAATATGATTTTGCCGCATTCATTTTAAAATTGCTGAAAGAGCCAAAAAGTTCTAACTCCTTTAACCAGTTGCCGACCACCCACCGTGGATTGACGGCGGCAACATGGCTCTCCTGCTCGAATCGCCGTCACCTGACGGCGGTCGCAGGAGCAAGTATTGTGGGCGTGCACGTGCCGCCGGAGGGGGCGCCAGCGGGGGAGCCAATCAGCAGGTGGGGCGAACTCGATGCCTGCCAGCTACCCGCCATCGCTCCCTGCTAGTGACAGAACGTGGATCCGTGTATGTAAACAAGCAGATCTATGTTCTGACAGGGGAGAGAGTGATCGTATGTTCCCAGTATATGGGAGCAGCGATCACTCTCCTCCCCCAGTCATCCCAGTCCCCATACAGTTAGAAACACCTAGCAGGGAACACATTTAACCCTTTGATCGTCCCCTAGTGTTAACCCCTTCCCTGCCAGTGACATTTACACAGTAATCAGTGGCTATTTATAGCTCTGATTGCTGTATAAATGTCAGTGGTCCCAAAAAAGTGTCAAAAGTGTCCGATCTGTCCGCCGCAATATCACAGTCCCGCTAAAAATGGCAGACCGCCACCATTACTAGTAAAAATAAATAAATAAAAATGCCATAAATCAATTCTCATGGTTTGTAGACAAATTAGTCAATATACGCTAATTGCAATTTTGTTTACAACAAATATGTAGAATATACATCGGTCTAAACTGATGAATACATTTTTTTTTTCATATTTCATAGAGGTGATCAAATATCATCAAAAGAAAGCTCTATTTGTGGGAAAAAAAGGACATTAATATTATTTGGGTACAACGTCCCACGCCCGCGCAATTGTCAGTCAAAGAGACGCAGTGCCGAATCCCAAAAAAGTGTTCTGGTCAGGAAGGGGGCAAATCCTTCCGTGGCTGAAGTGGTTAAAGTGGAGCTCCAGGATCCTCCAAAAAAATCAGCAGCTACAAAATGATAGCAACTAAAAAAACATAGAACACAATAATATCAAAATAAAAGCAAAGTCATTAAAACTTTAAGATATAAATAACAGAAACCATTTTAAGAAACATCTTTTTAATATCAGGAATATCTGGATTCCTGCATTAACGACTCCTACAATATTATAATAATAAAAGAAACAGTAACAATAAAATGCACTTTTTATATTGTCACATGCTTAATTAAACTCCAGTCTTAACTTTTTTTTCCCCCAAACTTATAGCAAGCCCTCTCCTGTGTTGAAACAAATGATTGTTAATTCCCTGCAAACTTGCATCTAATATAGGATCATTTGAAGCTGTATATAAAAACACATCCCTGGCTCCCTTTAGATGTGCATGCTCAAGCAACCAATCAGCAGAGAGAACAGCTAAAGTCTACACCACCTAGTAGCCAGCAGGGAGGAGCATGCTTGTCTAAAGGGATACCAGGGATGTGTTCTTTTATATAATGCTTTTGACAGAGGATCCAAGGTAAAGAGCTGTGACTTTTAAAGGAGAATGTTAAACACATATATTCTTAAGACAAAATTGTGCTTGAAATGATCGCTCTGGAGACACGGTCTCTGCAACATATAGTTTAAAGGTGGTCCCTCCCTGGGCAAGCCGCTAAATACACAATACATATAGGGTTGCTGGGATTCTTGCCACATAATTTGTATTTCTGTCTATCCAGTGCTGAGCTCTGCTACATAGCACAGCCCTGGTTAGCAGGTGAGACCTCCCCTTCTCTGTTGCAGTCAAGTAACGCGTAGGACTTGTTTATACTTGCTTCAATATATGATATCGGACACGCTTTTTTTTTAAAGCACTCTGAATGCCAATCAAAGCCAGCCTGGAGCAGAGCAACTAGCAGATGGCACATGTGGTGTGCAACATGGGACACTATAGCAGAACGTGAGCGGGGACTGGAGAGAGAGGACCGAGTGGCAGAGGATCAGCAGAGTAGGGGGGACTAGAGCAGGAGAAACTTGCAGATGTCACACGTGGTGAGCAGCATTATAGCAGAAGGTGAGTGGGGACCATAGAAAGAGGAGGATCATCAAACCAGAGGATCAGCAGAGCCGGGGGTACTACTGAGCGGGAGATCAGAAGAGCTGGGCATACTACTGCTGAGTGGGAGTTCAGAAGAGCTGGGGGTTACTGCTGAGTGGGGCATCAGCAGAGCTGGGGGTTACTACTGAGTGGGGCATCAGCAGAGCTGGGGGTTACTACTGAGTGGGGCATCAGCAGAGCTGGGGGTTACTACTGAGTGGGGCATCAGCAGAGCTGGGGGTTACTACCGAGTGGGGCATCAGCAGAGCTGGGGGTTACTACCGAGTGGGGCATCAGCAGAGCTGGGGGTTACTACTGAGTGGGGCATCAGCAGAGCTGGGGGTTACTACCGAGTGGGGCATCAGCAGAGCTGGGGGTTACTACCGAGTGGGGCATCAGCAGAGCTGGGGGTTACTACTGAGTGGGGCATCAGCAGAGCTGGGGGTTACTACCGAGTGGGGCATCAGCAGAGCTGGGGGTTACTACCGAGTGGGGCATCAGCAGAGCTGGGGGTTACTACTGAGTGGGGCATCAGCAGAGCTGGAGTTTACTACTGAGTGGAGCATCAGCAGAGCTAGGGGTACTACTAAGCAGGGGATTGGGTAAATTAGGGTACTAATAAGTTAGGGATCTGCTGAACAGGGGTACTTATGATTTGGGGATCTGCTGAGTGGGGGTACTACTGGGCTAAAACAAATAGAAAATCAACACACACACAGGGCATTCATTAAAGCATCACAGAAGCTTCAAAAAAGCATGTTAAAGGAGAAGTGTAAAAGAGCCCTTACAGGTCTAGCCCCTGCTCCATCCTATGAGCGGGCAGTGAAAAGAGAAGTAGTACACTAATATGCTCTTCTCCCTAGCAGCATGTCCCTTGCACTGCAGGAAGTGAAGGCAATACTATCTAATTTAAGAAGCTTGCAGTGTGCAGTGAAAACAAAGTAGACAATTTCAGCACAGGAGAGGAGCCAGTACAACTGTGCAAGGGAAGACCTGGAGTTCATCTTTAACATGTTGACGTAATTTCAAAAATGGTTTCCACTCTTTTTCAGTCTTTTATTTAAATAATGACTGGTGACTCTGCCATGAAGGTCCATGTTCAGGCACTTCCTGCTCTGGGGTGACAATGGGGTCCTCATCTGTTATCCTGTCACATGCTCCCCTGATCAAGAGCACAAGGGGCTACATTGCACAGGTATGGTCTGCCATTGTCACTCAGTAAAAAGGTCCAGAGCAATGATAGGCAGCTGATGTCGGATCTAGTGCATGCTGACCGGTAGTGGATTAAAAAGACCGGATGAGCTTAGCAGCACTGAGATTCAAACATAAGATAGGAAAAAAAGTTACGTTATGGGAAAAAACTATGTGAATCTTTTACGATACACCTTGCTTAAGGCTGCATTCACATTACATCGTTTTGAATCGTGGGCAGATTTGCCGCAATTTGACAGCGCTGATGTGTAAAAGACAAATCTCGGGACTTGCATTTGAAATGCCATTTATTTGAATGATACCTCGTATCGCGGTGCGGGTCTGCCGTGATTGTCGCAAGATTAATCGTGCTGCGATCGTAGCAACCCGTATTGCGTGGCGCATGTTGTCCCAAAGTAGCTCATGAACAATTATTGGGCGACATGCATGCCGTGATTTTAGGGCGCAACAATTGTGGCAGACCTGCACTGCGATTTGAGGCGTCATTCAAATGAATGGCATCTCAAATGCGAGTCCCGCGATTTGTCATTCACACATTGGCGATGTCAAATCGCAGGCAGATTTGTGCTAAATCTGCCAGCGATTCAAAACACTGTAGGGTGAATGCAGCCTTAGGGTTAACGTCTTCTTTGATTGAATCACTATCAAATGCAAAGCTAACCTTAGATCCTCTGCAGATACCTGAACATTCTGCAGAAGAACATTATGATACGATAGAACTTTCATTGGTCCCTCAACAATTGCAATCCCTCAATGCTGTGAGGCAGCAAATGTAAGAATTTTTCTCCACCATGCTGGGGAGAATAGTTGGTGTTCTCCTTAAACAGAACGCTATGTACATATACTAAAACAGCTTAACGCATATCTCGTTTGTCTATAGAAAATTGTTCCATTGGGTCTGTGAAAGACCCAG
This sequence comes from Glandirana rugosa, assembly GCA_018402905.1. NCBI lineage: Eukaryota > Metazoa > Chordata > Amphibia > Anura > Ranidae > Glandirana > Glandirana rugosa. Next base: position 43,362 of record BLSH010335163.1, read on the forward strand.
GTGGTCTTCAGAAAACTTGAGGCAAACCCCAATTATTCTTGTTGGAGAGCAGTGTCCTCCTCCATAGCAAAGTCCCATGAACACCACTTGTTTAGAGTTTTCCTTATAGTAGACTCATGAACGTTGATATTATCGAGTGCCAGAGATGCCTTCAGGTCCTTTGCCGTCACCCTAGTGTTGTCCCTTATATGTTTGAGGATTGTGTTGCGTGCCTTTGCACCGATCTTTGTAGGACGCCCACTCCTAGGGAGAGTGGCAACCGTGCTGAATTTTTTCCATTTGTAAATGATCTTTCTGACTGTGGATAGATGCAGACTCAAGTCTTTGGCAATTCTTTTGTAACCCTTTCCACTCTTATGAGCTTCAACAACTTGTTTCCTGAGGTCCTCTGAGATCTCTTTGGATCGGCCTAACTTCGACACGGCCCCTGTCCGTTTATGCTGAGTAACAGGAGAGTCTTGAACGATAAAAGTCTCAGTGTCCCCCAGATCATTTGCCCCAGAAGACACATCCTCTTCCCTGGAGGACACATCTTCTTCTACTTTCCCAGATGTGTCTGCTTCCCTGGAGGACACATCTTCTTCATTCCAGGATAGGTCTTCTTCCCCAGAGGACACATGTTCTTCTTTCACCCGAATGTTTCCCTGTTGGGCTGAAAATTCATCATGGCCATCTAAATTTTCCTCTGGACTTGAGGTTGAGGTTTTTGTCTGGTCACCGGGTGCAGTAATGGTGGTACGGAGGGTGGATTCTCTTCCAACAGATACAGACATATGGGACCTCCTCCCAGCAGACTGCCTTTTCCTCACTTTTAGCTTATTACTTAGACCATCTTCACAGAGACTGCTGTCCTTGTTACCTTTATCCTCCATCTTTTTGACAAGACTGTGAAATATCTCCAATGTGTTATTGGTTAAAGTTCCATCTACCAGAAAAAAAAAAAAAAAAAAAAGCATGAAGATGGAAAAATTCAATACCAACTATATACATGTGGTGAAACGTTATGGTGGAGCTATGGAACCAGTCAAGAAATATAAGGATAATCCTATAATAGGGATGTATAACCAAATGCCAAAAGCAAATACGATTACTGTGCCTAAAAGTGGACCTTCATCCCACCCTTTTTGTGTCTTTAAAGGGAACCAAAGCTGAGCATTTGGCCTCAAACAGTTTTGACTGTAGAGTAGCCTACTGAGCCTAAGAATGATGTATGTAACCCAGCCTTTCTCAACCTTTTCAACGCCGAGGAACCCTTGAACAAAATTCTCCGGTCTCGGGGAACCCCTGTTAAAAATGTAAAATCTACAACTCATGATGAATTAGTGTGATGGTCAATGGGAAGAACGCTCCTTAAACTTGTGGTCATTAGGAAGCATTACCCCCTTACAGATCGCTAAAAAGATCAGTGATGTCATTGGGAATTTATCTGAGAGGTAGAAATTGACCATTGCTCAAGGAACCCTTAGCAACCTCTGGAGGAACCCTAGGGTTCCACGGAACCCTGGTGGAGAAACCCTGATGTAACCCCTCATTTAGCTTTGTTTAGTTTGAGGAGGACATGTGGTGGAAGACCCCTTCAGGTCCGATAGTTGTCAGCCACCTGAACCCATACTGATAATACAAGCGGTCTTCCAGCTTCTAAGTAACCATGACCGTTCAAAATGCAGAACCCTGTAACTGCTCATACCCTCTTTATCTATGTGGCTGTATATCACACACTCCGTAGACCAGGTGTGTTACCAGCATTTCGGATGCCTGTGCCCCCCTGCTGTGTGAAATGGTTGCATCCTTTGACCTTTACGTCATTACTAGACTCAGCAGTGACACAGGGGGTCGGAGGTAAAAATCATCATTTATTTGCTAGAAAATTACTCAGAACCCCCAAACATTATATATATATTTTTAGCAGAGACCCTAGGGGAAAAAAAAAAAAAAAAAAGTGGTCATTTCAAATTATTATGTCACGCTGAGTAAATAGATACCCAACATACCTCTCCATAGGCTAAGCTTTACAAAAATTTCTACAGGTTACCAGTTTAGAGTTACAGATGAGGTCTAGTGTTAGAATTAGTGCTCTCGCTCTAACACACGCGGCGATACCTCACGTGTTGTGCGAACGCCGTTTACCTACGCATGCGTTCGCTTTTGCGTGCGAGCATGAGGGGAAGGGGGCGCTTTAAACATTTTATTTTAATTATTTTTACACTGTCCCTTTATTTTTTTCCCCTTTCTTTAATCACTTTTATTACTATTACAAGAAATGTAAACGTCCTTTGTAATAGAAATAAGGCATGACAGGACCTCTTTATGGAGGGGGGGAGGGGGGGGGGGGGGGGGGGG
>BLSH010335163.1:45711-83403 GCA_018402905.1 Glandirana rugosa
ACTCCCCTGCCGACGACGAGTGTCCTACGCTAAAGACCAGCGGTACCGCTGGTCCTTAACAGCTCGAGACCGGATCCGGTAGAAATAAAACTCGTTGTAAAGATAAAAAAAGTCTAGGAGTCTCTCAAGAAATAGTACTCCACGGTACAACTTGAAGGTCACTGGTCATACTCTCTCACTCTCGCTATTGTGGTGTAAATTGTGTGGACAAGGGGTAAGTGTGGACTCTGGAAAATTACGATTGCTCAGTATAACAGTGTAAATTTGCTGTCCCCTCAAAATAACTCAACACACAGCCATTAATGTCTAAACCACTGCCAACAAAAGTGAGTACACCCCTAAGTGAAAATGTCCAAATTTGGCCCAATTAGCCATTATCCCTCCCCAATGTCATGTGACTCGTTAGCATTAAAAGGTCTCAGGTGTGAATGGGGAACAGGTGTGTTAAATGTGGTGTTATCGCTCTCACTCTCTCATACTGGTCACTGGAAGTTCAACATGGCACCTCATGATAAAGAACTCTCTGAGGATCTGAAAAAAATAGAAATGTTGCTCAAAATAAAGATGGCCTAGGCCAGAGCTCGACAATTCCTGGTCGCCATGGCGACCAGAAATCGCATCCTGTGAGCAGCAGCCGTCCCCTCACCATCTAACCGCATCTCCAAACCGTTCTCTGCCTAAGCTGACAGCTGTTAAAGAAAACAAAAGAAAAACCGGGCAGTCTGCCAACACTGTTGATAACTAAGGCTCCATGCACACTGGACGCTCTCTGGGCGTCGGGCAGCAGATGCTGCTTAGAAAACCTTCTTTTGCATAGTTTATCTGCGTTTATTGGCGTTGGCATTTTTGAGCGTTTTTTTTTTTTTTTACTTCATTAGCTTCCATTGACTATAAAAAACGCCGGACGCCAATAAACGGCGTTTATGAGTGTTTATCGGCGTCTAGCAGTTTTTGTGGTCAGAAGAACGACTCCTAAACGCCAATTCAGGGCGTTCAGATAACAGCCCATAAACGCCACTGCTGTTAAAGGACAATTAACGTCCATGTGTGCATGGACACATAGGATAACATAAAGGGGAGTTTTTGGGCTGTTAAATAAAACGCCCAAACTGCCAAAAATGGTCGTTTATCAGCTACAGTGTGCATGAGCCCTTAACACAGAAGATACAAAAACATACAAAGTATATTTTTGTTGTTTTAGATCAAAGGAATTTATTCTGTCTCTAGCTAAAGGAAATTTAACCACTTAAAAGACTAAACCTTTTCTGACATATGTTGCTTACAAGTAAAAAAAAAAAAAAAACTGTATTTTCTGCTAGAAAATTACTTAGAACCCCCAAACATTATATATATTTTTTTAGCAGAGACCCTAGAGAATAAAATTGTGGTTGTTGCAATATTTTATGTCACATGGTATTTGCTCAGCGGTCTTTCAAACGCAATTTTTTTCTGAAAAAATACACTTTTAATGATTTTAAAAAAAATAAACAGTAAAGTTAGCCCATTTTTTTTTTTGTATAATATAATAGATGATGTTACACCGCGAGAATCCTGATCTTTATTCTAAGCAACAAAATCGTGCTAAAGCCCTGTGAACCATCAACAATTACCACTCTTTATGTGCAGCTGGGCTCCTGTATTTCATGGTGACCGGAAACCCACCAGAGCAATGAATAGTCACCATGGGGGACACACATGTGGGCAGGAAGTGGCTGCAAAGAGGCAGCAGAAGATCAGCAGCACTGGAATACTTCTTTCATCCTTTTTTTGTATTTTATTTAAAGTGCCACTAAGGGTTCATTTAGATGTGCAGTAGAGACATGTTTTTGCCATCCTTAAGCTGCATTAGGCAGCAGATGAGGGCGTTTTACATGCCACAGTCACAATACATTCGGCATAATAAAAAGTTTCCCCCATAACAGGATTTTAGTGTCACTCTTTCTGGCCAGCCTATAACCCTGATGTAACGGTTATTGACTGGCTGCTCTGCTGTAAGTTGGGGGCGCAAATTACTTGCCTTGCCCGGGGCGCTGACAACTCAACACTACGCTAAAAAAACCTGGCTCCTAACTTTTTTAGCTGGCTCCTAGATTCAAAGCAAATTTGTCAAGCCCTGGCCTAGGCTATTAGAAGATTTGCAAGACCCTGAAACTGAGCTGCAGCATGGTGGCCAAGACCATACAGTGGTTTAACCGGACAGGTTCTACTCAGAACAGGCCTCACCATGGTGGACCAAAAAAGTTGAGTGCAGTGCTCAGCATCATATCCAGAGGTTTTCTTTGGGAAAAAAAACGTATGAGTGCTGCCAGCATTGCTGCAGAGGTTGAAGGGGGGGGGGGGGGGAGTCAGCCTGTCAGTGCTCAGACCATACGCCACACACTGCATCAAATTGGTCTGCATGGCTGTTGTCCCAGAAGGAAGCCTCTTCTAAAGCTGATGCAGAAGAAAGTCTGCAAACAGTTTGCTGTAGACAAGCAGACTAAGGACATGGATTACTGGAACCATGTCCTGTGGTCTGATGAGACCAAGATAAACTTATTTGGTTCAGATGGTGTCAAGAGTGTGTGGTAGCAACCAGGTGAGAAATACAAAGATAAGTGTGTCTTGCCTAAAGTCAAGCATGGTGGTGGGAGTGCCATGGTCTGGGGCTGCATGAGTGCTGCTGGCACTTGGGAGCTACAGTTCATTGTGGAAACCATGAATGCCAACATGTACTGTGATATACTGAAGCAGAGCATGATCCCGTCCCTTCACAGGGCAGTATTCCAACATAACGACCCCAAACACACCTCCAAGATGATCACTGCCTTGCTAAAGAAGCTGAGGGTAAAGATGACAGACTGGCCAAGCATGTCTCCAGACCTAAACCCTATTGAGCATCTGTGGGGCATCCTCAAACGGAAGGTGGAGGAGCGCAAGGTCTCTAACATCCACCAGCTCTGTGATGTTGTCATGGAGGAGTGGAAGAGGACTCCAGTGGCAACCTGTGAAGCTCTGGTGAACTCCATGCTCAAGAGGGTTAAGGCAGTGCTGGAAAATAATGGTAGCCACACAAAATATTGACACTTTGGGCCCAATTTGGACATTTTCACTTAGGGGTGTACTCACTTTTGTTGCCAGCAGTTTAGACATTTATGGCTGTGTGTTGAGTTATTTTGAGGGGACAGCAAATTTACACTGTTATACAAGCTGTACACTCACTACTTTACATTGCAGCAAAGTGTAATTTCTTCAGTGTTGTCACATGAAAAGATAGAATAAAATATTTACAAAAATGTGAGGGGTGTACTCACTTTTGTGAGATACTGTATCACCACTTCAACCTAAGGACATCATATGAGCAGGAAGTGGTTAAGTTCTGAAATTAGAGACCCTAGAGAATAAAATAGTGGTCTTTCCAATTTTTTACCATATTAGCACAGGGGTTTATGAAATACAACATTTCACTTTAATAAAAAAAAAAAAAAAAAACACCTTACACTAAAGTTAATGTAAGGCACACAAATGCAACAAATGACCCAATTTTCTGATAAAATTAAAAAGCTGAGGTTGCACCGAGTAAATAGATACCCAACATGTCAAGTCAGTGTGTAGCTGTGAAACGGCGACCAACTTCAGTACCGTATATTTTGCAGAGGCGATGCTTTAAAGGCCCCTACAGGTCATCACTTTAGCGTTAAAGGGGAGCGAAGGCCTCATTCACATCACACGTGTTCCTGCTCGCAATTTTTGTACAGCGACGCACGCGTTTCACGCATAGGGCAGCCAGTTCACTTGGATGGGCTGCCCCATACAAGAAACTCAAGGACCAAATTTGTCCAGACACATTTTAGAATTAATGGCAAAAATAAAAAAATTGCAGCTAGTTTGAGGTGCCCTTAAGAACGAAAGGCATCCAAATGTGGGCTCTGCTGCGCCTGTACTGCGATTTAGAATTGCATGTCGATTCTGCCCACAATTCCAAACTGCCGGCCTAAAAACTTACAGAGGGCAGCCCAAACCCTGTGTGCCGGAATGATGGCCTCCTGTGCATGTGTAAGAGTGGCGTCATCTCGCGCCAGCCAATAGAGACGGCTAAAAACTGAAACACTGAAGAAGATGCCGGTGCCGCACAGGACCGCTGAAGGAAAGGTGATCTAACTGATCCCAATGACAGGGATCTACAGGGATCAGTAGATCTCTTACATGCCCACTGTCAGAACGGGGAACCGCTGGATTTACATCGGCGGTTCCCCGTTCTCTCTGGCAGGTCATCGCGGCTCGCCAGAGGACTGCCAGAGACGTGGGCACACTCCTGCAGAGTGTGGCAGGCATGAGCGAGCCTCCAATGGTGGGCTCCCATCCGCTAACTGCGCACATGCGGATCACCGCTTATATACGGCAATTTACGGAACAGAGCCACACTGCCGCCATATAAATACAGTACGTGGTCGGCAAGTGGTTGATAAGACATTCGGGGTATAGAAGATCCCCTGATATCTCGCCTGTTCTCCAATGAAGCACAGATTACGCTTTCTTAGCTTCTTCGCGGCTATACTGGATAAGGACAGTGACACTGGGATATTGTACACATCACTTCCGGGTCACTGGCAGGAAAGGGAGATCGGTGAACGCACGCTCACCAATCTCCCCATACAGAGCGGGGGTAGGGTTGCCACCTCATCCCTTTAATCCAGGACAAATATTAATTACACAGGTTCTGTGGCTGATTAAGGTGGTAATTAAAGTCACTTGGTGCCTTATCTGCATTAAATCAGCCTCAGAACAACCTGTGCAATCAATATGTATTCTGGATTAACTGCAGGTTGACGGCGACAAAGTGGCTCGATATCGCAAACCGCCGTCATACGACGGCGGCTGCGAGATCGTGCACTGTAAGCGTGTGTGTGCCGCCGGAGACGCGCCCGCACACTCACTGTGTTCGGGGGGGGAGCCAGTGCGGCGGACTCGATCGCCGCCGGCTACCTGCGATGCCCCCCCCACACTGAAAGAACGGAGGTCCGTGTAAGTAAACATGGACCTCCGTTCTGTGAGAGGGGGAAGGGCTGTGATCACAGCCTTCCTCTACATCACTGGTGTCAAACTGGCGGCCCTCCAGCTGTTGCGGAACTACAAATCCCATGAGGCATTGCAAGGCTGACAGTTACAAGCATGACTCCCACAGGCAGAGGCATGATGGGACTTGTAGTTTAGCAACAGCTGGAGGGCTGCCAGTTTGACACCCCTGCTCTGCATGGAAGCTGTGATCACTTCCCTTCCCCTGCTAGGGCAGCCCCCATACAGTTAGAACACGCCCAGGGAACACAGTTAACCCTTAGAGCACCCCCTGCAGGTTATCCCCTTCACTGCCAATGGCATTTACACAGTAATCAGTGCATTTTTATAGCACTGATCGCTGTATAAAAGCCAATGGTCCTAAAAAAGTGCCAAAATGGTCCGACATGTCCGCCCTAATATCGCAGTACCGCTAAAAATCGCAGATCGCCGCCAATACTAGTAAAAAAAAAACTAAAAAAAAAAACCCCAGAAATGAATTCTCATCATCCGTAAACACGGCCACTTTTGCGCAAACCAATCAATAAACGCCAATTGCGATTTTTTTTATCACAAATATGAGGAAGAATATAAATCGGCCAAAACCGATGGAAAAAAATGTTCTTTTGTATTTTTTTTTTTGGATTTGTATTTTAGCAAAAAGTAAGAAATTTGGGGTTTTTTTGCAAAATTGTCGCTCTTTTGTTTATAGCGGCGATCAGAAATGACGCAGCGGTGATCAAATACCACCAAAAGAAAGCTCTATTTGTGGGAAAAAAAGGACGCAAATTTTGTTTGAGTACAACGCCGCACGACCGCGCCATTGTCAGTTAAAGCGACGCAGCGCCGAATCGCAAAAAAGTGCTCTGGTCCTAAAGCTGGAAAACCTTCCGGGGCTGAAGTGGTTAAAGGGATGATGTGGCAACCCTAAGCGGGGGCTGGAGAGCCAGGGCATCGCAACCCCCACACACTGATCACAGGTGCAATGCTCTGCAGGATCCAATACAAGCATGGAACAAATGCATGGGTTACATTGTTGCACAAGGTGGACTATCCCTTTAAGACTACAAAAGTTCACAGGCAGCCTTCTCTGAGTCAGTGCCATGGCAGAATTCCCCCCTCATCACACCAGACACCCCCCTGTACCCCCATACTACACTCATCTACCTCATTCCACCGCTACCGCTCTCCTCCTTCTCTCCACAATGCACTCCTTCTACAGGAAGATGTCACCAGCCTGGCCCCGCCCTTTCCGGAGGTCCACACATGATTTGGGTGCATCCGCTATCTCCTGCGCATGTGCGACAATTCTAAGGAGATAGAGACAGGAAACGCTCCTGTTGAGACAGGAAGTAGTTATGCGGCCATCTTTCAGAAGGGCAAACTGGATAGCGGATGTGTGTCGCCTGTCTGTATGATCTGCCTTCCCTCAATTGTTATTAGAGGAAGATATGTGAGGCGATGCTCCTTCTAAATCATCTACAGTGCAACATAAGGATTATAGTAATAATAAAATTATTATTAACAATAAAATGACGACGAGTATTATTATCACAAATAATCTTACTTTTTATTTTTGTCTTGTAGATGATTCAGCATAGCCAGCTCTTAAAATACATTACTGTAATATTAATAATCATATTGTCATTATTATTATATTGCAGATGAGTTAGAAGGACCAGCTTCCAAAATATCTAAAATGTAATACTGTAATAATAGTTATTATTATTATTGTTTATAAAAATAATTATGATTATTATTTTTGTATTGATTCAGAAAGGGCAGCTCCTAAAATATATTGCTGTAATAATAGTAATCATTATTATTAATAATAATAATAATAATGTCATTATTATTAATGATATTATTGTAATCAATAATATTCATTTTATTATTATTATTATTTTTGTGTTGTAGATGATTCAGAAAGGCTAGCTCCTAAAATATATTACTGTAATAATAACCATTAGTGATATTGCCACTATTATTATTATTGTATTGTAGATTATTTAGATAGAAGGACCAGCTCCTCAAATATATTACTGTAATAATAATAATAATTATTATTATTAGTGTTGTCATTAATATTAATAATACTTTTATTATCATTATTTTTATTATAATGTAATTATTATTATTAATAGTGTTGTCATTAATATTAATAATAATTGTATTATTTTTTATTATTATTTATTTTATAATTATTATTGTTATTATTATCTTATTATTATTGTATTTTAGATGATTCAGAAGGCCAGCTCTTAAAATATTTTACTGTAATAATAATATTTATTATTATTAATAATAATATTGTCATTATTATTATTATTCTTTTTATTATTATTATTGTTGTATTGTAGAGTATTTAGATAGAAGGACCAGCTCCTAAAACATATTACTGTAATAATAATAATCAATATTAGTATGAATAATATTTTTATTATTATTATCATTAATATTATCATTATAATTATTGTGTTGTAGATGGTTCAGAAAGGCCAGCTCCCGAAATATATTACTGTAATAATATTAATAATTATTATTAACATTGACATTATTATTATTATTTTTGTATTGTAGATAATTCAGAAGGGCCAGCTCCAAAAATATATTACTGTAATGATAATAACAATTATTAATATTATTGTATTGAAGATGATTAAGAAGGGCCAGTTCCTAAAATCTATTACTGTAATAATAATAAATGGAGCAAAAAAAGCTGCTGTACCCTCACTATTCCTTGGCAGGTAGAGGCACAGCAGCAGCTCCCAGGAGAAGGAGCTCAGAGTGCTGAAAAGTGGCCTGACACAAATTTTTAAACCCACATCTTGAGCTGGGGGGACATATATCAATTATGTGACATAGCAAAGCAATGCTAAGCCGGAGCGGTGAGACCCATCATGAGATGTATTACGAGGTGACGGACGGAGTCATAAATTCCTGCTCTGAATGAGACCTGACCCTGACCATTATGGAAATCGGTCTTATCTTCAGCTACATCACTAACCTCATCTCAAGATACCAACCTAACTGTTCTCTCCAGTCCTCACAAGACCTCCTGTTCTCTAGCTCCCTGTCTCCCCCGCCTGTGCTTACCTCCATGACTTCCCCTAAACCTCTCCCATCCTCGGTAACTCCTTACCTCAATCTGCCCGACTATCTCCTACTCTATCCACCTTGAGCTGATCCCTGAAAAATCTTCTCTTTAGAGAAGTCATCCTGCTCCTAACTAGTAAACTGTCTTTTTACTTTCTCCTTTAGCTCATCCCCCACAGTTATTAACTTTTGTATTACATGACCTTCCCTCTTAGATTGTAAGCTCTAACAAGCAGGGTCCTCTGATTCCTCCAGTATTGAATTGTATTGTAACTGTACAGTCTGCGGTCATTTTGTAAAGTTCTGTGCAGACTAGTGTTGCTATATAGTTCCTGTATAATACTGATAATAATAATAAATCAGTCTTTGAACTTTGCAAACTGTTGCACCTGACCGTCCAGGAATATAGGCACACAGGACAGGTCTGTAATCATGCCACAAAGATTTGCTACCTGAATTGTGAGTAATTAGGTTGCTGTTTTATGATGAATGTCCCCCGTGTGCTGGCCTCATATTTCCTCCCAGGGACATATGGCCTGGGGGGGCGATGGAGGAAAGAGTACAACCCATGAATCCTACTTGTTTTCACTGGCCCGTTCCTGTCTGCTTTGAGCTGATTAATACTGCTATCACTTCTCCTGTCAGATGGAACTCCTGGAGGCCTGGCAGTTATACTGATCAACCGAAGTCTCCAAGCAAAATCCAGCGATTTCCCAGCTATGGACATTATTAGGTAGTGAGGCACTCTCATTGCACAGAGGTCCTTGGTTGACCAATTAGGAAATGAAAAGAAAGGTCTTTGCGTAAAGACAGGAGTTAATACTTACCTGACCCACTACTCATACAGAGGCGGGCTTCCCAATCATGTCATCACTATGATTGGTTGTCTCAGCGGTCAGATGATCGTAAGCCCTCCTCACCAGCTGGTGATCATAAACAGCTCAGCCAATGTGTTTGGAGCACGCTTTCAAAACAGAACAGTGGAGCCGGCTGCGTATGGGCCCACCTGCCGCGTTGGCGCATACGACCAATACACTAGTGGGAAGAGGTTAAAAATAAGCCATCTTTGTGAATTGAGCCAATGTGTTTTTATACTCTTAATCAAAGGGTAACACGAGACAAGTACTTCACTGGAGTCAGAGGTTCAAAAAATTGGCACATATTGAGTACTTATTTCTGCTGAAAGCATTCTAAAATTAAAAATTATTTTTTGCATAATTTTTCTTTTGGATTGTCTTTGAAACAACAGAGAAGCCAAGATGCCGCAGGCCTAAAACAGGATCTACACATGATACCATGCCTTGAAAAAGTATTCATACCGCTTGAAATTTTCCACATTTTGTCATGTAACAACCAAAAATGTAAATGTATTTTATTGGGACTTTATGTGATAGACCAACACAAAGTGGCACATAATTGTGAAGTGTAAGGATAATTATAAATGGTTTTCAAAATATTTTACAAATAAATATGTGAAAAGTGTGGCGTGCATTTGTATTCAGCCCCCTTTACTCTGATACCCCTAACTAAAATCTAGTGGAACCAATTGCCTTCAGAAGTCACCCAATTAGTAAATAGAGTCCACCTGTGTGTCATTTAATCTCAGTATAAATACAGCTGTTCTATGAAGCCCTCAGAGGTTTGTTAGAGAACTTTAGTGAACAAACAGCATAAGGGCAAGGAACACACCAGACAGGTCAGGGATAAAGTTGTGGAGAAGTTTAAAGCAGGGTTAGGTAATAAAAAATATCCCAAGCTTTGAACATCTCACGGAGCACTTTTCAATCCATCATCCGAAAATGGAAAGAGTATGGCACAACTACAAATCTACCAAGACATGGCTGTCCACCTAAACTGACCGGCCGGGCAAGGAGAGTGTTAATCAGAGAAGCAGCCAAGAGGTACATGGTAACTCTGGAGGAGCTGCAGAGCTCAGGTCAGAGAATCTGTCCACAGGACAACTATTAGTCGTGCACTCCACAAATCTGGCCTTTATGGGAGAGTGGCAAGAAGAAAGCCATTGTTGAAAGAAATCCATAAGAAGTCAGGTTTTCAGTTTGCGAGAAGCAATGTGGGGACACAGCAAACATGTGGAAGAAGGTGCTCTGGTCAGATGAGACCAAAATTGAACTTTTTGGGCCAAAAGCAAAACGCTATGTGTGGCGGAAAACTAACTGCGCATCACCCTGAACACACCACCGCCACTGTGAAACATGGCTGTGGCAGCATTATGTTGTGGGGATGCTTTTCTTCAGCAGGGACAGGAAAGCTGGTCAGAGTTAATATGGACATGGATGGATTTGTCTATTTGGAAAGGACTCTCTCTGAGTTGTAGGTTAATAGACTGTGATGCCCACATAATGAATGTCTGTGACTGCACCGAAAGCAGCTGATGAATAATCTGGCTGTTCTGAGTGTATTTTTTCGTGGGGTCAAATCCAACTGCAACCTCCCCACAACTGTGTGCTATGCTCAAGATTGTGACGTGCTAGTCTACAGTCCAAGGGGTTAAAGCTGAAGTCCAGGAAAAGTTTGTGAAAAGTGAAGGCACACTATGAGTTATGTCCAAGGGGGTGCATTACATCACCTGGACTTATCTCTGGTGTCAAGTGGTGTTGTTTCTGGAACTAGCAAACACCATGAGATGAGAGGTTATTTAGCCACAGCTTACGGAACTCCTAGCAACCACTGGAGGAACCCTGGTTGAGAATGCCCGCTCTAGATTTATGAACCACTTTATAGTATAAAAGCTGAAACTCATCATCCACCTTTAACTGGAATCTGTTTACTTTCTCTATAAGTCTGTGCTTTTTGATATGTGGTCTTCTCCATCTGTTGCCCTTTGTGCATTATTATGATGTTTGTGTTGCTCTGTAGTGCCTTACCTACGTTTTATGTGCTGATGTTATCTTTTTGGCTCTGCCCCTTGTTAGTCTGACTTTAGAAGTGAAAGGTCCACTTTGATTGCTAGGCATCCTTATATTCACTCATGATTAACTAACAAACTTCCACCCCCACCCTTATAACAATATAAATTTGATCACCCTTATGGGGTCAGCACGTTGCTGGGGGAGCACATTGCATGGGCTGCTTTCTTTCACTTGTGATGCTTTCTACAAGTGATATGCACTTCAAGTTCTGCACTTCAGCGATTGCACAAAGCGAATAAATATAGCAAACTGCACTGAAAACAACTACCAAACTGCAGATGACCCGGTCTCTCTATTTAGCTCTCCCTCCCCTCTATAACATGCACTCTCTACCACTCCTTCTGGCACTTGTGTCCTCTCTCCTCAAACTCTCTTACCTTCACCCCCTCTTCTCCACCGCCCAGCTTTTATATATCACCCTGCCTTCTGTCATCTCCCTATTACTGCTCCTACCAAATTTTGCTCATTCTACATCCATATACTGATAAATCAGCCAGGACTCTGCGGCATGCCCCTCCATATAAATCACCCCCACATTACCTCCCTCACCCTCCTACTTCTCCTAACCTCTGGTGATATATCCCCAAACCCTGAGCCTCCATCATCTGTCTTTGCCTGACACTCCTTTCTTCCAACACCCTCTGGCAGCAGCCGCAACCCATAGAACCTAGTCTCTATTCCGCTTCTTCCCAAAACCAGCCTCCCCTTCTCCTGTACCCTCTGGAATGCCCGCAACAAACTCACTTCCCTCCACGACCTCTTTATCATAAATTCCTTTAACCTACTTGCCATTACCGAAAACTGGCTTCATGAATTCGACACTACTTCTCTGGCTTCCCTCTCCCACGGTGGCCTTCTTTGGACTCACTCCCCCAGACCAAGTGGACGGAAGGGAGGTGGAGTGGGAATCCTTCTAGCCCCATGCTGCGACTATCAGGTACTCCACCCTCTGTGACACTCTCCTCTTTTGAGGCACATTGCATTTGTCTATTCTCTCCTAATTATGTAAGAATTGCTGTCATTTACTGCCCCCCCTGGACCGGTATCAACTTTCCTTGATGACTTGTCTGCCTGGCTACCCTATTTCCTCTCTTCTGAAATACCCACAATCATTCTCGGCGACTCCAACTTCCCTGTTAACGCTATAACCACTATTACGTCTAAAACTTCAGTCTAACCTCCTCTCTTGACCTGAAGCAATGGATACAGGATCCTACTCACTCCAATGGCAACACCCTTGTCTTCTCTTATCTGCGCACTCTGTGCAACCTCTCCAACAATCCTCTCCCACTCTCTGATCACCACTTCATTAGTTTCACTCTCCCCCTGTCTTCTATCTCCTCTCCCTCCAACCGCCTAACAGTTACCCGTAGAAATCTTCGCCACCTCAACCCTTCTCATTTCTACTCTGCTACTGATCACTTCTATGACAAAATCTCACCCCTGTCGTGCCCCAACTTAGCCACTTCTGTCAGCTCACTGTCGTCCACGACACCAGAAGTCTCGGAAAACGTAGCCACGCTCTTGAGCGTCTGTGGCATAAGACTAAGTTCCAGGAAGACTTCAACCAATATAGAAAAAACAATAAGCTGCGCTCAAATCAATAAATAATAAATTACATATATAGAGTCCCAATGGTGTGGTATCCCTTGCACCACTAAAAGTCTGTGTTTTTCACACTGATTGTAGTATCACCACAAGGAAAACAGTGAAGTGAATAAGAGGTCCACCACCAATAGTTGTAGGGGGGCTTACCAGAACACTGAGTGTTCAGTTGCATATAAATCCCCGACCTGGGATGTATGGTCACTCTTATCTCCACCTCAGATAGGGGTCCCTTAGTCTCTATAGTGCACCTTCCACTGTTGGAGTCTCCAGGGGCTGAGGGTTCTTGTCACGTTCAGACACGCTCCCCGCTCACAGTTGTAAAGTGCATCACATAGGAGAAAGGAGGACTCGTAGTGAATTACGTTAAGATCCGTTTATTAAAATACAAGTAAATGTACTCACACTTTCCATAAAAAAGAAACGCATGTATGCCGGCCGGCTCTCATACACGAGACAAACATCAAAACACGGTGGTGACGTCAGCGCGCCCTCCTCCCGGACGTATGTTTCGTCACAAATGACGTCGTCAGCGGGGATAGGACGCGCCGCTGCATCACCACTCCTATACATACCAAAGGCCGTCCCCTAATCTGAGGCGCGAGCAGCCATATTGGGTCTGGGAAGAGTTACGTCTCCTCTGCCCAAAACTCACAACTATTAAAAATAGAACCAGCATTCTGCTCCACTAAAAAGCTTTACTGGTATTATCAATTATCTCATATCCATGACAAAATATTAAATTAATCTACAAGATAAAAAAGCGTATGGTACTATTTCATTGTTTTAAACGATCACTAAAGACTATACTTGTGCCCTGAAAAAGGGGGATGTCTATATCCAGAGACTGGCTACAGTGAATGTTTAAAAGAGGTCAGAGCAACTTTTCTTGTTGATTTCAACATTAAGAATCCTTTCAATCATCTGGATTTAGATTGCACCGTATAGCACGATATGCTGCTTACAATCATCCCTATGATTTAAAAAATCCTAAAAATGTATATAATATATAAACAATATATATAAAATATATATAAAAAAGTGAACATCTGGCCCGGTTATAAACAACTTAAAGGGCCATGTCCAATTATACCCTAAAAGAGGCCACTAGAGAATCAGATCGGGTTTACATTGATAGTCTCCCTCCCACAACTCAAACATCAGTCAAAATCTTAATATAAAAGTTTTTTTTTGTTGTTAACAAACTTTTCTATTCTTCTGCCGTAGCCGGACACCATTTTCCACATGGAAAATGGTGCCTCCTGGATGTTACCCGCAGGATTGTTAGATAGGAGTCGTTCTATTCCCATATTTTCATGTTACCACTCCACCACTATATTAAATGTTACAGTGGTGCTGTGATATATTTTTGGATTTTGGTCCCCAACTTAAAGTTTGAACTGTGGGTCCATTCGTATTGGGCCCATATTCAAACCTCATGACATATTAAGGCTCGGTCCAGGGATATATAAGAACGTATATGTTATGAGTTGTCAATAAATGCATTAGTGTCAACCTCTATGTTTAAACCGTGGGGGACAAAAGATCTTATTCTATAGATCCAGGACATCTCTAATTTAGAGATGCCCCTGATCAAAGAACCCCCCCGCCAATGAGATGTGTAATGATCCATCCCTAAAAAGATGGTCTTGGAGGGATCCCTATTATGGTGGTCTCTATAATGCTTAGATACTGAATGATTCCTAAATCCTGACAGGATATTAGTTATATGTTCGTTTAGACGAACTTGAAGAGGTCTTTTGGTTCTGCCAACATACTGTAGTCCGCATGGACATTGTATCAGATAGACTACTGCTTTGGTATTACAGGAAATTAAAGAACTGATATCGAACTGTGTGGACCGACTGGTAGAAATAAAAGATTGTGTTCTCCTAGTGGTAGAGATGTTATAGGAACATACCCTACATCTGCCACATTTATAGAAGCCCTTTAGGTCTTGAAAAAAGATTGGCTTGTTAATGGGGGGATTAATGACATTTGGAGCGACTCTATTTCTTAAGGAGGACGCTCCTTTGTAAACTATGGCTGGTCGTTCTGGTAGGGAGCTACCTAAGATTCGATCATTTTTGAGAATGTGCCAGTGTCTCATTATCAGTTGTTTAACCAATATAAACCTGCCCTCCTAAAATAAAATTCTGCCTCCACACTGCCAAACAGATCTATTTTACCACATTTACATTATCATCCAGACCCCGTCAACTCTTCTCAACCTTTAACACTCTACTCTGTCCTCCACCCTCTAATTCGCTCACTGCCCAGGAGATCGCCAATCAATTTAAAACTAAGATTGATAATATTTGTGAGATCTTCAATGCGCAGAAACCACCCCCACTCAACGCCCCATGTCCACAGATACAATCACTACTTTCCTCATTCAACACTGCCAGTATTAACAAGGTTGCTAAACTTTTATCTAACCCCCATCAAACCACTTGCCCCCTGGATCCTGCTGCCTCGCAAATGCTACACTCACCCTCTGATGCGATTCTACACTCTCTAAGTCACATTTTCAACCTTTCCCTCTCTTCTGGCATCTTCCCAAATGCTCTTAAACATGTGCTAGTCACCCCTATCCTTAAAAAGCCCTCACTGGACCCCACCAATCTTAACAACCTATGCCCCATCTCCTTACTCCCCTTCTCCTCCAAACTCCTTGAAAGACCGGTCTACAACCGACTGAGCGACCATCTGACCATGAACAAACTTCTTGATCCCCTTCAGTCTGGATTTTGCCCTCAACACTCCACGAAAACTGCTCTCCTTAAACTCACAAATGACCTACCAACTTCTACAACCAACGGACACTATTCTGTACTACTTGTCCTGGACCTCTCTGCTGTCTTTGACACAGTGGACCACCCCCTCCTCCTCAAAAAACTCCACTCCTTTGGTCTCTGCAACTGTATTCTTCGCTGGTTCTCACCCTACCTATCCCACCACTCCTTCAGTTTTACTTACAACTCTACTTCCTGCTCTCCTCTTCCTTTCTCTGTCGGTGTCCCCCAAGGCTCTATTCTTTGACCTCTCCTTTTCTCAATCTACACCTCCTCTCTGGGTCAGTTGATTGCCTCCCATGGCTTTCAATACCATCTCTACGCTGATGACACACAAATCAATCTCTCCACCCCCCAGCTCTATCTGTCTCCTCACGCAACACCAACTTACTAACAGACATATAAGCCTGGATGTCACATCCCTTCTTCAAACTCAACCTATCCAAAACCGAGCTTATGATATCTCCTCCCCCACATGCCACTTCCCCAGATTTCTCTGTCAAAATCAATGGCTCAACTATCAACCCATCCCCCCCATGCTAAGGTCCTAGGTGTAATCCTGGACTCCGAACTAACTTTTTGGGCCCCACATCCAATCGTTATCCAAAATATGCCGCCTCAACCTCCGCAACATCTCTAAGATCGGCCCTTCCTAACCAATGTCACCACAGAGCTTCTAATCCCCTCCCTGGTCATCTCTCACCTTGACTACTGCAATTCGCTCCTTACTGGCTTACCTCTAAATATGCTGTACCCACTTCAGTCCATCATGAATGCTGCTGCCAGGCTCATCCACCTTAAAAAATGCTCAGTGTCTGCTACACCCCATGTCAGTCCCTCCATTGGCTGCCACTCAACCACCAAATTAAATTCAAGATACTAACAATAACTTATAAAGCCATCCACAACCTGGCCCCCAGCTACATCAATAACCTGGTCTCAAAATACCTACCAAATCGTTCTCTTCACTCTACCCAAGACCTCCTGCTCTCTAGCTCCCTTGTCACCTCATCTCATGCTCGTCTCCAGGACTTCTCCAGAGCCTCTCCCATCCTCTGGAATGCTTTACTTCAATCTGTCCAACTTTATTCACTTGCAGACGTTCCCTGAAAGCTCATCTCTTCATATAAGCCTATCTGGCCCCCACCTAACAACTGTACTTTTATCTCCTCCATCAGCTCATCCCCCACAATCACTACCTCTTGTATCTCTTGACCTTTCCTCTTTGATTGTAAGCTCTAACGAGCAGGGCCCTCTGATTCATTAACAACTCCTACTGTATCCTGTATAATAATAATATAGAACAATATCCAGAAGTCCAAAACCCAATACGTATTTGCCCTCATTAGACACTATTAGTCCAAAGCAGGTATCTTAACTCTCTTCGTAAAATTCAAGGAGCATTGGTAAAATTGCAGAAGATAAAATAGCCATGGAAGCAGAGTAACTATCCTCGCCTAAGATCGAAACTGGTCACAAAATTCAGCAAGGGTTCTAGTCTAAGAGGGCTCTTTGGTGTGAGGTAGGGCAATGAACATTTTCAGGCTTGGCTAAAGTTCCTCCAATAGCTCTTTTGAAAAAATAATGTTACTCTGGAGGGTTTTTAACCACTTCAGCCCCGGAAGGTTTTGCAGCTTTAGGACCAGAGCACTTTTTGCGATTCGGCACTGCGTCGCTTTAACTGACAATTGCGCGGTCGTGCGAAGTTGTACCCAAACAAAATTTGCGTCCTTTTTTTCCCACAAATAGAGCTTTCTTTTGGTGGTATTTGATCGCCCCTGCGTCATTTCTGATCGCCGCTATAAACAAAGAAGAGCGACCATTTTGCAAAAAAACCCAAATTTCTTACTTTTTGCTAAAATTCAAATCCAAAAAAAAAATATAAAAAAACATTTTTTTTCACCGTTTTTTGGCCGATTTATATTCTTCCTCATATTTGCGATAAAAAAAAATCGCAATCGGCGTTTATTGATTGGTTTGCGCAAAAGTGGCCGCGTTTACGGATGATGAGAATTCATTTCTGGGGTTTTTATTTTTTTTTTATTTTTTACTAGTAATGGCGGCGATCTGCGATTTTTAGCGGTACTGCGATATTGCAGCGGACATGTCGGACATTTTTGACACTTTTTTGGGACCAATGACATTTATTCAGCGATCAGAAATGTAAATGTCCACTGATTACTGTATAAATGTCATTGGCAGTGAAGGGGTTAACCTGCAGGGGGCAGTGAAGGGGTTAATAGTGTTCCCTGGGTGTGTTCTTACTGTGGGGGGGTTGGGCTAACATGGGCATGAGAGATCTAACTGATCCCAGTGACAGGGATCAGTAGATCTCTCATGCCCCACTGACAGGGTGGGGAACCGCCGTGTTTACATCGGCGGTTCCCCTTCTTTTCCCTGTAGCCGCTCATCGCGGCTCGCCGGCGGACATCGGGTCCGCCCGAGCCGCGGGCACACTCCTCAGGAGTGCGGCGGGTGCGCGCGCGCGCCCCCTGGTGGCCAAAATGCAAATCGCCGTATATTTACGGCGATTCGCGCCCAGCTCCCCGACTGCCGCCGTGAAAAGACGGCGCGCGGTCGGGAAGCAGTTAAACTTTGCTGTTGTGCAACATCCTATACCGCAGTACTAAGAAACGAGGGTCCCGGTGGAGCTTTGTTTTCAATGACTTAGAACATTTGTCAAACACAAAGCTCAAATCTAGCCCACCAGGCCATTTCATGTGGCCCTCGCACCTCTCCTGCAGCTGCGGAACCCCCCTGGTCTTCTTCCCCACCTTGTCTCAGCAGTCAGCAGCAAAGAAGAGGACATAACTCCTCCCGTCAGATCCTGCGCTTCTCCATGCAGCCGTGGAGAGGTTCATCTCTCCCTCCGCCCCCTCCCGTCTTTTGAGTCAGCAGCAGAGGACAGAACTCCTCCGCCAGATCCAGTGCTTCTCCATGCAGCTGTGGAAAGGTCAATCTCGGTCGGCAACCCCGTCTCAGCAATCGGCAGCAGAGGACAGAACTACTCCTACAGATCCTGCCCCTCTCTGTGCAGCTGCAGCACCCCTTCATCTGTGCCTCCCTTGGTCTCAGCATTCAGAAAACGCCTGGCAGCTGACTCCATGCCCTGCACTTTCTGCTGCCCAGCTCTGCTCCCAACTTCTCCCTGGCAGCAGCACGCACAAGGTAAGGAGGGTGTACTGCAATGTAAAGGGGGGTGGTCTGGACATCCAGTCTTACAGATACAACCGGCCCTTTGAGGGCAACCATAACGCTGATACAGCCCGCAATGAAATTAAGTTTGACACTCCTGACTTGGAGGATGGATGAAAGGTTTAATGCAATAGAAGCATTAAATAGCACATATGTATAGTTATGTAGAGCTCAAAATTACATAGAAGGGACATTGGAAGAGGAAAGGACAAAGTCATCTGTAACTAATTGTTTTTCCTTGTTTTACGTACCTGATGATTTTACAGAATTTCCCTGTTGCGTTTTCCAAGCTTTTGGGGCAATAAAGTACATAAGCCGTAGTCTTACGTTCTAGGAAAAATAGATCTGTTTTGTACTCTCCTTAAAAAACCTTACTTCAGTAGCTCATTGATGAACACAGAACTCCATTCATCCACACTATATTACCAAAAGTATTGGGACACCTGCCTTTAAAAGCACATGAACTATAATGGCGTCTTAGTCTGTAGGGTTCAGTATTGAGTTGGCCCATCCTTTGCAGCTATAACAGCTTCAACTCTTCTGGGAAAGCTGTCCACAAGGTTTAGGAGTGTCTATGGGAATGTTTGACCATTCTTCCGGAAGTGCATTTGTGAGGTCAGGCACTGATGTGGACGAGAAGGCCTGGCTCACAGTCTCTGCTCTAATTCATCCCAAAGGTGTTCTATCTGGTTGAGGTCAGGACTCTGCACAGGCCAGTCTTTATGGACCTTGCTTTGTGCACTGGTCCAAATCATTTGGTGGAGGGGGGATTATGGTGTGGTGTTGTTTCTCAGGGGTTGGGCTTGGCCCCTTAGTTCCAGTGACGGGAACTCCTAAGGCGTCAGCATACCAAGACATTCTGGACAGTTTTGTGATCCCAACCTTTTTTGGGGATGGCCCCTCCCTGTTCCAACATGACTGCGCACCAGTGCACAAAGCAAGGTCCATAAAGACATGGATGAGTCAGTTTGGGGTGGAGGAACTTGACTGGCCTGCACAGAGTCCTGACCTCAATCCTGTAAAACACCTTTGGGATGAATTAGAGCGGAGAATGCGAGCCAGGCCTTCTCGTCCAACATTCATTTGAGAGCAAACTTGCAACCATGAATGCTATACCTTTTTTTAACACTTGATCGTATTACTAACAGGCAGGCCTGCAAGGTAACAAAAATACATAGAACCCAATAATGTCAAAATAAAAGCAAAGTAATTAACGCTTTAATTAAGATTTAAATAACAGAAACCGTTTTAAGAAGCATCTTTTTAATCTCAGGAATATCTGGATTTCTGCATTAACAACTCCAACAACATAATAATAATAAAAAAAAAGGATACAGTAACAATAAAATGCACCTTTTATATTGTCACATTTATTTAAAGCTGAACTCCAGCCTTATCTTTTTTTCCCCAAACTTTAAGTGTTACTAAACCTAGTAATATGAAAAATAGTTATCCCCCCCCCCCCCCCACACAGCTTATAAATCTTTTTACATTAAAATACTGCCACTATATACCTTTTTTGGCTGATCTGTATACTACGGTCACGTGATGAACTGCAGGGTCTGCCCGAGTGGTGAGTGTTCAAGTAGGAGAAGATTTCCACTACAGCCCGTGTCCTCTATGGGAGGCAGATCATCCATCAACCAAGATGTGACATCCCACCCACTGTGTTCTTTTTTAGTTACTGTGCATGGAAGAGGGAGGGACTGGGCTGTCATTTAGGATCTGTATACACGCCCACATGTGTGATGTCAATATCATGTTACCTGGCTAGCTCAGCTCAACAAGGAAATGTTCTCTCCAGCAATAGAGACCAACCGAGCATGTGCAGCTTTACTACTCTGTGTATTATCTGGCCTTGCCCAGAGTGACCCTGCCGGAGGGGGAAGGATCTGTCCATACAGGATCAAAGAGCCTTTTTAAACAATGCAGAGGATTAACCCCTTAAGTACCAAAGTGAGTATAAGCAGCATGCTGTTCTGCATATACAGACAGATTTTACTGTTGTGGGTTCAGTAATACTTTAACCACCTCAGCTCCGGAAGGTTTTTCCCCCTTCATGACCAGGCCTTTTTTTTGATATTCGGCACTGTGTTACTTTAACTGGTAATTGCATGGTTATGCAATGCTGTACGCAAACAACATTTACATAATTTTCCCCCACAAATAGAGCTTTATTTTGGTGGTATTTGGGGTTTTTATTTTTTTTTTTGCGCTATAAACAGAAAAAGAGCATACATTTTGAAGAAAAAAAAAAAAAAACAATATTTTTTACTGTTATAAAATATATCTAATAAAATAATTTTAAAAATTGAATTTCTTCATATGTTTTGGCCAAAATGTATACATTACGTGTCTTTGGTAAAAACAAAATCCCAATAAGTGTATTTTGAGTGAGTTGCATGAAAGTTACAGCGTCTACAAACTATGAGATATATACTGGATTTTTTTTTTTTTTAATATTAGTAATGGCGGCAATCAGACTTATAGCGGGACAGCGGGCAATCTGACACTTTGTGGGAACTGGCTAACTGCCACTGACACCAATACAGTGATCAGTGATAATACTATGCACTGTCACTGTACTAATGACACTGGCTGGGAAGGGGTTAACATCAGGGGCAACCAAAGGGTTAAACGTGTGCCTAACTATGTGTACTGTGTGCTGATTTTACTAAGCATTGTGCCGGTTTTCATCCCCTGAGAGAGATACATGTTTTTTACATACACATAGCTCTCTCCTGTCACTCGCTTCGATGATTGGCAGGTCCAGGACATAAATCATTGGCCAGGAATCACTGATTGGCATGTGCTGGAGCCAGTGACAGCACAGCTGGGCGCGCACCCCCCTACCCAGAAATGCAGCCTGACTTACTTACACACATATATATATATATATATACATACACATACACATACATACACACAAATAGCTCTGTCCTGTCACTCGTTCAGATGTTGACGGGTCCTGACCATAAATCATTGACCGGGAATCGCTGATCAGCATGTGCTGGAGCCAGTGACAGTACAGCCGGGCATGCGCCCCCTACCCAGAAATGCAGACTCGCGTGATTCTGTGCAGCTGGCCCGCACTGTAGCAGTAAAACTACAGCGAGCAGTCAGCTAGTGGTTAATATTAAGTCCTCTCCTGTGTTGAAACCATTATCATGAACTTTCATTTCCCTGCAAACTTGCATCTCCATAACATAACCCTTTGAAGCCACATGTTAAAACACATCCCTGGCTCCCCTTAGACATGCTTGCTCGAGCAACCAATTAGCATCAAGAGCAGCTAAAGTCTGCACCACCTAGCAGCCAGCAGGGAGGAGCATGCTTGTCTAAAGGGATCCCAGGGATGTGTTCTTTTATATAACGCTTTTGAAGCAAGATCCAAGATAAATTGCTGCGAATTTTACAGGAGGATGTTAAGCACACATATATTCTTATGCAAAATTGTGCTTGAAATGAAGGATCTGGGGACAGGATCTCTCCAACATATAGTTTAAAAGGGGTCTCTGGGCAAACAGAGGTTTACACAGCTCTCCTACATAGCACAGCCCTGTCTAGCAGGCAAGGAGACCTCCCCTTCTCTGTAGTACTTACAGGCCCTTTCCCTCATCCAGCCTATGACTGGACAGTGAAAAGAGAAGCAGCCCACCGACAGGCTCATCTCACTGCTCTCTCTTCCTAACAGCATGTCTCTTGCACTGCAGCACAGCAGGGAATTAGGCTGGTGCTGACTTGAGATGCTCACAGTGTGCAGCAAGATCAGAATAAACAAATTCAGTACAGGAGAGGAGCCTGCAGAACTGTGCAAGACTGAAGGGAAGCTTAGAGTTCATCTTTAACATGTTAACAACTTACAGGCTGCTCGTGCACAATGTACTGCGGACGGCTGGCCTGTGCAGGCAAAGCGACTTACTGGTACATAGCTGCCTGCATCCAGGTTTAGGGTGCGCGCATGTGATTGTACACAGTGGTAGTCTGTGGCAGTTAGTCAGTTCCCACCCAGTGTCAGTTAGTGTCAGACTGACCGCCACACTATCGCACTCCTGTTATAATTCACTGATCCCTGCCATTAGTAGTATAAAATAAAATCCAATATATATACACACCATAGTTTGTAGGCACTAGAACTTTCACTTTAGGGTTAATTCTTTTTTGATTTTCTCTGGTTTCATTCACTATCAATGCATAGCTAACAGTATTCTGAGTTTTAGATCCCCTGCAGATACCCGGACACTCTGCAGAAGAATGTGATGATACAATACAACTTTCATTGGTCCCTCCACAGATCAGTGCTATGAGGCAACAAATCTATGAAGCTTCCTCCACCATGCTTCACAGTTTGGGCGAATATTTGGTGTTCTATATGCTATACTGTATACATATTTTAAAACAGCTTAAATGTAGAAAATTGTTCCATTAGGGCTGTGAAAGAACCAGGTGGTCTTCATAAAAATTAAGGCAGGCCCTAGTTATCTTGTTGAACAGCAGTGTCCTCCTCCATGGTAAAATCCCTTGAACACCACTTGCTCATTGTTTTTCTAATAGTAGACTCATGGACGTTGATATTATCAAGGGCGAGAGATGCCTTCAGGTCCTTTGCCGTCACCCTAGTGTTGTCCCTCATGTGTCTGAGGATTGTGTAGCGTGCCTTTGCGCTGATCTTTGGAGGACGCCCGCTCCTAGGCAGAGTGGCGACCGTGCTGAATTTTTTCCATTTGGAAATGATACTTTTAACTGTAGACAGACGCAGGTCCAGGTCTTTGGCAATCCTTTTATAACCTTTACCACCCTTATGAGCTTCAACAGCTTGTTTCCGAAGGTCCTCTGAGATCTCTTTGGATCGGACTATGCTACACTTCGACACGCGCCGCTTCGGTTTATGCTGAGCAACAGGATAGTCTTGAACGAGAACAGTCTCAGTGTTCCCCAGATCTTCATCCCCAGAAGTTGTGTCTTCTTCTCTGTAGGACACATCTTCTTCTACTTTCCCAGTTGTGTCTACTTCCCTGGAGGACATGTATTCTTCTCCTTTCTTAGATGTGTCTGCTTCCCTGGAGGACACATGCTCTCCTTTCCCATAAGTGTCTTCTTCCCCAGAGGACACGTATTCTTCTTTCACCCGAATGTTTCCCTGTTTGGCTGAAAATCCATCATGGCCATCTAAATTTTCATCCTCAGAAGAGTCAGAATTTGAGGTTTTTGTGTGGTCACCAAGTGCAATAATGATGGTACGGGTAGTGGTTTCTCTTCCAGCAGATGCAAACATGGGAGATGCCCTCCTAGCAGACCGCCTTTTCCTCACATTCCGCTTATTACGAAGGCCATCTTCATAGACAGCACCATCATTATCACTTCTATCCTCCATCTTTTCAACAGGACTGTGAAATATCTCCAAGGTATTATTGGTTAAAGTTCCATCTACCAGATAAAAAAAACAAGAAGATAAAACATTCAATGCCAACTATATACATGTGGTGACAAGCTATGGTTGAGCTATGAAACCAGTTCATCCAATCAAGAAACATAAGGATAATTTTATAATAGGGATGTATAACCGATTACAATCAAAGATGGTTACGCTACTGTGCTTAAAAGTGGACCTTCACCCCACCCCCAACTAATATTTTTCAGTGCATGAAGCTATGCATACTGATCTAGGAACATGTTAAAGCGGAGTTCCACCCATTTTATGAACTTTCTCCCTATTGTGTCCTATTAACTCATCCTGTTCCATAAGCAATTTTTTTTTTTATTATACTTAGAAATACCTTTTCCAGCAGTATTTCTCTTTTACTTCCGCCTGTCCCCGCCTAGGCGGTTACGTCACTAGGCGATTTGCAAAGGTTCCTGGGATAGCGGCATCATGTATCCCATGAGTCGTTGCAAATCGCCTACTGACGAAATCTCGCATTATTTGCACAGAGGAAATGACGCGAATGGGAGATCCGACTTCTATTACCTTCCTTTCCTCTCCTCTGATTGACAGGTTGCTATACCAATGGGGCGGGAACGTCCGCCGATGCCGACATTGCTATGGCAACCTATCAGGAACAAGGACTGCCGTGCAGAGGCATTACTCCGCATGCGTGAGCTCAGGAGGAAATCCAGGAAATAAAGACAGGAGGGCTTCAGATGCCCATAGCCAAAATGGAACCTGCCTGCTTCCGAGATCTGTAAGTTATAAACTAATTTAAAAGAAAGTAAAAGTGCAACATGTATGACATGTGGTAATGTCCATGTACATGTTTGAAGAAATACAGAGCAGTTTTTAAAAAAAAAAAGTGTTTGGGGACTGGAACTCCGCTTTAAATAAAAGCTAATGCTAAAATTGATCTTCTAACTTCTCGGTTCTCCAGGGTAGAGACAGGACAAGGAGTGGGCAGAAGGAACACGTGCCCTGGGCACAGAGACACTATATGGAGAGGGGGCGCTGAAAGCAGATGAGTGCTCAGCTCTCTAGCTATCCGAATGACTGCTGGAGGGAGGAATCTGCACCCCCACCCTTCAGCTGCAGGACTGGATCTCCTCCCCCTACCTCCTCTGGCAGTTTGTGGCTCTGGTGTAGGACAACCCCAACTCCGAGACAGTGTGCTGGCGGGATGGGGATGCGACCAGCATCAGAGATCCCACCAAGCCCCCCCCCCCCCCCCCGGAGATGTGACCTTAGCAGGAGTGAGTGTGTGCTGAGGTCAGCTCAACCAGCGATATCTGAGGTTCTTCTACAGAGCACAGGAAGTAGGGGATTGGGACTGGAGCAGGCTGGAATTGAGGAAGGGGTTAACTAACACTGCCATGACCACCAATGCAAGTGGGGGATGGGGGGTTAACTTTCACGGACCACCCACTGCATTGGTCTTCATGGCAGTGAATGTTAACCCCTCCTTCCTCTCACCTTGCATTGGTCCACATGGCAGTGGTATTTTAACCTGCCACCCTCTTCTGCATTTGTGGTAATGTCAGTGAAAGTTAACATCTGCCCCCCACATTGGTAGTCATGCCAGGGGTTCAATTTCAATGCCACTGACCACCAATGTGGGGGAGGAGGTTAATAATAGTGACACCTGTACTGGGGGTTATGAATGCATCCACTGACACCGACGCTGGGGGTTATTAATGCGTCCGCTGACATCAATGCTGGAGGTGGATGGTAAGGATGGGCTTGGGCGTGTTCGCAACCGCACGTGCCTGGGCTCACCAGGAAGCTCACACTGTGCAGCGCTAATCACAGGCAGTGAGACATTTCCTGATCTGTGCAGCCATGGATTGGGAAATGTCTCACTGCCTGTGATTAGCGCTGCACAGTGTGAGCTTCCTGGTGAGCCCAGGCACGTGCGGTTGCGAACACGCCCAAGCCCATCCTTACCATCCACTGACACCAATGCTGGGGGTTATTAATGCATCCACTGACACCAATGCTGGGGGTTATTAATGCGTCCGCTGACATCAATGCTGGAGGTTATAAATGCGTCCGTTGACATCAATGCTGGAGGTTATAAATGCGTCCGCTGACACCAATGCTGGGGGTTATTAATGCGTCCGCTGACACCAATGCTGGGGGTTATTAATGCGTCCGCTGACACCAATGCTGGGGGTTATTAATGCGTCCGCTGACACCAATGCTGGGGGTTATTAATGTGTCCGCTGACATCAATGCGGGGGGTTATTAATGCATCCTCTGATACCTGTGTTGGGAATTATTATAGCATCTAGTGGTAAAAAAAAAATACACTACAGTTCATTTTAGGGCAATAAATGACTCAGTTTGGTGATAAAACATAAAAGATGAGGTTATAGAGTAAATAGATACCCAACATGTCAATGCTTAAAGTGATTATGAACCCCTGAACGGTTTAGGAGATATACAGTGTACTTGCATTGCCAACGTCATTCTACACATGTGCAGTGAAGAAACTGCCTGCTGTGACTGGCAGCTCCATGTGCGCGGGAATGACATCAAGTGACTCAGGCCAATCACAGAGCTGGAGTCACAGCCCCGGAAGGAAGAGGGGCTGAAGATGGACACTGCCTGCACAGGGGACATCGCAGGCTTCGTTTGCAGGTAAGTGACACATAATGGGTTAGTATACGATGCATACTAGCCCATTATGCTTTTACTTTGCAGGGGAATACAGAGGAAGTAAACCCCATAAGGGTTTATTTTCTCTTTAAAACTGCGTGTAGCAATGAAATGGTGAAAAACTTCCTATGGTTTCCATAGGCGATACTTTAAAAGCCCCCTACAGGTCATCAGCTTAGAGTGAAAATGGCACAAAAGGCCCCGGTGACATCATCCCTAGGAGGAACGCGTGTTCCTGTTTACTATTTTTGCACAGCGATTCACAAGCGTTCCCGCGTGTCGCGTATAGAGCAGACCGTTCAATTAAATGGGCTGCCCTATGCGTGTTTGTCACAGCATAGAAGCTCAAGGTCCAAATATAACCCTGAGGCAGGTGTGTTTTGCCGTGAGTTTTGCACATTTTCTCATGTGACAATCACAGTGCGTTTGGGGTGATATTTATTCACACGATTGAAGCAAAATGTTTTTGTGCCGGAAAAACGAAGGCGGCGCTGGCCTAGGGAAGCGGCGAGTATTTGCTGCCTTCACCATGAATAATGGGCCCAGAATGATTGCTCTCACTCTGGTGTAACCACTGCAGCGGAGGGATTTGTAGATCACAATGAGGTAACGCCATCCATTAACCCCTTCACTGCCAATGACATTTATACAGTAATCAGTGGACATTTAAATTTCTGATCGCTGTATAAATGTCATTGGTCCCAAATAAGTGTCAAAAATGTCCAACATGTCTGCCCCAATATCAAAGTCCCGATAAAAAATCGCAGATCGCCGCCATTACTAGTAAAAAAAAAAAAATTGTAAAAACGCCAGAAATTAATTCTCATGGTTGGTAAACACGGCAACGTTTGCGCAAACCATTCAATAGACGCCGATTGTGATTTTTTTTACCAAAACTATGAGGAAGAATATAAATCGGACAAAACCTTTGAATAAATTTGTTTTTTTAAATATTTTTTTGGATTTGTATTTTAGCAAAAAGTAAATATTGCTTTTTTTTTTTCAAAATTGACGCTCTTTTTTTGTTTATAGCGGTGATCAGAAATGACGCAGAGGGGATCAAATACCACCAAAAGAAAGCTCTATTTGTGGGGAAAAAAGGACGCAAATTTCCTTGGGGTACAACGTCTCACGACCGCGCAATTGTCAGTTAAAGCGACGCAGTGCAGAATCGCAAAAAGTGCTCTGATCCTAACATAGGAAATCCTACCGGGGGTGAAGTGGTTAAGTACTTCCTCCGTACCACTATACAGAGTGGGGGCTGGAGGGGCCAGGACATTGCACCCCCCAACACTGATCACAGCTGCAATGCTCTGCAGGCTTCAATGCAAACATGGAATAAATGCACATTTATTATTTTCTCCATGTGAATGCATTTAAAGGTGGACTATCCCTTTAAGAATGCAAATGTCCAAAGGCAGCCTTCTCTGAGTCAGTGCCATGCCAGAAGCCCCCCTCATCACACCAGACACCCCCCTGTACCCCCATACTACACTCCTCTACCTGATTCCACCGCTAGCGCTTTCCTCCTTCTCTCTACAAAGCAGTCCTTCTACAGGAAGGTGTCACCAGCATGGCCCCGCCCCTTCCGGAGGTACACAACGGAGCACGAGCCGTCTACTACGCATGTGCGGGAGGGCGGAACCGGAAGCAGCACGACGGCCATCTTGGAGAAGGGTACACTGGCAAAGGAAGAATACACTGTATGCACTGTGACTTGTAAGAAGCAGCCTTTCTGTATGATCTGACTTTACTCAACTATTATTACAGTAAGAATTTTCAGAAGCTGGTGCTTCCAAATCATCTACAGTACAAAAGGAAAATGATAGTAAAAAAAAAAGTTATTAGCAATAATAATAAAATTATGTTTATTATTATCATGAATACTAATAATGATTATTAATATTGTCATTATAATTGTAGATGATTTAGAAGGGACAACTCCTAAAATATATTACTGTAATAACAATTGAGCAAAATGAGCTGCTCTGCCCTCACTATGTACTGGCAGGTAGAAGCACAATAGCAGCCTGCGTGGGTAGGAGAGATCGGAGTGCTGAGAACTGGCATGGATGATGTTAGGAACTGCTATGATAACCCTCGGCTATCATCTCTCTGTCAGTCTGTCTTAAGCTTGGGCGCCCAGGGAGAGACCGTCTTCACCCAAGCCCCAATGAACACAAGCGAACACGAGGTTTGGTGAAAACAGACTCTAATTTTACTGGCATGATGGGCGGTTTTATACACTTTTTAGACAAAGGAATACATAATTCATACAAGGGAGGGGATATGTAATTACGTGTCTTATAGGAAAAAAGAATAGTTGTCTTGTATAGCAGTTTTTAATATTTTCTCATACGCTTTCTCATGTAGAGACATCATTAGCAACTTCTTATCTGTACAGTGAGTTCTCTCTTCAAGGTCTGTTCCTTCACACACCAGCCAGATGGCACATTCTTCAATGTGGCGTGTAGAGGAACAAAAAAACTTTGTCAGCATAAACTTCTTAAAGCAACATTTACACAAACAAGATGGAGTAACTAAGGATAATAGGTTCATTACCATCTACAGTTGAGAAAAATACTAATTCTAGCACTAGTTTTAAAATGGGACCCGCATCCTCAGCTAGGGAGACACTTACGTGACATATGTAAACTAAAATACAGCGCTACCGTGTCAGTGATAGTGAAATCTCTATAACATCCAATAAATGATTTTTCAATATACGATGAAATCCTTATACATATACATACATCTATATATATATATATAAATCCAATAAATAAGCCGCTATAAAAATAAAATAAATCAACTAAAAAGTCACTTATAATCCAAAGAAGTGATAGCAGCGCTTGATAGTACTGTGAATGTTCAGTGCAAACAATAGATAAAGTGCATAAATAAAGTGCTGGTGCTGTAAATATTTATTTACAGCACCAGCACTTTATTTATGCACTTTATCAGCACCAGCACTTTATTTATGCACTTTATCTATTGTTTGCACTGAACATTTACAGTACTATCAAGCCCTGCTATCACTTCTTTGGATTATAAGTGACTTTTTAGTTGACTTACGTGACATAGCACAAGCAATGCTAAACTGACTATCTCCCTCTCTGACCACCTTTGCGCAATTCCTGAAAACTCAGGATGGGCATGTTCTCAAGTGCATGTGCCCGAGCCCGCCGGGAAGTGATCCCTGCCCTGCGCTAATAAGAGGCAGTGAAACATTCCCTGATAGCTGCAGCCGCGCATCTAGGGTTGCCACCTGTCCGGGATTCACCCCAACAGTCTGGGTTTTGAATTGTGTGTCCGGGTTTCAGACCTCCTGAAATCCAGACACATTATTGATAATGGACTGTGGTTCCCCCAAGTAACTGAGTACCACAACTGCCAAGTACATAGGTGTGTGCATAAGCCCCATACATAGACAGGAGAGGAGAGAGGGCTTGATCTCCTCCTGCCCGCGCACACTCCAGTCCCTGATATTCTGTGATCAGGAAAGGGATGTGTGGGCTGGAAATTTGAAGCTCAGCAGCCGGCAGATACATCGTGGATGAAAGGTGTCAGTGCTTGAGCCTCCATCCTTGGGTGAGCAAGCTCACCATCCAATGTCTAAAGTCTCCCCCTTCCCCCCTTCTCTCTCCTGCCTCTGAGCAAGCGAGTACATTAAGATAAGAGGGACTCTGATATAAGGGGTGCCCTGTGGACTCTAATGTAAGGGGGGCTTTGGGAACCCTGATTTAAGGGGAAATGCTGGGAACTGTAAAGTAATTGGGAGCTTTGGTGAGCAGAAACCCCCTTACATCAGAGTTCCCCTTTACACCAGAGTCCACAGCGTTCCCCCTTAAAATAAATTGGCATGCACCGCTAAAGTGTTCGGGTTTGGCTTGAAGAAAAGGTGGCAACCCTACGTGCATCTGGAAAATGTCTCACTGCCTGTGATTGGCGCAGTGCAGGGATCACTTCCCGGCGGGCACATGCACTTGTGAACACGCCCGAGCCCATCTTTACTGAAAACCCATCTCTTTAGAGAAGCCTATTGTGCTCCAGTCCTCATGGCACCCTAACAGGCCATGTTTTCAGGCTTTCCATTATTTTGCACAGGGGATTTGATCAGTTTCACTGCCTTAGTAGTTACCACAGCCGTTTCATCTGAGGGAAATCCTGAAAACATCACCTGTTGGTGCGCCTTGAGGACTGGAGTTGTGAAACAAAAAACTGCTTTATGTTCTCCATTAGCTTACCCCCTCCCCCCAGTTATTACCTTTTGTATCACTTGAACCTCCCTTCCAGATTGTAAGCTCTACTGAGCAGTAGGGATGGGCCCACGATTCAACTCGAACATCGTCAAATTTAGAACATTATGGGGCGTTTGCAGCAACTTCACCGCCGAATAAAGCCTTGCACGCACTTCATGGGCGGGAGGAGCTGACGTCGTCTGCGCTGGCTTCGTTTTGATGTTTTGTTTATAGTGCAGGGTGAAGTACGGGTGACCCCGCCCTCTTCTGACGTCAGAGAGGCAGGTCACTCAATTATGTCACTGGGTGGCCCCGCCCTTCGCTATAAATAAAACGTCAAAGCAAGCAGAGCTCAGTCGGCGGGAGCCCTCCCATGGAGGAGGAGCTGTTCATTTTTTTTTTCGGGTCGTCGCTCGCCTTGATTGACAATGGATTACAACGGGGGACGCTTATTTTTTAATAAAGGACTTGTCCCTAATTGTCTCCTGTGTTTTTTTTCTTTTTTGATACTTTTGGTGAAATAGGAGGGGTACGATGTACCTTATACTAATTTACATAGGGGCGGGATCTGGGGGCCCCCTTATTAAAGGGGGCTTCCAGATTCCGATAAGCTCCTCGCCCGCAGACACCCACAACCACAGTCCAGGGTTGTGGGGAAGAGGCTCTTGTCCCCATCAACATGGGGACAAGGTGCTTTGAGGTGGGGAGCGCAGAGCCCCCCCTGCCCCAAAGCACCCATGCTCCCCATGTTGGGGGCATGTAGCCTGGTGCGGTTCAGGCGGAGGGGGCACTCGCTCGTCCCCCCCTAACCGGCCAGGGCTGTATGCTCTGATAAGGGTCTGGTTTGGATTTTAGGGGGGACCCCACGTCAATTTTTTTTTTTTTTAATTTCGGCGTGGGGTTCCCCTTAACCACTTTAAGACTGGGCCTCTTTTTGGAGTTCGGCGGTTAAGAGTTAAAATCAGTTTTTTTTGCTATAAAATCAATTAGAACCCCCAAACATTATATATATATTTTTTCTAACACCCTAGAGAATAAAATGGCGGCCATTGCAAAACTTTATGTCACACTGTATTTGCGCAGCGGTCTTACAAGCGTGATTTTTTTTGAAAAAATAATTTTTTTTAGTTAAAAAATACGTTTTTTTCGTTAAAAAATAAGACAACAGTAAAGTTTTTTCCATATTGTGAAAGATAATGTTACGCCGAGTAAAATGATACCCAACATGTCATGCTTCAAAATTGCGTCCGCTCGCAGAATGGCGACAAACTTTGCAACATAAAAATCTCCATTGCCGACGTTTAAAAAATTCTACAGGTTAGCAGTTTTGAGTTACAGAGGAGGTCTGGTGCTAGAATTGTTGCTCTCGCTCTAACAATCGTGGCAATACCTCACAAGTGTGGTTTGCACACCGTTTTCATATCGCAAGGACGGTGTGCTTTAAATTTTTTTTTTTATTATTTATTTTACTTTTTAATTTTTATTTTTACACTGTTCTTTTAAAAAAGAAAAAAAAATGATCACTTTTATTCCTATTACAAGAAATGTAAACATTCCTTGTAATAGAAAAAAGCATGCCAGGACCTCCTAAATATGAGATCTGGGGTCAAAAGACCTCAGATCTCACATTTACACTTGAGTGCAAAAAAAAATGTCCCCTTTAAGAGCATTGGGCGGAAGTGACTTGTGACGTCGCTTCTGCCCAGCCATGTTATGGAGCCGAGTAAGCGGCTTCAGCCGCTCGCTCGGCTCACGGACACTGGGGGGGGACAGACGCGATCATCTCTGCCGCTGCCGCTGCCGGTGGGTCCGGTAAGCGGCGGAGATGACCGGAAAGCGGCGGGAGGGGGGGCACCTCTCCCGCTGCTGATAAAAGTGATCTCGCGGCAAATCCGCCGCTAAGACCACTTTTATCAAACGCAGAATCGCCTGCTGAAAAAATAGATACCAGCGTTATGGTAGCTATCCGCTACCATAACAACAGTATTCCACTTCAAACTGCCGCCGTATTATGACAGCGGGCGGTCTTGAAGTGGTTAAAATCCAAACCAGACCCGAAGGACAATTTTTCCTATGGAAATGTAATTTTGCTCTGGCTATGTTCTAAACATCACAGAGATGCGCCCTTTTACATGCAGACTAAGGGGACCCCCAGGCATGATTTCATTTTTATGGTTTCACTTTAAGCATTAATAAATCACAACTGATTTAAAAACTTTTTTTTGCATTGATACATGTCCCCTAGGGCAGGACCCGGGTCCCCATACAATTTTTAGGGCAATAACTTGCATATAAACCTTTAAAATGAGCACTTTTGAGTTTTCATGTTCGGGTCCCATAGACTTTAACGGTGTTCGAATGTTTGCACAAATTTTTTGTCTGTTCGCATGTTCTGGTGCAAACCGAACTGGGGGGTGTTTGGCTCATCCCTACTGAGCAGCCCCCCCCCCCGATTCCTCCTGTATTGAATTGTACTGTAACTGTACTATTTGCCCTCATGTTGTAAAGCTCTGTGCAAACTAGTGGTGCTTTATAAATCCTGTATAATAATAATAATAAATAAGTCTTTGAACTTTGCAATCTGTTGCACCTGGGTGTCCAGGAATACAGACGCATAGGACAGGTCTGTAATCATTAGGGTTGCCACCTCAATCCTTTAGGCTGGGTTCACACTAGTCCGATTCTCGGACCAACATGAGGAGAAACAACTCGCATTACATCACAAAAACAATGATTCCCTATGAGAGCCGTCTTAACTGGTCCGACTTGTGTTTTTCAAAGTCGGACCGACTTTGAAAAAGGTTCCTGTACTACTTTTGTCCGACTTTGATCCTACTTCAGCCCATTGAAAGGCATTTAAGTTGGATCAAAGTCAGATCAGTGTTTTCACTGATCCGACTTTGGCATGCGACTTGTGCTCTGGGGATCATGAAGGGGAACTCCACGCCAAATTAAAAAAAAAAAAACTGGTATGGAGTCCCCCTCTAGGAGCATACCAGGCCCTTTGGTTTGGTATGGGTTTTAATGGGAACCCCCACGCCGAAAAATTGCATGGGGTCCCCCCAAAATCCATACCAGATTCTCCTCCTTCTTCTTCTCCCCCTTTCCTGGCCTGCCGGGTTGCGTGCTCGGATAAGGGTCTGGTATGGATTTTGGGGGGACCCCATGCCGTTTTTCGGCGTGGGGGTTCCCCTTAAAACCAATACCAGACCAAAGGGCCTGGTATACTCCTGGAGGGGGATTCCATGCCATTTTTTTAAAATTTGGCGTGGAGTTACCCTTCAAGATCCCGAGAGCACAAGGTGCCTGGCATTTTCGGGATCAAAGTCAGATCCCTGTTCACAGACAAGCGGTCCGACTTTGACCCTATGTAGGACTGTAATTCGCACAGCAAAGTAGGATCAAAGTCAGACCGTTTTTTTGTCGGATAGTGTGAACCCAGCCTTAAACCCGAACACATATGAATTACACAGGTTGTTCTGAGGGTAATTTAATGCAGATAAGGCACCAAGTGAGTATAATTAGCACCTTAATCAGCCACAGAACCTGTGTAACTGTGTTATGTGTGTTCGGGTTTAAAGGGAAGAGGTGTTAACCCTAGTAATCGTCCAATGCAATATTCCCAATGCATACATTATGCGAAAATGGCTGTATTTCAAAGTGGGTGCTGAAGCGACCACCGGCTGGAACCGTACACCAGATCACCAGCACACCAGGATCTCCAAAAATGGGTCCAAAGCTTTAATCAGTGATCACATCGTTACAGCAGAGAGTGACCTTTCAGAGCCACGCAGGACCCCTTCATCAGGCATGTGACCATGTAATCGTGTCACAAAGATTTGCAGCCTGATTTGTGAGTAATAGTGTTGCTGTTTGCTTGATCAATGTCCCCATGTGTTGGCCTCATATTTGCTCCTGTGGACCTGGTAGATATACTGATCAATTGAAGTCTCCGGGCAAAATCTGGCGATTTCCCAGCTATGGCCATTACTAGGTAGTGAGGCACTCTCATTGTACAGAGGTCCTTGGTTGACCAATTAGGAAGTTAAAAGAAAGGTTTCTGTGGAAAGGAAGGAGTTAATACTTACCTGACCCACTACTCATACAGAGACGGGCTTCCTGATCATGTGATCACTGTGATTAGCTGTCTCAGTGGTCAGATGATCGGGAACCCTCCTCATCAGCTGGTGATCATAAACAACTCAGCCAATGTGTCGGGCGCAGGCTTTCAAAACAGAACAGTGCAGCCGGCTACCTCTTGCCAATAGATGGGCGTGGGGCTCGGTATTAGAGAGATTGCTTCAGTTATGTGGCCCCAGGTAAGGTTTTTGTGTGGGCGTGGTCGTGCAATACATTCCTCCGTGCAGACACCTGTAGTTAAATAGAGGGTGCGCATGGACAGATCCCTGTGTGGCTGCAACTCTCCCTGGCATCAGTTTACTTGCGGTAGGGCTCTTAAATTGTGTGTATAGTCTTTACCCTCATTAGAATACATTTGCTTTGGAGATTCTGATTTCTGATGGAGCCCTGTTTTGCAGGTACCTGTATCTTCCACATAAGGCTCCTATAATGCCTGGATCCTGTCAACCTATTACCTTAGATTGACCGTTAGGGCTCATTTACACTTACTTCAACACAGGGCGTCAGACATGCTTTGTTAAAGCTCTCTTAATGCCAGTCAAAGCTCATGTCACTAAATAAAATGGTTAGCTTACAGTCCTGTTTACACCTTGTGTTGGCTTTGCTTCTCTTCAGCTTTGTGTCAAAAATTATACCCCATGTAGCTTTAGCCAGGCTTCAAAGCCTCCATAGAAGTCTATGACAAAGCTTGTTTGAAGCTCGCTTGAAGCACCTGCGGCTTTTCAGAGGCTGTAATTCAGCTTTAGCTTTGCTTTGTTTTGGAGAAATTGCAGGTGTGAGATATCATCAAACACACAGGGCATCGGCCAAACTTTAACAAGGCTTTGAAAGAGCCTCATCGAGGCAACACTGAAGCCTCATTGAAGCACCACCGAAGCCTCATCAAAGAACCACCGAAGCCTCATCAAAGAAACATTGAAGCCTCATCGAAGCACCACCGAAGCCTCATCAAAGCCCCACCGAAGCCTCATTGAAGCCCCACCGAAGCCTCATTGAAGCACCACCGAAGCCTCATTGAAGCACCACCGAAGCCTCATCGAAGCAACACCGAAGCCTCATCAAAGCACCACTGAAACCTCATCGAAGCACCACCGAAGCCTCATCGAAGCACCACCGAAGCCTCATTTAAGTACCACCGAAGCTTCATTGAAGCACCACCGAAGCCTCATTGAAGTACCACCGAAGCCTCATTGAAGCACCACCGAAGCTTCATTGAAGCTCCAGCAAAGCCTCAAAAACACATCATAAAAGCTTGTTGAAGCAGTAGGGGCTTTAATGTGCGTTGAAGCCAAAGCAAGTGTTCAAGCCCTTAGTGTTTTCTATTCTTCTGTATTTATTCCTATTCAGGTAATGAAGTTTATATTCCTTCCAATCGAATGTAGCACCTAGGGAACATTTATTTCTGTTTTCCCTCATGCCCCTGTGGGTCCTTTGTAAACCTTCCCATATATATATTTCTTTTAGAAATAGTGGTGAGAGCACTTAGGTCTAAACCATTCCCCGCTGTGCGGGCAACGCCACGCATCTTTTTCCATCTAAAATCACACGCCCCTGGCGCACACCGACAGGTATTTTTCCTCTTCCTTTTTTCTTTGGCCATAATGAATTCTCAATCTGGGTTTCCATATAAAAGCATCTTTTCAGGTTATCCTTTTCTTTTTGCAGCCATAACAGATTCTGGGTTTGAACAGCTTAGGAGCTTCACATAACACCGGACACAACCTAGGTATTTTTTACCTTTTATGTCTTATACCCCGCTCCTCTATTCCCTGTTGTTTACCAACAAATGCCTTTAAAACAAACCTTTTATGCCATTCTTTGCTGTAACATCCTGTATTAATTATGCAATGACTAGTGTTGAGCGAACCCGGACTGTAACGTTCGGGTCCATACCGAACTTTCGGGTGTCAGGGACCCGGATCCGAACACGGACATTTCAAAAAACGTTCGGGTTCGGTCCGGGGTTCTGGTATTTTACTCCACGTGTTGAGAAGCTGCAGGGCAGCCAATCAACAAGCGTTTCACTGGTTTGCCCTTAGAAGCCATCACAGCCATGCCATTAGTAGGCATTGATTGGCCAGTGCATCATGTGACCCAGCCTCTTTATAAGCTGGAGTCACTTGATGCTGCAGTCACATGCTCTTGGGTTAGCTGTAGGGAGAGGTAGCTGACGGCGTCAGGGAGAGATTAGAGACATTTTAACATAATCTGATCCTGCATCCTGAGATAGATTACTTTACTACTGCTGTGCTGTTGCTCTGAGGACAGATAGCAGAAATTTGAGATTTCACATACCGCTGCTTTGAGTTGCAGATCAAACTCTGCATAAAACAACGATCGCTACGATCGTGCACAGCGATCAGTTTAGTTCTAAAGGGAGAGTTTCCAGCTGTTGCTTAGAGGGACAGATTCTTGTTCAAAAACCATTGCCTACTCCTATAGAGCCAGCTGTTGCTGTAAGTGACACATTATTGTTCAATCAAAAATCATCTCCTAGTTCTAAAGGGAGAGTTTCCAGCTGTTGCTTAGAGGGACAGATTCTTGTTCAAAAACCATTGCCTACTCCTATA
>BLSH010335163.1:86507-97438 GCA_018402905.1 Glandirana rugosa
CATCGGTACGACCAAGTCATACGGAAGTTAAAACTTATTTAGGGGTTGTAAATATTCCGTTCTTTAGTGTGAATAATTTGGACTGTCCCGTGTGGACACTTCATTGGGGATTTATTCAAAATTGAAGGCATACTGAACCAGCATGGCTACCACAGCATCTTGCAGCGGCATGCTATTCCATCCGGTTTGCGTTTAGTTGGACCATCATTTATATTTCAACAGGACAATGACCCCAAACACACCTCCAGGCTGTGTAAGGGCAATTTGACCAAGAAAGAGAGTGATGGGGTGCTGCGCCAGATGACCTGGCCTCCACAGTCACCGGACCTGAACGCAATCGAGATGGTTTGGGGTGAGCTGGACCGCAGAGTGAAGGCAAAAGGGCCGGCAAGTGCTAAGCATCTCTGGGAACTCCTTCAAGACTGTTGGAAGACCATTTCAGGTAACTACCTCTTGAAGCTCATCAAGAGAATGCCAAGAGTGTGCAAAGCAGTAATCAAAGCAAAAGGTGGCTACTTTGAAGAACCTAGAATATGACATATTTTCAGTTGTTTCACACTTTTTTGTTATGTAGATAATTCCACATGTGTTAATTCATAGTTTTTATGCCTTCAGTGTGAATCTACAATTTTCATAGTCATGAAAATAAAGAAAACTCTTTGAATGAGGTGTGTCCAAACTTTTGGTCTGTACTGTATATATATATATATATATATATAGTCTACTCCAAGTTATATGGTACCATGAAAGTCCATTTAGCCTCCTCTACCCAGTTACTTCCATTTCGATTTAGGACGTAGGTACCCCATATTTTTTTATGTTTTATAACATGGCACTTTCTCAGAAACACCAGAGATGCCAAGATGCCACAGTCCTAAAACAGGATCTACAAACGATGTCATGCCTTCTTCTTCGCATTTGAGAACTCTCTCTCGGAGCTGTAGGTTAATAGACTGTGGCACTCACATGATGGATGTCTGTGGCTCTGCGCCAAAGGCGGCTGATGAATAATACAGATGTTGTGAGCGTATTTCTTTGTGGGGTCAAAGCCAGCTGTGGGTTGGGCACTTGGATTCTGGTGAGTCCAATTAGGTCTGCCTATTAGTTTTTGAGGCGGACCTAATCAGATGGTCCATTCATCCCTATGGACAGGCGGGTGTAAATGGACTAAATGTGTCTGTTTACACCCACCTACCTCTGAGTCCGATCCGGTCTGCTAAAGAAAAAATACAGAAGGGGACCCGTCCACTTCCATCTAGGTCAGTGGTTCTTAACCCTGTCCTCAAGTACCCCCAACAGGCCATGTTTGAAGGTTTTCCTTTATCTTGTGCAGGTGCTTTAAATCAGAGCCAGTGGATTGGTATTTTGGAAAGCTATTTTATAAGAGAATTCCCAAAACATGGCCTGTTGGGGGTATTTGAGCACAGGGTTGAGAACCACTGGTCTCGGTGGATCAGTTTAAAGCATGGGTGCTGAACCTCTGGCCCTCTAGCTGTTGTGAAGTCCCATGAGGCATTACAAGGTTGACAGCTGCATGCATGGCTCCCAAAGGCAGAGGCATGTTGGGACTTGTAGATCAGCAACAGCTGGAGGGCCACAGATTGAGCGCCCATGGTTTAGAGCAGGGGTCTCCAAACTATGGCCCTCTAGTTGTTCAGGAACTTTAATTCCCATCATGCCTAATCATGTCTGTGAATGTCAGAGTTTTACAATGTCTCATGGGAAGTGTAGTTCCACAACAGCTGGAGAGCCATAGTTTGGAGATTCCTGGTTTAGAGGGTAGTCTGGTGTACATGGACAGCTGTGTTGCCATGGCCAAGTTTTAGTGACTTTATGTGTCATAATATGGAGTTAGATTTGAAGGGAAGTCAGGCTTCCCCCTTCCCCCTCCATTGATATGTAAATAGAGCAGTTGGACTGCTAGGTAGGACGTTCTCTGCAGGAAGTGTATATACAGGATGTTGGTGGGAGGGGCTGGAGGTTTTTTGGAAAAGCCACATGGGAGCAGACAATGGAGTTGTGTTTGGGAAGATGGAGAAGCAAGACATGGCTGCCATGTGCTGGAGAACTTTGGAGAAGTTTTGATTTGGACTGAGCAAAGAAGGATGTTACATCTTGACCCCTATGTTGAGTAACTCGTTTAGTTTACTTATAATGCATGTTGTAGGCATATTTTGGTAAGCTATGTGTTATTGTGTATCCTATAGTTTGTATGAGCAGATTTTCTGATTAGTAAAAGCATTGATACACCACAGAATTCTAAACTTCCTTGATTTTACCGCAAGAATCTTAATAGATAAAGGCAAAGCAAAACATTTGGGGGCTTGTCCGGGATCTGTGCTATAAGTTCAACTGAAGCAGACCTGTGTTTTCTGTGGTGTGTTGTGTAGTTTGTGTCAGGTAAAAATGCTGCATAAAATGTTTAGGAAAAGCAAGGCTGCAGAGGTTTCTGGTGACCAGAAGGAAGTGTGCAGCTTACCTATCTGGGCCAGAGACCATGAGTGGGAGCCTCTTGCTAAAGAATTTGTAAAGTATGCTTCTCCCTTGAATATGATTTGGGGTGTTAAAGTCTCAGATCATTTTGTAGATTTTAGCCTTAAGGGGTTGGATTTAAGTAAAAAAGAGTAGAGGACAGTGTCCACAGTGGGTTGGTACTTCCTTCATGCTCTCTATACTGAATCACAGAGAAGGGAGAAGGCAGAGACAGAAATTAAGGTATTAAAAGACCAGCTAGCAGTTGCTTCAGAGTGTGTTCGTACAACTGCTAGTCGGGCTGATGATTTGCAAGAAAGGTGTGCAGCCCTCATGACCAAATCAATCAATGCCTTAAGGAAAAGGAAAGGCCGTAAACCTGTTAGTAAAGCCAGGGTACGTGCCATTGTCACATCCCAACACTGGAAAGGTGAGGATGTGCTCTCCTCAAATGATAGTGAGGATGAGGAGATAGAGTTTGATATGTCAGATGATGATCTGCTAGTGGGAAAGAAAAGGTGTGCCAGACCTCTCATTACTAAGCATAGGAAAAGGCAACATGATAGAGAGGATATGGCAGATGGGGAGGTGCATTATCGCAACCCCAGAGATGTTGAATTTGAAGAAGTTCGGGAGTTTACACAAACTGAACTCCATGAACTGGCTAAGCAATACAAACAAAGGTCTGGAGAACCCCTATTGAGTTGGCTCCTGCGTTTGTGGGATGAAGGGGCGGACAGTGTTGTTTTGTCAGGTAAGGAAGCAGTGGCTATGGGAGTGTTAACCCATGATCCACAATTGCGTCAGGCAATGCGAAAAGCTTGAGAGTTTAGTGTGAATTTTTCAATGCTAGACCTTGTGAGAGATGGAATAATCTGAGTATACGCTAGTCCTACTGACTTGGAAAATACTTACTCCTGGAGATCAATAGGAGAAGGTATTTCCAGGTTACGTAAGATGGGTTGTATAACCGGATTAAATACGTTTCCAGAATGGATGGGTCCAGATATGGAACCCTTTACATCTGCTCTGCGCTCTAAGCTGATGAAGTCTGCGCCA
Organism: Glandirana rugosa; assembly: GCA_018402905.1. Classification (NCBI taxonomy): domain Eukaryota; kingdom Metazoa; phylum Chordata; class Amphibia; order Anura; family Ranidae; genus Glandirana; species Glandirana rugosa. The sequence continues at coordinate 90,039 of BLSH010335163.1, forward strand.
TTTAATCTCAGGGCTCTATTGTCTTTGCTGGGAGGCCTGGGATTAAACAGCAAGATTCATGAAGCCACTACCCTCTTAAGCCAGTTGGGGGAGCTAGAGGAGACTAAAACAAAACCTGTCGGGGCAGTAGATAAGGTCAAGGCCAGACAGGAAGAATACAAGCTGAAAAGAACAGAGAAGAAAGGGAATGGGGTAGAGAAGACAGGAGATGAAGAGAAAACGAGGCTGGTTATCTCTAGGAAACAAAAGTGGGTGGACCTACTAAAGGCAGGAGTACCTAAAGATGAGATAGATGGAATTCCTACTGCAGAAATGCTGAAGAGGTGGAAACATTTAGTGGGGAAAACTGTCAGGGTTAGAAACACTACTCCTAGTGAGGATAACATCAGCTTAGATTTGGAGAAAACAGAACAGACCCCTCCTGTTAGCCCCAAACCAATTCCCGAAACTGCATATGAACCCAAACCCAAATCCCTTTATCCTGGGGAGGAGTTAGAGAGACTCAGAAAAGGGCATTGGGAGGTTTCTTATCCTTTATGAAGGGAAGGTGGGTCTCCTGTAATAGCAGTGAGGGCAGAGACAGCAGGAGACCGATGCCCATATGCACCTGTCACTGTATGGTGGGGGAAGTCATCTTCGCCTACACATGTGATGGCTTTAGTTGATACTGGAGCTGAAGTTACACTTTTGCAAGGAAATCCTTCCCATCACAAAGGAGAATTGATTTATGTAGAAGGTTTGGGAGGGCAAACCACACCAGCAGTTAGGACACGGGTGAAATTGGCTATTGGCAAGGGACTAGGATTTTGGACAAATGTTTTGGTATCAGAGTTACCCGAAAATATTCTTGGGATGGATGTACTTCAAGGTCAGTCTATTCAGACTGAACGGGGTACATTCACATTCGGGTATCCTGATAAAGCGTATCTGGTTAGAGTGGTGAAGGCTGTGGTCAGAGGTCATGCGAAATGGACCCCTGTCTACATTCCTCCACCAGAGAAGCCAGTCTGTCTCAAGCAGTACAGACTTCCTAGAGGCCACAAAGAAATTGGGGATACTATTCAAGAGCTGATAAGAGTAGGGATCCTCAGACCTGCTGTAAGTCCCTTCTCGTCTCCTGTGTTCCCAGTAAAGAAACCTGATGGGACATATAGAATGACTGTGGATTACAGAGGTCTAAACAAAGTGGCACCTCCATTGAAGTCAGCTGTACCGGATATGATCTCAATTGTTGAAAAAATTGCTAAAGAGGCAGGAGAATATCAAGCTGTGATAGACATTAATGCTTTCTTTTCGATTTTGATAGACCCAGAGTGTCAGGACCAGTTTTCCTTTGTGTGGGATGGCCGCCAGTACACTTTCACTGTCCTTCCGCAAGGCCATCTTCATTCTCCAACGATTTGTCATGGACTGATTGCCCGAGATTTAAGTACGCTGGATTTGAAAGTCGCTGTGTTTCACTACATTGATGACATCATGATCTCTGGAACAAAAGAAGATGTAACTAAAGCACTGCGTCTGCTGATACAGCACATGGAGAACAGAGGGTGGACTATCAACAGAGACAAAGTCCAAGGGCCTGCTACAGAGGTGAAATTCCTAGGAATGATGTGGACTGGGCCGTAGAGGAAAATTCCAGAGACAGTTGTGCAAACTATCCATGCGCTGTCGCCCCCTACTACAAAAAAGGAGGCACAGAATTTCATTGGAGTTGTGGGATTCTGGAGATCGTTCATCCCACATCTTGGACTGATTCTAAGGCCTATATACAATGTCACAAGAAAAAAGACTGAGTTCTCATGGGGTTCAGAGCAGCGGACCGCATTCCTTGCTGCTAAAGAAGCCATTTTGCAGCATCAGGGATTAGGACCCGTGAGACAAGGAGGTCCATTTCAGCTGAATGTAGTGGAGCAGGATGGTACCATATCTTGCAGTCTGTGGCAGCCAAATGAAAAGAAAGGACTGAGAGCAATACCCATTGGATTTTGGTCCAAACAACTGACAGGGGCACAGAAGAGATACACGCCCCTACAGAAGTACCTGTTTGGGGCCTACATAGCACTTCAACATGTAGAGACAATAACAGGAAAGGACACAGTCACCATCCACAATGCATTGCCAATAGCAGGCTGGGTGAGAGATAATGGACTGACCACTAGGGCAGCTGTAGCCCAGAACCAGACACTGATGAAATGGAAGTGGTACCTTCAAGAAAGGAGGGGCATTGCAGCTGGGGATGTCAGAGACATTTCAAAACAGTTGGCAGGGCTTGTTACTTTTACCAGCACTCAGCCAGAAGAAGAAATTCCTGTGCTGCAGTCATCCCCCATTCAAGAGGCTCCACCTTTTGAGTCTCTGTCAGAAGACATGAAGGAGTCAGCATGGTTCACTGATGGTTCCGCCATAGTTGCCTTGTCTGGGCGTAAATGGACAGCAGCAGCCTACAACCCAAGTACAGACACAGTCCTGCAGGAGACCGGAATTGGAGGGTCCAGTCAGTATGCAGAGTTGAAAGCTGTAGTGATGACTCTTCAGGAGGATCCTTCTTCCCATGTCACTATCTACACTGACAGGTGGGCGGTTTTTAAAGGACTGACAACTTGGATGCCCACGTGGAAGTCGAATGATTGGATGATTCATGGAAAGGTGGTGTGGGGAGGCAAGGAAGTCTGGGACTACATCTGGAAGGAAGCTTATTCCCGCACCATAAAAGTGGGGCATGTTGACGCACATGTGCCCTTGGTCCCAGACTTTGAGAACTATAACAGAGTGGTAGATGAAATTGCCAAGCAGTTGTGCCAATTGATCCTGTTTTGATGAACTTGGCCAACTGGGCCCAAAAGCAATATGGACATTTGGGGCAGAAAGCAACATATGAATGGGCACAGCAGAGAGGATTGCCTATATCCATGGACATGATAAAGACTGTAATAGGGAACTGTACAGTGTGTGGAGAAGTGCGACAATGGCCATTGCAAAAGTACTCCACTGGGTCGATTAAAAGGGGAGAGAGGCCTGCAGAGATCTGGCAGATTGACTTCATCGGTCCCCTGCCCCGAGGAAACAATGGACTGAGATATTGTTGCACTGCAGTGGACACCTATTCAGGACTTTTGCTTGTTCATCCTTGCAAGCGTGCAGATCAAGCCGCAGCGCTTCAACTGCTCCAGAAACTTGTCTTTGCTTATGGTTGTCCAAAACAAGTCCAAAGTGATAACGGCTCACACTTCACCGGATCAACAGTACAGCAATGGGGAAAAGACTCTGGAGTGTACTGGTTGTGCCACATCCCATACCATCCACAGGCAGCTGGTTTGATTGAAAGACACAACGGCTATTTGAAGGACCAGATCCGCAAGATTACACCCACACATACACTAAGGGGGTGGGATCGGGTCCTCACACAGGCAGTCATGTTGTTAAATTCTAGGCCAATAGCCAAAAGCACACCATATGAGAGGATGGTAGGAGCTGAGGTGTAGATTCCACAGCTGGAGTGCAGAGTTCAGTATTTACATAAGGTTTCTGAAAGAACAGGGCTTAACAGGTACCATGTTACTGCTTCCCATGACATAGAAACCAAGAGTGATGTATCTGAAGCTGAAGCCTATCTAGGAATGAGAGGGAATCTGGCAGGAAGGTTTGAAGTCATATTTGCATTGGCTGGGACTCTGATTGGTTAGTGGATACGTCAGCAAGAGTGGAAAGTGAGGCTATATAACATCAAACCTTCCAAAATAAACAGCAGTGATCTTCTGGGAAATATCAGTATATTTCCTCTCCTCCCTATTGATGTTCTTTGGGAGGGTCAGAAGTTGATACAGACAGGTGGCAAAGTGTTGGTCAGAGATCCAGGCAAGAAGCTAGTTAGAGGAGAGATTGTAGCTGAAGGGCCGGGGTCTACTGTTTATGTATTATTAGAAGGAACAGATAATCCGCTTTGTTTTCCACCCCACAGGCTGTCTCCAATTTGATACATGGGAAGACCAAAGAAAAGTGGTTACATGATGGACAGAATGATGGAAGACCGCAAGAGCTGTGGAGAGCAAGGCTTTTGATGTATAACAAGCTTGGACTTGTTTCTAAAGAACTTTAGAATTGATGTTCTAATGAACTTTTAGCCAAAGAATGAAACACCTTCTCAGTGACAGGAATATGGGAGGGGTTGAAAGAAAATTAATGTTTAGTATGAGTTATTAGTCTATGTGTAGTCTGAGAGAAAAATCAAGGGCGGAATGTGTTGCGTTTGATATAACATATATATTATATGAACAAATGATTTATCTATCAGACTCATTTTAACAGATCAGGTTTGTTGAGGATGCTTCTCAAACGAATGCCTAGGTAACACAGGCTGTCCTGAAACAATGGAACATTTGTCAGTTGATTGTTAAGGTTAATGAGTTTGTTACCATTGTTGTTTTACAGTTTGACAGTTGTCTCTATAGATACTGTAAACAATTGTATATTTGTTATGGCAGAGTGCCATCTTGAGTTAGAATTTGGGAATACACAGGCATTCAGATATTTTTTTCGGTTACTACATCGTTAAGGTAACAATTGTAAACGAACTGAGCCATATAAATATTGCCAGAGATAAGCTCAGGGCAGAAGCGCTGACTCTCACAATGGATTAACATCGAAGCACTCATCTGTGAAACTAAGGAAAGTGCCTGGTCTCCAGAAGAATCGTCAACGGAGATCACGAACACAGTAACTGAAGCTAAGTAACATTTAAGTGTATTTCTACTGTTATAGACTATAGTTTGATTGTTTGTTAGGTTGTTAATTTGCTATAGAAATCTGTCAGTCTTGATTTGTATTCCTAATATTGTAATAGTTTTGTATGTACAGCATTTTTGTTCAGTAAAAGCTCATTAATACACAAAACCGGTCTGAACTTCCTTGCTTATACTGCAAAGTAACCTTGCTATCTAGACGAAAGCAAAACAATTGGGGGCTCGTCCCGTGATCAAACAATTGGGGGCTCGTCCGGGATTTGTGCTAAAATTCAACTGAAGCAGACTTGTTTTCTGTGGTGTGTTTTGTAGCTTCTGCTGAAGAAAAATGTTGCGTACACTGTTTAGGAAGAGTAGGGCTGCAAAGGTTTCTGGTGTCCAGGAGGAGAAGACGTGCACCCTTCCTGCCTGGGCCAGAGACAGTCAGTGGATGTCTGTTGCAGAGGAGCTGGCTAGATACGTTTCTCCTTTGAACAGAGCTTGGGGGGATGGTGTCTCTGATCTTTCCTCAGATTTTTGTCTAAAAAGTTTTGGGTTCAGTAAGGGAGAGATGCGGGCAGTTGCTGTGTTTGGTTTACACGTCCTGCATGCTCTACATATTGAATCTGAAAAGAGGAAAATGGTAGAATTAGAAAGAGATTTACCAAAGGAGCAGCTTGCAGTGGCATCCGAGTGTTTGGAAGACACTGCAAGCAAAGCAAAAGATTTAGAAAGTAGAATAATCAATGTTAAACCTGCAGTGGCTTTGACGTGTGTTCAAACCCCTGTGGCAAAGCTGAAGATATGAATGAGCAGTGTGCAGCCCTCATAAACAAGCCTAATGATACCCTAACAAAGGACAAAGGCCCTAAGCCTGTAAGCAAAAGTAGGACATGTGCCACTGGTACTTCCCATAAGCAGGAAGCGGAGTATTTGATCAGCTCAAATGATGGCCGAGCTGAGTCGCATACAAGGAAGGCAAGGCCTATGGTCTCCAGGAGACACATGTGGATTGATTTACTTAAGTTGGGTGTCCCTAGAGAGGAAATAGATGGGATTCCTACACCAGCATTGTTTAAAAAGTGGAAGTAAGTGGTTGGGATTAGTAGATTCAGTCACATTAAGTGTTTCTCTTGCCATAAAATGTGCCATGCTGTCAATACTGTACAACAGAAGGCCAGTGTTTGTCCCAGGTCGGAACGGAGAGACATGCAAGTTTATTCACTGCGTTGGAAGTCAATGCCTTTCCGTGAAAGTGTTTCAAGGCAACAGTGGGCACCCTACAATACATTTGCAGTTAGAAATGGGCAGATAGAGAAATGTGAGCAGTGAGCTATGTTTTTTGGCACATTTGGAAGGAACAAATAATCTGCTTTGTCTCTCTTACTTTTTTCAGGTACTGAGCATCGAGAGGTGGAGCAGGCAGACCAGATGACCAGGCCAGATGGGAGGAGGCAGACCAGAAGAGCGGCTGAGGAAGATGCTGTTGATTTCTGAATTGGAGTGGACTTTTCATCTGAGCATTTCCTTATGGCCAAGAGGACAAGAGACATTCATCTGGGAACTTTCCTTCTACAAACTGCCAAGACATTGTTAACCCTGCTCAAAGGAATATTGGAGCCTTCCAGGGACAAAAAAAAAGTCTGATCGCCCAGAAGATACGGGGGTCAAAAGGGAATTTTTTCTTACGGGGGGTTTATTTTGCCCTTTCCTGGAAAGAAAGGCTTTAAGAGATGTTGAATTTTCCTATATTATGCTATAAAGTCAAGAGGTGGTATGTGTTGCCATGGCCAAGTCTTAGTGACTTTATGTGTCATAATATGGAGTTAGATTTGAAGGGAAGTCAGGCTTCACCCTTCCCCCTCCATTGATATGTAAATAGAGCAGTTGGACTGCTAGGTAGGACGTTCTCTGCAGGAAGTGTATATACAGGAAGTTGGTGGGAGGGGCTGGAGGTTTTTTGGAAAAGCCGCATGGGAGCAGACATGGAGTTGTGTTTGGGAAGACGGAGAAGAAAGACATGGCTGCTATGTGCTGGAGAACTTTGGAGAAGTTTTGATTTGGACTGAGCAAAGAAGGACGTTACATCTTGACCCCTAAGTTGAGTAACTCGTTTAGTTTACTTATTATGCATGTTGTAGGCATATTTTGGTAAGCTATGTGTTACTGTGTATCCTATAGTTTGTATGAGCAGATTTTCTTTTACAATGAATTTATTAAGATATTGTCCAGAAGTTACATAAAATACATGTAGTACAATAAGTAACATAGTACATGGTACAGCAAGTCAAAATTGCTCTTAACAGTGATATTGCTTAGAACTTATGCCAGATATTTCCCTTAAAACGTCCTGTGTGTTCACAGGAGTCATAACATTGTCTGAATTCTCAACTAGCATCATCACAGATCCGAAATGCAATTTTATTAGGTATCTGTACCCAACCTTCTGGAGAGAGAGAAGAAATAAGGAAAGATAAATACTATGAAGTGATATAAAGAACAGAAGAGAGAGGTAGGAGATAGGAAAGAGGGAGCTAAAGCAGTAGTAGTGAAGAGAGATTAGAGTGGTCCGTTAGAGGGAGCGGGTCTGGGGGGGTTCAGATCTGGAGCAAAGTATAGTCAAACCTAGAGGGCATAACCTGCATTGTCCAGGGGTTCCAAATCTTGAGGAATTTATCATGG
>BLSH010335163.1:99241-140852 GCA_018402905.1 Glandirana rugosa
TATCCCCAAAGTTTTTCTTTGTCCTACACCCCTCTAACCTCCTTACCCCCCGCCATCCACCACCGCCCCAACACTTTAGAGTTTTTTTTAGACCCCGGAATCCAGAGAAAGTCTACCCAGTCCGAGGTAGGGTTACACATTTACCTGAAGCGACAACAAAACGAAACGCAAATAGATAATTCTAAGAACGCCATTTTAGTTCCTTCAAATCTTAAGACACCACATAGTTACGAAAATGATTAGTCTTTTAGACGAGTATGTTCAAAGGCTTCAAGATGTTACATAATTTCTTGATTTACATCCATTCTCTGGAGGAGCTACAATGTCTGCCATTTTCCTATAAAAAAGTACCGTATAGCCATCTGGGCCTGGTCTCTTACCTACATTTAGTTCTTTAATACATTGTAGAACTTCGGAAACTTGTATGAGCAGATTTTCTGATTAGTAAAAGCATTGATACACCACAGAATTCTAAACTTCCTTGATTTTACCGCAAGAATCTTAATAGATAAACGCAAAGCAAAACAACAGCGAAGTCCATTTACACATTGGGATGGAGCCTGACCCATCTGAAAGAGACCTAAGGCCCCAGATTTTTTTTGAGATTTCACAACCCCGCCACCACCTACCGCCCCCCATTCCTCCAATCTCCCCACATCCTGTTTCTTTTTGAAACCCCTATAAATTTATTTTTTTTCCTCTTAGTGGCTCATGAAGTTATCCCCAACTTCTCCTGGTGGTGGCGGGGGACCGCATTCCTCCAGGTCTGAGTGATGGTCACATAATGATGTGTGAGCGCCCTTCATTTTGGGAGTAAGGTGAGCTCAGCCTTCACGATGACATGACCCCTTAAAGGGGGGGTTGTAAAGCACAGGGTGGGCTTACGGGAAATGGGCAAAAGGCACAATGCAGTCTATTTGTAAAACATTTGTTGCACAAATGTCAGAAATGTCTGGGCAAGTTGAAGGAAATGTCTCATATTGTTCCTATGAGATAAATACCCAGATTGTCGACTCCATCTAGTGGCTAAAATGTTGTATAGCTTTCTAAAAATACCTCAATGGCTGCAGGAATTGTAGCCCCTGTCTCTTCAAGTGAATGGGGTTTCTATGCAAAGCTGCAGCAGATTTTGCACTCTCCAGTTTTGGTAAATCAACCCATTATGATTGGTTTGGTGGTAATCAGGGACAGTGGGACTAGTGTGGCTGTGATCAGGGACAGTGGGACTGGAGTGGTTGTGATCAGTTACAGTGGGAATGGTGTGGCTGTGACCAGGGACTGGTGTGGCTGTGATCAGGGCCAGTGGGACTGGTGCAGCTGTGATCAGCTACAGTGGGACTGGTGTGGCTGTGATCAGGGCCAATGAGAACTGGTATGGCTGTGATCAGGGACAGTGGGGCTGGTGTGGCAATGATCAGGGCCAGTGGGACTGGTGTGGCTGTGATCAGGGCCAGTGGGACTGGTGTGGCTGTGATCAGGGCCAATGAGGACTGGTATGGCTGTGATCAGGGCCAGTGGGACTGGTGTGGCTGTGATCAGGGCCAGTGGGACTGGCGTGGCTGTGATCAGGGCCAATAAAGACTGGTGTGGCTGCGATTAGGGACAGTGGGACTGGTGTGGCTGAGATCAGGGACAGTGGGACTGGTGTGGCAGTGATCAGGAACAGTGGGACTGGTGTGGCTGTGATCAGGGCCAATAAAGACTGGTGTGGCTGCGATTAGGGACAGTGGGACTGATGTGGCTGTGATCAGGGACAGTGGGACTGGTGTGGCAGTGATCAGGGACAGTGGGACTGGTGTGGCAGTGATCAGGGCCAGTGGGACTGGTGTGGCTGTGATCAGGGCCAGTGGGACTGGTGTGGCTGTGATCAGGGCCAGTGGGACTGGTGTGGCTGTGATCAGGGCCAATGAGGACTGGTGTGGCTGCGATTAGGGAAAGTGGGACTGGTGTGGATGTGATCAGGGACAGTGGGACTGGTGTGGAAGTGATCAGGGCCAGTGGGACTGGTGTGGCTGTGATCAGGGCCAACGAGGACTGGTGTGGCTGCGATTAGGGACAGTGGGACTGGTGTGGCTGTGATCAGTTACAGTGGGGCTGGTGTTGCTGTGATCAGGGACAGCGGGACTGGTGTAGCTGTGATCAGGGACAGTGGGACTGGCATGGCTGTCATCAGGGACAGTGGGACTGGCGTGGCTGTCATCATCAGGGACAGTGGGACTGGAGTGGCTGTCATCATTAGGGACAGTGGGACTGGTGTGGCTGTCATCAGGGACAGTGGGACTGGTGTGGCTATCATCATCAGGGACAGTGGGACTGGTGTGGCTGTCATCAGGGACAGTGGGACTGGCGTGGCTGTCATCAGGGACAGTGGGGCTGGTGTTGCTGTGATCAGGGCCAGTGGGACTGGTGTGGCCATCATCAGGACAGCGGGACTGGTGTGGCTGTCATCATCAGGGACAGTGAGACTGGTGTGGCTGTCATCGTCAGGGACAGTGGGACTGGTGTGGCTGTCATCAGGGACAGTGGGGCTGGTGTGGCTGTCATCAGGGACAGTGGGACTTCTGTGGCTGTCATCAGGGGCAGTGGGACTGGTGTGGCTGTCATCAGGGACAGTGGGGCTGGTGTTGCTGTGATCAGGGACAGTGGGACTGGTGTAGCTGTCATCAGGGACAGTGGGACTGGCATGACTGTCATCAGGGACAGTGGGACTGGCGTGGCTGTCATCAGGGACAGTGGGACTGGTGTTGCTGTGATCAGGGAAAGTGGGACTGGTGTGGCTATGATCATCAGGGACAGTGGGACTGGCATGGCTGTCATCAGGGACAGTGGGACTGGCGTGACTGTCATCAGGGACAGTCAGGCTGGCGTTGCTGTGATCAGGGACAGTGGGACTGGTGTGGCTATCATCATCAGGACAGTGGGACTGGTGTGGCTATCATCATCAGGACAGTGGGACTGGTGTGGCTGTCATCAGGGACAGTGGGGCTGCCATCAGGGACAGTGGGACTGGCGTGGCTGTCATCAGGGACAGTGGGGCTGGTGATGCTGTGATCAGGGACAGTGGGACTGGTGTGGCTATCATCATCAGGGACAGTGGGACTTCTATGGCTGTGATCAGGGACAGTGGGGCTGATGTGGCTGTGATCAGGGACAGTGGGACTGGTGTGGCTGTCATCATCATGGACAGTGGGACTGGCGTGGCTGTCATCAGAGACAGTGGGACTGGCATGACTGTCATCAGGGACAGCGGTACTGGCATGACTGTCATCAGGGACTGTCATGGCTGTCATCAGGGACAGTGGGGCTGGTGTGGATGTGATCAAGGACAGTGGGACTGGGGTGGCTGTGATCAGGGACAGTGGGACTGATGTGGCAGTGATCAGGGACTCCTCACTTATAGGGACAAAATAGCGCCATTTCTTATCAAGCACTGTTTTCCATTTGAACGCATTTGTTTGAACATAAATGGCTGCATTGGACATAAACAACGGACAACGTGAGCCCTAAAGTATATTTGAACACCGAAGACTACAGCTTATCAGCTTATGGATGACATTGAACAAACAACACAATATTTCATACTACCACGTTTTTATTAAACATGGGTTTTCATCAGACCTCATGACAAAAATAGTATAAAAACAAAGACCCCGTTAAAAAAATACAAAATAAAAAAACAACTTTTGCTGCATTGCTTCTCTTTCCCCAGCTGCTAGATTCAACCCACTTCCTCTGAGCAATGATTGGTGTGGTGGTGATCAGGGACAGTGGGACTGGTATGGCTGTCATCAGGGACAATGGGACTGGTTTGGCTGTCATCAGGGGCAGTGGGACTGGTGTGACTGTCATCATCAGGGACAGGTTTGGCTATCATCAGGGACAGTGGGATTGGTGTGACTGTCATCAGGGACAGTGGGATTGGTATGACTGTCATCATCAGGGACAGTGGGACTGGTGTGACTGTCATCATCAAGGACAGTGGGACTGGTGTGACTGTCATCTGGGACAGTGGGACTGGTGCTACTGTCATCATCAGGGACAGGTTTGGCTATCATCAGGGACAGTGGGACTGGTGTGACTGTCATCTGGGACAGTGGGACTGGTGTGGCTGTCATCATCAGGGACAGTGGGGCTGGCGTGGCTGCCATCAGGGACAGCAGGGCTGGTGTGGCTGTGATCGGGGACAGTGTGACCGGTGTTGCTATCATCATGACAGTGGAACTGGTGTGGCTGTCATCATCAGGTACAGTGGGACTGGCGTGGCTGTCATCAGGGACAGTGGGACTGGCGTGGCTGTCATCAGGGACGGTGGGACTGGCCTGGCTGTCATCAGGGACAGTGGGACTGGTGTGGCTGTCATCATGACAGTGGGACTGGTGTGGCTGTCATCATCAGGGACAGTGGGACTGGTGTGGCTGTCATCATCAGGGACAGTGGGACTAGTGTGACTGTCATTAGGGACAGTGGGACTGGTGTGACTGTCGTCAGGGACAGTGGGACTGGCTGTCATCATCAGGGACATTGGGACTTCTGTGGCTGTCATCAGGGACAGTGGGACTTCTGTGGCTGTCATCAGGGACAGTGGGACTGGTGTGGCTGTCATCAGAGACAGTGGAACTGGTGTGGCTATCATCATGACAGTGGGACTGGTGTGGCTGTCATCATCAGGGACAGTGGGACTAGTGTGGCTATCATCAGGGACAGTGGGGCTGGTGTGACTGTCATCAGGGACAGTGGGACTGTCTTCAGGGACAGTGGAACTGTTATGACTGTCATCAGGGACAGTGGGACTTCTGTGGCTGTCATCATCAGGGACAGTGGGACTTCTGTGGCTCTCATCAGGGACAGTGGGACTGGTGTGGCTGTCATCAGGGACAGTGGGACTGGTGTGGCTGTCATCAGAGACAGTGGGATTGGCATGACTGTCATCAGGGACAGTGGGACTGGAGTGGCTGTCATCAGGGACAGTGGGACTGGCGTGACTGTCATCAGGGACAGTGGGACTGGATTGTCTGTGATCAGGAACAGTGGGAATGGTGTGGCTGTGATCAGGGACATTGGGACTGGTGTGGCTGTCATTAGGGACAGTGGGACTGGTGTGGCTGCCATCAGGGACAGTGGGACTGGTGTGGCTGTCATCAGGGACAGTGGGACTGGTGTGGCTGTCATCATGGACAGTGGGACTGGTGTGGCTGTCATCAGGGACAGTGGGACTGGTGTGGCTGTCATCAGGGGCAGTGGGACTGGGGGGGCTGTCATGCGGGACTGTGGGGCTGGTGTGGTGGAGCCCTTAAATGAAACCGTGCTTTAAAAATTATCCTTCCTGGACCCACCCCAGCCAGTGAAATATGAAACACATAACGATAACGTCAGGAGACCGCCTCCGTCCCCGGAATTCGGGCCAGGAGACCTATGCGTGGGCCATGTGGCGTTTGCGCGCGCTGGCACGGTCTCCCAGACGGCCATTTAAGCTGACAGCACATTGCTATTGGTGCTGTCCATTCTACAGCGTTACCATGCTCCATAGTGACCCGTTCTGATTTTCCTGTTTACCTGTGACCCGGCTTGATCCTGTATCTGCTTGAACTCTGCCTGCACCAACCCTCGGCTTGCCTACGACAACTCTCCTGCCTGATCCCTGTGTACCTAAGCCTGTCTGCCTGTTAACAACCCTGCCTGCCTGCTCCTGTACTGCTTTGCCTGCATGTTATTGACCCAGCCTGTATCACTACTCTCCAGTCTAGCACGGACTTCTGGACGACATCTTACCATCATCTGTGTCCAATTCAGCCCTCACGCCCCCCTGTGCTCCAGCGCTCCCTGTCTGCTCTACCAGGGGTTCTGGAACCAGGGCCGTAAGAGAGGTTGCCTACTGCATAAGTCAGACTCTACCATCAGGTACGTGACAGATAAGCTCATCTCTCTGCTCCCTCCTCCTATCATCATGCTTCTCATCAGTACATGAACTGGCTGCTTGTGCTGGGTCCTCCTCTCACACACAAGCGCACACGTGTTTCATTCAAAAGGGATGTCCTACGCGCCATGGAAAAGTATTCCCTATAGCCCCTTTCCAGCTGCGGCACCATGCTGTTTGGCGTGCACATTAGCAGATGCATGGGGTAGCCAACTAGCCATTAACAATTAATGGAGTCTGCGAAAGGGCAGCACATTTCTGTGCATGTCGAGGACGCACGCAAAATCGCTAGATGTGAACCTAGCCTTAACCTTCACCAATTTTTTTTTAAGCCGTCTTTTAGAGCTGCACTCCGGTCAGATGAAGTCAATAAAGTAATTTGTGGCTCCTACTAATACTTTTTGGTTGTAAAACATGAATGGCCCATCACAGCATTTAAAGGGATCTAGGTCAGATCTGTGAGTGACATTCTGAAATGCAGAATGTCTTTTTGGATATGCTGCTGTTAAAATAGATCTAAACCCCTAAACTACCACTCAGCCCTAAAGCTGAATTCCAAGAATGCAGCTCCTTTGTAAAAAGTGAAGGCAACTATGAGTTAAGTCCAAGGAGGTGCATGTCATCTGCTGGGCTTATCGCTTATTTATATGACAGTTTTATTGCACTCCCCATCTCAGAAGCTTGACGCTCATGCTTCAGGTCTAAGCATCTTCAACATTATAGTCGGTGTAGCTGCTTTGCTTGACCCTCCCCTCCTCCTGCTGCCTAATCACAGAAGCATTTGTGTTATGTGAACTCAAAGGCTACTCTGAATGGGCAGTTGCCTTCTCTTTTTACAATGTGGCTGAATTCCTGGAATTCCGCTTTAGCATTTTTAGATAGAGTTTTGGATCCTGGGCAAATACCTGGACATTCTGCACAAGACCTTGATACAATTTGGAATTCCCTGGTCCCTCCCCAATTGCAATCCATCCCTTCTTTGAGGAAGCAATATCCACCATGTTTCACACTGAACGTTTTGGGTCGGTAGGCTGTTTTTTTTCCCCCTTTCAAGTGGGCGTTTTGTCCAGGTCCGCCTGTCCATTTTTCAGGCGGACCCGAACGGATGCCCCATTCTACTCTATGGAGCGGTGGATGTCAGCGGTGACATGTCCGCTGACATCTGCCGCTCTCCAATCCGATCCGTGGTTCGTGAAGTCAGACTGTTGGAAACCCTATTTTCCATCCATCTTGGGATTGGATGACAACGCCAGACGGTCTGTTGTAGAGGAAAGCGGCGCTCTGAAAGATCTGTCTCCGCACAGTTTGTGGAGACAGATCTGTCATCCGCCGGCTCAGCGGGGATCAGAGGAGCGATCCCCGCTGAGCAAAAACGGACCCAAACACGGAACACGGCCATGTGAAAGGGGCCTAAACATGATGCTATGTACATTTACCAAAAAAGCTTAATTGCGGTTTTGACTGCCCATAGAAAATTGCTGTGAAAGCCCCAAGAGGTCTTAAGAAAACTCGAAGCAGACCCCAATTATTCTTGTTGGAGAGCAGTGTCCTCCTCCATTGTAAAGTCCCATGAACACCACTTGTTCAGAGTTTTCCTTATAGTAGACTCATGAACGTTGATATTATCAAGTGCCAGAGATGCCTTCAGGTCCTTTGCTGTCACCCTAGGGTTCTCCGTCAAATGTTTGAGAATCGTACAGCGTGCCTTTGCACTGATCTTTGTAGGTCGCCCGCTCCTAGGGAGAGTGGCAACAGTGCTGAATTTTTTCCATTTATAGACAATCTGTCTGACTGTGGACTGATGCAAGTCCAAGTCTTTGGCAATCCTTTTGTAACCCTTTCCACTCTTATGAGCTTCAACAACTTGTTTCCTGAGGTCCTCTGAGATCTCTCTGGATCGGCCTATATTGAACTTTAACATGTCCCATCCCTGTTTGTGCTGAGTGACAGGAACAGTCTCAATATTTCCCAGATCTCCTTCCCCAGAAGATGTGTCTTCCTCTGCAGAAGAAACATGTTCTTCTCCTTTCTCAGATGTGTCTGCTTCCCTGGAGGATACATGTTTGTCTCCTTTCCCAGATGTGGCTGCTTCCCTGCAGGACACACGTTCTCCTTTCCCAGATGTGGCTGCTTCCCTGCAGGACACACGTTCTCCTTTCCCAGATGTGGCTGCTTCCCTGCAGGACACACGTTCTCCTTTCCCAGATGTGTCTGCTTCCCTGCAGGACACACGTTCTCCTTTCCCAGATGTGTCTGCTTCCCTGCAGGACATGTGTTCTCCTTTCCCAGATATGTCTTCTTCCCCAGAGGATGCACGTTCTTCTTTCACCTGAACGTTTCTCTTTTTTGCAGCAAATCTGCCATGACCATCAAACTTTTCCTTCTCACAAGACTCAGGATTTGAGGTTTTTGTTTGGCCACGGGGTACAGTAATGGTAGTACGGAAGGTGGTCTCTCTTCCAACAGATGCATACATGCGAGACATTCTCCCAGCAGACTGCCTTTTCCTTGCATTCTGCTTATTAAGAAGGCCATCTTCACAGAGACTGCTGTCACTTTTATCCTCCATCTTTTCGAAATATCTCCAACGTATTATTGCTTAGAGAGCCATCTACCAGAAAAAGATGAAGATGGAAACATTTAATACCATATATATATATATATATAGAGTGAAACAATTAAAAAATATAAAGCCTACCTTACCTAAAAGAAGAAAAAAAAAGGACGGGCATGGGACCTTACTTACCTTCAATGTGATGCATCCCTTGTGCTTCTGTCTTCTTCTAGTTCATTATTAATCTTTCGCCTCTGATACCCACCCCTGCCATCATAATCTTGTGTGCTTGGGGGATCGGTCACCAGGAGTGCCCAACAATGCCCGTCCTTTACGCCCGGTATGTCCATTCATAGAAGCCATACTACAGCTTCTATAGGTGGAATGCAATCTATGAATGGAGAGGGTGGACCCTGCAATTGCTCGCCCTTTCTCCGTTCACAGAAGCTGTAGTTAAAGCTTCTCTGAAGGGCGGAGCTGAGCAGAAACGGTGGGCATACCCTTGATAAGTGCTAATGACAGCTTCTCAGGTCTATTAACCCCAGCTACACTGAAGGACTGCGTTGGCAGGGATGGGCACTGTCATAGGGAGATTACGGAGATAAAAGACAGAAGCACAAGGGACACATCACACTAAAGGTAAGTAATGTCCCTTGTATGTATTTTGCATTTTTTTTTTAACCACTTGACCTCCGTAAGGTTTTCCCCTCTTCATGACCAGGGCATTTTTTCCTATTCAGCACTGCGCTACTTTAATTGGTAACTGCTCGGCCATGCAACACTGTAGGCAAATTAAATTTTTATCATTTTTTCACACAAATAGAGCTTTCTTTTGGTGGTATTTGATCACCACTGGTTTTTTTATTCTTTGCTATATAAATTAAAAAATACTAACATTTTTGAAAAAAAAAGTTTTCTTTGTTTCTGTTATAAAATTGTACAAATAAAAAATCTTTCTTCATAAATTTAAGCTGAAATGTCTTTTGCTACATTTCTTTGGCGAAAATAACCCAAATTAGTATATATTATTTATTTGGAAAGTTAGAGTCCATAAACTATGGCAGGCCTCGACAAACCCCAGGCGCCAGGTCGCCATGGCGACCAGAAATCGCGTCCTGGCGAGTGACAGCCGTTCCTTCTCTCCCCATGTTAAAACAGCCTGTCAGATTCAGTGTCAGATTCAGCGAGAGCCGTTCTCTGCTTAATCCAGTGGTTCTCAACTCCGGTCCTCGGGACCCACCAACAGGCCAGATTTTAAGTTTTACCTTGGGGAGATGCAGACTAGAACACTGCAATCACTGAGCAGCAAATGATATCACCTGTGATGTATTTCAGTTATCCTGCAAACCTGGCCTGTTGGGGGGTCCCCGAGGACCGGAGTTGAGAACCACTGGCTTAATCTAACAGCTGTTAAATTTGGCAGGCTGCCCAGGAATATTTGTTGATAGTTAGAAGAATAAACACAACAATGTATCCTTCTTTCAAAGCAATGATCTCTGGGCTGTATCAGGAAAGTTTAACCATTTAAAGACTAAACCCTTTCTCACATTAGTGGCTTAAAATTAAATATCCAGTATTTTCTGCTAGAAAATGACTTAGAACCCCCAAACATTATATATTATTTTTTAGCAGAGACCCTAGAGAATAAAATGGCGGTTGCAGCAATATTTTATGTCACATGGTATTTGCGCAGCGGTCTTTCAAGCGCATTTTTTTGGAAAAAATACACTTTAACCACTTCAGCCCCGGAAGGATTTCACACTTTAGGACCAGAGCACTTTTTGCGATTCGGCGCTGCGTCGCTTTAACTGAGAATTGCGCGGTCTTGCGACGTTGTACCCAAACAAAATTTGCATCCTTTTTTTCCCACAAATAGAGCTTTCTTTTGGTGGTATTTGATCATCGATGCGTCATTTCTGATCGCCGCTATAAACAAAAGAAGAGCGACAATTTTACAAAAAGACCCAAATTTATTACTTTTTGATAAAATACAAATCCAAAAAAAAAATATAAAAAAATTTTTTTCATCGGTTTTGGCCGATTTATATTCATCCTCATATTTTTGGTAAAAAAAAATCGCAATCGGCGTTTATTGATTGGTTTGCGCAAAAGTTGCCGCGTTTACGGATGATGAGAATTCATTTCTGGGGTTTTTGTTTTTTACTAGTAATGGCGGCGATCTGTGATTTTTAGCGGTACTGCGATATTTCAGCGGACATGTCGGAACATTTTGACACTTTTTTGGGACCATTGGCATTTATACAGCGACCAGTGCTATAAAAATGCACTGATTACTGTGTAAATGCAATTGGCAGTGAAGGGGTTAACCTGCAGGGGGCGCTCTAAGGGTTAACTATGTTCCCTGGGCGTGTTCTTACTGTAGGGGGACTGTACTAGCTGGGGAAGGGAAGTGATCACAGCTTCCGTGTAGAGGAAGGCTGTGATGACAGCCCTTCCCCCTCTCACAGAACGGAGGTCCGTGTTTACTTACACCAGTGGTTCTCAACTCCAGTCCTCAGGACCCACCAACAGGCCAGATTTTAAGTATTACCTTGGGGAGATGCAGACTAGAATACTGCAATCACTGAGCAGCAAATTATATCACCTGTGATGCATTTCAGTTATCCTGCAAACCTGGCCTGTTAGTGGGTCCCGAGGACTGGAGTTGAGAACCACTGACTTACACGGACCTCTGTTCTTTCAGTGCGGGGGGACCATCGTGGGTAGCCGGCGGCGATCGAGTCCGCCGCACCCGCTCCCTGGCTCCCCCCGAACACAGTGAGCGCGCGCGCGCCGCTCACAATGCTAGTTATCGCGGCCGCCGTCCTGTGACGGCGGTCGCGATAACGAACCACCTTGTCGCCGTCACGCTGCGGCGGGCGGTCGGCAAGTGGTTAATGAATAAAAAAAAAACTAAACAGTAAAGTTAGCCCATTTTTTTTTTTTTGTATAATATGAAAGATGTTTCACCGCGAGAAACGTGACCTTTATTCTAAGCAACAAAATTGTGATAAAGCCCTGAGTACCATCAACAATTACCACTCTATGTGCAGCTGGGCTCCAATATTTCATGGTGACCGGAATCACTGTGGGGGACACACATGTAGGCAGGAAGTGGCTGCAAAGAGGCAGCAGAAGATCAGCAGCACTGGAATACTTTTCACCTTTTTTTTTGTATTTTATTTACAATGTCAATAAGGCTTTGTTTAGATGTGCAAGTTGGGTGGTAAAAATGTGCAGTAGAGACATGTTTTTGCCACCCACCATTGGCCTTCCTTAAGCTCCATTAGGCAGCAGATGAGGGCGTTTTACATGTCGCAGTCACGATGCATTCGGCATAATAAGGAGTTTTCCCCATAACAGATTTTTCAGTGTCACTCTTTCTGGCCAGCCTATAACCCTGATGTAACGGTGGAGTTATTGACTGGCTGCTCTGCTGTGAGTAAGTTAGGATTAGGGGTGCAAATTAATTGTCTTACCCCGGGCGCTGACAACCCACACTACGCTATAAAAAACTGGCTCCTAACTTTTTTAGCTGGCAATTTGTCAAGCCCTGAACTATGGTATATATCTGAAAATTGATCTATCCTGATGTACTGACAGCCGATCTCACTTCATGAGGCCGAAAACCCCAGGACAGTACAAATGTCCTCCAAATTATCCCTTTTTGGAAAGCAGACAGTCCAAGGTATTTAGTAAGAGGCACGGCGAGGGTTTTTATTTAAGTTGAAATTTTTTGTCACAATTTTTTGCAAAATTAAGAAACTAAATAAAATTTGGGATTTTTTTTCCCCATACTGACACCAGCGGAGTATAGCATCATCATATGATTGGTGTGGCGGTGATCAGGGACACTGACTGGTGACAGTATGTAGGAAAATAAAAAAAAACATTTTTTAACTTTTTTTTTTTTTACATACTCTCAACAGAGTAGTTCAGTGTCACCATAGTACAGGGGTGTCAAACTTAATCGTGGGCCGCATCAGCAGTATGGTTTCCCTTAATGGGCCGGTTGTATCTGGGGTGCACTACGTACAGAGTGAGGGGTTCAGGAGTGTGTTATGTACAAAGTGCGGAGTTCAGGAGTGCGTTATGTACAGAGTGCGGGGTTCAGTGGTGTGTTACATATAGAATGCAGATTTCAAGAGTGTGTTACGTACAGAGTGCCGAGTTCAGGAGTGCGTTATGTACAGAGTGTGAGGTTCAGGAGTGCGTTATGTACAGAGTGTGTGATTCAGGAGTGCGTTATGTACAGAGTTCGGGGTTCAGGAGGGCGTTATGTACAAAGTGCGGGGTTCAGGAGTGCGTTATGTATAAAAGATCAGAGTTCAGGAGTGTGTTACGTACAGAGTGCAGGGTTCAGGAGTGTGTTACCTGCAGAGTGAAGGGTTCAGGAGTGTGCTACCTACAGAGTGAAGGGTTCAGGAGTGTGTTACCTACAGATTGAAGGCTTCGTGAGTGTGTTACCCACAGAGTGAAGGGTTCAGGAGTGTGTTACATACAGAGTGCAGGGCTCAGGAGTGTGCTACATACAGGGTGCAAGGTTCAGGAGTGTGTTACGTACATAGTGTGGGGTTCAGGAGCGAGTTATGTACAGAGTGCAGGGTTCAGGAGCGAGTTATGTACAGAGTGCAGGGTTCAGGAGTGTGTTACGTACAGAATGCAGGGTTCAGGAGTGCATTATGTACAGAGTGCAGGGTTCAGGAGTGTGCTACATACAGGGTTCAGGGGTGTACTGTGTACAGAGTGCAGGGTTTAGGGATGCGATATGCACGGTGTGAAACCCCAAGTCCCCCCCAAAGATTCTTCACATCTCACTTTCCTACCTAGCCTGGCTGTACTACCCATGTATTCAAGTCTAATAACTCCCTGTGTAGGCGGCTCTGCTACGCCTTGCAAGGAGATCGTTCTCCCTCTCAGAATCTGGAGATCTGTCCCCGCTGTGAGTGCATGTACAGATCTGTTAGATTCTGAAACCACTAAGAGCAAAGCTGCCCCTCGTAAACACAGAAGGTTTACAGCGTGGAGAGGGCGTTGAGAGCCAGAGGTGGTGGAATGACGTCCTGCTACTTTCAAGCTGCAAAACTGGGTGCAAGGGCCACATGCAGGGTGGATAAAAATCAATGATTTTTAAAAAAAAAAAAAAAATCTGATTTTTTTTTTTATTTAAATCTAATTTTTATGATTTAAATCGATTTTTTCTATTAAATTTATTTTAATAAAATGCTTTTGAAGTAAAAATCTATCTAAAGATAGTTTTCTATTCAAGATACATTAATATTTTAGTTTATTCAGCATGATATGGAGCTTAGTTATGTAGCATGAGGCTATATATTCTGCAATATTTACATTTATGGTTAACTCATTCAATGAATCCAAGCTCTGCAAGCTGAGAGAACATGCACTGCATCGATACATTCACACAATTTCACAGTAACCATGAGATAAAACAAGGTTCAGGAATATTCCTTTATCTCATTGTTTTGCACATCTATGTACACTACAATCTGTATGATTGAATGGGTTCTGATATCGCTGTGTTACTAACCTGACAGCTTATTATTCTAAATAGGAAACCTTCATTTTGTTTGCAAATATTAAAGATTCTAACTAAAAATATGTCCTTACATTTAAAGAGCACCTGTCATTTCAGATCCATCATGGCGGCGCCTGTTAGCGGCATCCACTCACCTTCTGCTGTCACGTCCCTCACCTTGTTGTGTCACTGCCGCATCACCAGCCGTCCCATTAACTCGGGTTCACACATGTGTGATGCAGGAACTGGCGCGATTATAGAACCGAGTTCCTGAGGGAGCCGTCCACCTGCAGTAAACGTGCTATTGGCGGCAAGTAGTTCAGGTAAATGTAGGCTTTAGCCACTTCCACCCGGGAGATGTCATAAGACCTTTTGGACTTTGAGTGGAGATATCAGGATGATGGGGGTGCAGCTGCAGGCATCACCTAGATATCTTCTTTTTCAGCCGGCGATTCCCAACAGTGTTAAAGCAATTATAGTGGTCGCCGCCTTCCGGTGCTTCTTCAGTCTCTCCCATGCAATCGGAGAGCCAGAGAATGAATCAGCCAGGGCGGCGGTTTACCATATAATAAGAATAAAAGTGATCAAAAAATTTTTAAAAATTAAAGTGTAAAAATAGAAATTTAAAAAGCAAAACAAATTTTTTTTTTAAAGTGCCCCCCACTCCCTTGTGCGCACACGCATATGTAAACGGCCGTCAGACCACACATGTGAGGCATCGCCGCGATCGCTAGAGTGAAATAACTAATTCTAGAACTAGACCTCCTCTGTAACTCTAAACCTGTAAAAAAATTAAACCGTTGCCTATGGAGATTTTTAGGTACCGGAGTTTGGCGTTATTCCATGAGCATGCGCAATTTTTAAAGCGTGACATGTTAGCCATCTATTTACTCGGCGTAACAACAACCTTTATATTTTACCAAAAGATTGGGTCATATATTGTTTTTTTTTTTGCATTAAAATTCATGAAAATATACCTTTTCCAACAAAATTGTGTTTGCTGTGAAAATATGGAAATTGCACCGACCACTGTTTTATTCTCTAGGGCCTCTGCTAAAAATATTTATTTAATGTTTGGAGGTTCTGAATATTTTTCTAGCAAAACAAATGATTTTTATATGTAGGAGAGGAATACCAGAATTGGCCTGGGCTGGAGGTGGAAGTCACAGCTACATAAATTGAATATGGGGGGGGTGGGATTCAGACTGAAGATCCAGACAATGGGGGGAGGTATTACACTCGACTCCCCAGCAGACGTCTCTGCTGCCTTCTGGCCGCCATTCCCACCCCCTGAAAAGTGATCAGCAGTGGATCTTTTTCAGGGGGTGGGTGACAGGCAGCTGGGGACTGGAGCGATATGTCTGTTTTAACCCTGAACAGAACAAACCACCACGCCACAAGCACTGACATTGTACACGGCCCTAGTCACCTTATGGGTCACGTACTGTAACGGGGGGAGGCTGGAATTCCACACTTCTGGGGTATCAGATGGCTGTGTCCCCCCCACTGCAAGCTATAGTTCCGTCCTCTGACCCCTACATCATTAGGAGTTAGCAGTGATGTGGGGTCAGTGGAAGATACCACAGTGTGCAGCGGGGGTGGGGTTTGTGGGCACAGCCATTGACATCTTATGGATGTATTCTTCTAAACAGACCAACGGCGACCAGGAGCCAAAGTCCTGAGACAACCTTCTGTTATCTGAGTAATGAAGGATGTCTCCTGGGCACAGTACCCGCCATCCGACCGCACATCCCCCTGTACCGCCGTGACTTCCTCTACCTGATTTCACCGGTCACACTCTCCCCTCTGCGGTCCTTCTAGTAGGTGACGTCACCAGCCTAGCCCCGCCCCCGGGTGTTAAAAACACAGATCATGTGAACAATTTCGGCTGTCTGCTGCGCATGTGCGAAAATTCTGCCGCCATAGCGACAGGAAACGCTCCCGCTGAGACAGGAAAAAGCTCAGCGGCCATTTTAGAGAAGGGCAATTTGCCCAAATGAAGAGATAAATATGGACATTTCAGTGTGTGCTGACTTTTAGGACTTAAGCTTTTTGTCTTTGACATAATGGTAATAATAACAACAACAATTATTATAATAGTAATAATCTTAAGAAGAATAAATAAAATATATAAAATAAAAAAATAACAATAGTAAAAATAATAACATAACAATAATTCTAATAATTATCAGTCGTAGTATATTTACTATTTATTATTATAATTTTTTAACCACATCAGTACCGGGCACGAAAACCCCCTTCCTGTCCAGGCCATTTTTCAGCTTTCAGCGCTATCGCACTTTGAATGACAATTACTCAGTCATGCAACACTGTATCCCTATGAAATTTGCGTCCTTTTTTTCACACAAATAGAGCTTTCTTTTGGTGGTATTTAATCACTAGGAGGGGGTTTATTTTTTGTGGTATAAATAAAAAAAAGATTGAAATTTTTGTGAAAAAATGCCTTTTTCTTTGTTTCTGTCATAAAATTTTGCAAATTAGTAATTTTTCTTTGGTAAAAATAACCCAAATAAGTGTATATTTTTTGGTCCTTGTGTAAGTTATAGAGTCTACAAGCTATGGTGCCAATCACTGAAAATTGATCACACCTGATATACTGATGGCCTATCTCTTTTCTTGAGACCCTAACAAGCCAGGAAAGTACAAATAACCCCCAAATGACGCCTTTTTGGAAAGTAGACATTCCAAGGTATTTAGTAAGAGGCATGGTGAATTTTTTGAAGTTGTAATTTTTCCCCACAATTCTTTGCAAAATGAAGATTTTTTTTTTCCGCAAAATTGTCATTGTAACAGGTTATTTCTCACACCCAGCATATGCATACCACAAATTACACCCCAAAATACATTCTACTACTCCTCCTGAGTATGGCGATACCACATGTGTGAGACTTTTTCACAGCCTGGCCACATACAGAGGCCCAACATGCAGGGAGCGCCGTCAGGTATTCTAGGGACATAAATTACACATCTAATGTCATGACGACATCACATTTTTGAAGGCCCTGGAGCACCAGGACAATGGAATTGCCCAAAAATGACCCCATTCTGGAAAGCAAACACCCCAACTAATAATCTTTGAGGCATAATGAGTCTTTTGAACGGTTCATTTTTTTCCAGTAGTTTTTGGGAAATGTGGGGAAAAAATGAAAACGCAGTTGTCCATTTATAAGATATTTCCAACACATAGCATGTACATAGCAAAAATGACACCCCAAAATACATTCTGCTATTCCTCCTGAGTATGGGGATACCACATGTGTGAGACTTTTACAGGTGGTGTTTACTCATGGGTGTGACAGTCACTGACAGGTGATTGGCGATGGGCACTGATGGGTGACTGGCGGTGGTCACTGATGGGTGACGGGTGTCTGGCGGTGGTCACTGATGGGTGAGGGTGTCTGGCGGTGGTCACTGATGGGTGATAGGTGACTGGCAGTGGTCACTGATGGGTGATGGGTGACTGGCGGTGGTCACTGATAGGTGATGGGTGACTGGCGGTGGTCACTGATGGGTGACTGGTGATGGTCACTAATGGGTGACGGGTGACTGGTATATATTTCCAACACATAGCATGTATGTAGCAAAAATTATACCCCAAAATACATTCTACTACTCCCCCCGAGTATGGCAATACCACATGTGTGAGACTTTTACAGGTGATGTTTACTCATGGGTGTGACGGTCACTGACAGGTGATTGGCGATGGGCACTGATGGGTGACTGGTGGTGGTCACTGATGGGTGACTGGCTGTGGTCACTGATGGGTGACGAGTGTCTGGCGGTGGTCACTGATGGGTGAGGGTATCTGGCGGTGGTCACTGATGGGTGACGGGTGTCCGGCGATGGTCACTGATGGGTGAGGGTGTCTGGCGGTGGTCACTGATGGGTGATAGGTGACTGGCAGTGGTCACTGATGGGTGATGGGTGACTGGCGGTGGTCACTGATAGGTGATGGGTGACTGGCGATGGTCACTGATGGGTGACGGGTGACTGGTGGTGGTCACTAATGGGTGATGGGTGACTGGTAGAGGTCACTGATGGGTGACTGCAGGTGCACACTGATGGGTGCCACGTGTCTGGCGGTGGTCACTGATGGGTGACGGGTGTCTGGAGGTGGTCACTAATGGGTGACCGGTGTCTGGTGGTGATCATTAGTGTGTGATGGGTGACTGGCGGTGGTCACAGATGCGTGACGGGTGACAGGCGGTGGTCACAGAAGCGTGACGGGTGACAGGTGACTGGCGGTGGTCACTGATGGGTGACGGGGGACTGGCAGTGGTCACTGATGGGTGACTGGCGGTGGTCACTGATGGGTGACTGGCGGTGGTCACTGATGGGTGACGGACGGTGGTCAGTGATGGGTGACGGGTGACTGGCGGTGGTCAGTGATGGGTGACGGGTGACATGCTACGGTCACTGACGGGTGACTGGTGACAGTTGCACTTTATGATGGCAGTCTGATGACAGGTGCACAATATGATGACAGGTACACTTCATGATGACAGGTACCCTTTACGGGGGCATATGGGGTGACTGGTGCATTGGGGGGGGCAGGGGGGATGTGACAGCTGTGTGTTTTTACTTAACAGATCAGTAACTCACTGATCCTAGCTCTTCTCTCCTCACAATGGAAACTGTGTGAGGAGAGAAGAGCTGGTAACAGTGAGTTACCGCTCTGTTTACATTGGATGTGATCGGCTGTAAAGTAGATCACAGCTGATCACAAGGTAACAGCCGCTGGCAGGCGGCTGATACCAGTGTCGGTGACAGGCAGTGTTCCCCGGGAACACGCCGCCACCGACGCGCACACTCCCGATCGTGCGCATGCGCCGTGCCAACAACGGATGTGCCATTTGTGATGGCTGTTCACCCCTGTTGGTGACGCGGTGACAGAGCCGGGATGCGCGCGCCCGATCGCGCGCAATCCCGGCTTAAAGGGGCGACGTCATATGACGTCGTCCCAGAACAATGGCCGTTCCGCCCCGCCGTTTGACGGTGGGTGGACGGCAGGTGGTTAAAATGCATTTTTTATTATTGTTATTATTATTATTGTTGTTATTATTATTATTATGCATAGTAGTATATTTATTATTTTCATTATTATTATTTTTTATTAATATTATTATAAATATTTTTTATTCTTTTATTATTATTAGTAGTAGTATATTTATTATCTTTATTATTATCATTATTTTTATTCTTTTATTATTATTATTATTAGTGGTAGTATATTTATTATTTTTATTATTATTTTATTATTATTATTATTAGTAGAATATTTATTAATTTTATTATTTCTATTTTTAGTAGTAGTATATTTATTATTTTTATTATTGTTATTTTTATTAGTAGTAATACAGTCAGGTCCATAAATATTGGGACATCGACACAATTCAAATTTTTTTTGGCTCTATACACCACCACAATGGATTTGAAATGAAACAAACAAGATGTGCTTTAACTGCAGACTTTCAGCTTTAATTTGAGGGCATTGACATCCAAATCAGGTGAACAGTGTTGGAATTACAACAGTTTGTATATGTGCCTCACACTTTTTAAGGGACCAAAAGTAATGGGACAATTGGCTGCTCAGCTGTTCCATGGCCAGGTGGGTGTTATTCCCTCATTATCCCATTTACAAGGAGCAGATAAAAGGTCCAGAGTTCATTTCAAGTGAGCTATTTGCATTTGGAATCTGTTGCTGTCAACTCTCAATATGAGATCCAAAGAGCTGTCACTGTCAGTGAAGCAAGCCATTATTAGGCTGAAAAAAAACAAAACAAACCCATCAGGGAGATAGCAAAAACATTAGGTGTGGCCAAATCAACTGTCTGGAACATCCTTAAAAAGAAAGAACGCACCGGTGAGCTCAGCAACACCAAAAGACCCGGAAGACCACGGAAAACAACTGTGGTGGATGACCGAAGAATTCTTTCCCTGGTGAAGAAAACACCCTTCACAACAGTTGGTCAGATCAAGAACACTCTCCAGGAGGTAGTTGTATGTGTGTCAAAGTCAACAATCAAGAGAAGACTTCACCAGAGTGAATACAGAGGGTTCACCACAAGATGTAAACCATTGGCGAGCCTCAAAAACAGGAAGGCCAGATTAGAGTTTGCCAAACAAAATCTAAAAAAGCCTTCACAGTTCTGGAACAACATCCTATGGACAGATGAGACCAAGATCAACTTATACCAGAGTGATAGGAAGAGAAGAGTATGGAGAAGGAAAGGAACTGCTCATGATCCAAAGCATACCACCTCATCAGTGAAGCATGGTGGTGGTTGTGTCATGGTGTGGGCATGTATGGCTGCCAATGGAACTGGTTCTCTTGTATTTATTGATGATGTAACTGCTGACAAAAGCAGCAGGATGAATTCTGAAGTGTTTCGGGCAATATTATCTGCTCATATTCAGCCAAATGCTTCAGAACTCATTGGACGGTGCTTCACAGTGCAGATGGACAATGACCCGAAGCATACTGCGAAAGCAACCAAAGAGTTTTTTTAAGGGAAAGAAGTGGAATGTTATGCAATGGCCAAGTCAATTACCTCACCTGAATCCGATTGAGCATGCTTTTCACTTGCTGAAGACAAAACGGAAGGGAAAATGCCCCAAGAACAAGCAGGAACTGAAGACAGTTGCTGTAGAGGCCTGGCAAAGCATCACCAGGGATGAAACCCAGCGTCTGGTGATGTCTATGCGTTATAGACTTCAGGCTGTAATTGACTGCAAAGGATTTGCAACCAAGTATTAAAAAGTGAAAGTTTGATTTATGATTGTTAATCTGTCCCATTACTTTTGGTTCCTTAAAAAGTGGGAGGCACATATACAAACTTTTGTAATTCCTACACCGTTCACCAGATTTGCATGTAAATACCCTCAAATTAACGCTGAAAGTCTTCACTTAAAGAACATCTTGTTTGTTTCATTTCAAATCCATTGTGGTGGTGTATAGAGCCAAAAAGATTAGAATTGTGTCGATGTCCCAATATTTATGGACCTGACTGTAGTAGTAGTAGTAGTATATTTATTATTATTATTTTTTGCATTAATATTAGTTTCATCATTTGTATTCTTTTTTTATTAGTAGTAGTAGGTAGTAGTAGTATATGTATTATTTTTATTATTATCATTATATTTAATATTCCATTATAATTATTATTAGTAGTAGTATATTTATTATTTTTATTATTGTTGTTATTTTTATTATTAGCAGTCGTAATAGTAGTAGTAGTATATTATTATTATTTATATTACAATTATTATCAAGTTTTTTTATTATTTTATTATAATTATTATTACTAATAGTGTATTTATTATTTTTATTATTGTTATTGTTGTTATTATTATTAGTAGTAGTAGTATATTTATTATTTTTATTATTGATATTATTATTATTACAATTATTATATTTATTTTTTATTATTATTACTCTTTATTATTATTGTATTTTTTTAATATTATTATTTTTGTTATTAATATTATTATTCAGTACTATTATTATTCTCTGTACTGTAGATAATACTAAAAAGACCAGCTTTTAAAAATATATTACTGTTCAAAGGGAATCCATACTTTCTAAACCGCTGCATTCACACCTGAGCGTAGTGTCTTTGAGCGCATTTCCGGCAAATTTTTTTGCACGTTTTTCTGCATGATTTTGGTGTGCTTTTATGCGCGACTTGCACATTTGTATGCAGCATTTTTGAGCTTTGGAATTTTTTTATTAGCCAATAGAGAAAACTATTATTTGTTGCATCATTTGTTGCTAGGTATTTCAGCTTTGTTAGCTTTTCCATTAGCTTTTATTTCTTCTTTTATTATTATTATTAATTTATTATAATGTTTTTTTTCGCTAGGGTAAGGGGTTCGAGTTCAGTTTAGGTTAGGGTTAGGATTAGGAGTTGAGGTTAGGGTTATTTTTTATTTTATTTATGTTTTACCTCATTTTATTTATTATTATACGAACAATAATAAATTAATAAATAAATGTAAAATAAATACACAAATAAATAAAAATCATAAATAAAAAATAAATAAATTCAACAAATTAATACTAAGTAACAATAAATAAATAATTAACCCATAACTTTAACCCTTACCCCTAAAAAATAAAATAATAAATAACTAAACACCCTGACCCTAACACAAAATAAATTATTATTATCATTTTTATTATTATTAATAATGCATTTTTTGTTCGAGTTTGGGTGTTTTATTATTTTACTATTATTATTATTATTAATAATAACAATGTATTTAATATTTTTAAAGTTAGAGGTTTTCATGTATTATTACATATTATTAATTTATTTTACCTATTTATGATTATTTTAGTTATTTGTGTATTTATTTCATATTTATTTATTCATATGTTATTACTATTTTATTTTTTACTTTTTTTAATTTGAGCAGAAACTCGTGCAAAAACAAGAGACAAAAACACGCAAATGCACACAAAAACGTGCAAATGGTGCATTTCCATTAATTTCTATGAGCATAAAAACACGCCAAAAATGCTCAAATCTGCCCGATTCGAGCCACAAAAAAAGCTCCAGAACTTTTTTGAGCTTCGGCTGTTTGGCTTCAGGCAACATGGAGTGGAGATGTGAACCGTCCCCATATAGAATCATTGATTTTTTTCCCCCTCCAGCATTTTGAAGTTTCAAGCTTCAAGCTACAAAACGCTCAGGTGGGAATGCAGCCTTAGGCCTGGTTCTCACCTATGCAGGTTGCAGTTTGCATATTCCAGGTGCATTTTGCATTTTTCAGTACACACTTTTGATCCATTGAAGTCTATGGAACCAAAAACCAGGAAAAAATCCCTGGCCCTTTCCATAAAATGCACAGATGTGAATGTGACCCATAGGAAACCATGTTAAATGGACTGTAGTGTGTTTCTGCAAAACTGAAAATGCACTAAAAAATGCACAGGTGTGAACCAGGCCTTGGGGCACCAGGTGCAGTGTGGGAACGTGTGCAAATTTGTACCTTTTCCCACACCGTGTGCATTCATGCATGCCAAAAAACACGGTGCCGCATCTTTTTTGAGCATTTAAGAGGCACAGGGCAGCCCATTTGAAATATATTGGCTGCCCTAAAAACGTGCATGCTTGGACATACCTCATGCTGTGAACGAGCCCATAGGGTAGGGTTTCCACCTTTTCTTTAAATCCTACCCGAACACTTTAACGGCACACAGAACTAAAATATACATGTATTTTACAATTGAACAACATTTCTAATCAAATGAAGTTAATCACAAGAGTCCCCCTTTACATCAGAGTCCACAGAGTTCCCCTTTTACATCATAATCCATAGAGTTCCCCTTTTACATCAGAATCCCCAGAGTTCCCCTTTTACATCATAATCTACAGAGTTCCCTTTTACATCAGAATCCCCAGAGTTCCCCTTTTACATCATTATCCACAGAGTTCCCCTTTTACATCAGAGTCCACTGAGTTCCCCTTTTACATGAGAATCCCAAGAGTTCCCCTTTTACATCAGAGTCCACAGAGTTCCCCTTTTGTATCTGAACTCGCAGAGTTCCCTTACACTGTAAGAGCTCTTGCACACTGCAGCTTGAAAAAGCTCAGTACAGCTTTTTTGTTTTACTGAGCTCAAATACAACCCATTCATTGTAATGTGCCTATGCACACAGGCGCGTAAACAGGCGCCGTGCATTCTTCAGTAAAAAACAAAATAGAAAAATCAGCTTTTTTGGTCAGTAACTTACACCGCACGCAAATGCGCACAAATACGCGCTAATGGCCATTATTTACAATCTGCAGAACAAGAACCTGAGAATATGTTTGCCTGAAAATGTGCAAAATTGCACGAGCGCATATGTGCGGAAATGTGCAAAAATACAGAAAAACATTTCTGAAAAAGTAGATGCTCAAACAGGAGTATGGTGTGCAAGAGGCCTTAAGGGGGACTCTTCAGACTCTGATATAAGGGAGAACTCTGGGGACTCTAACATAAGGGATGCTCTAGGAACCCTGATCTAAGGGATAACACTGAGAACTCTGATGTACAGAGAGGACTCTGATGTAAGGGGGAACACTGTGGCCTTTAATGTAAAGCGAAACTCTGATGTAAGGATGAACTCTGCGGACTCTAACATAAGGGATGCTCTGGGAACCCTGATCCAAGGTGAAACACTGAGAACTCTGGTGTACGTAGAGGACTCTGATGTACGGTTGAACACTGTGGCCTCTGGTGTAAAGGGGAACTCTGATGTAAGGGGTTCTCTGAGAACCCTGAATTACCTTAGTGTACTCACTCAGAAGCAGGAGAGAGAAGGGGGGAGACTTCAATCACAGACAGGGGTGGATGGTGAGCTCACTCACCCCTTGGCAGTCAGCACCTTTCATCCAGATGAAGCTGAGGCTGCTGGACTTTCCAGCCCCCACTTTCCTTTTCTGAGGCACAGTGCCAGGGATTGGAGTGTGGGCAGACACAGAGGGGTAGTGGAGGGAGGAGGAGGAGCAGATCAAGCCCTCTCTCTTCTCCCATCTGTGTGTGTGTGGGGAGGGGGGGCTGGTAGTGCTGGCTTTGGGCAAAGAGAAAGAGAGTGTGAAAGAGAGTGTAACAGACACTCTCGGCTTAGAAAACTGCAGCCAGCCACAGTCCAGTCTGAATAATGTGTCGGGGTTTCAGGCGGTCCAAACCTGAACTCTCTGAGTGAATCCCAGACAGGTGGCAACCCTACCATAGGGCCAACTTAGATTTCTGTACTGCGGTACATGAA
Source organism: Glandirana rugosa (assembly GCA_018402905.1). NCBI lineage: Eukaryota > Metazoa > Chordata > Amphibia > Anura > Ranidae > Glandirana > Glandirana rugosa. The sequence continues at coordinate 124,023 of BLSH010335163.1, forward strand.
CACACACATTATTACACCTTACATTTGTTGGCCATTTGTTTGATATGTGTCAGGAACCATGAATCAGACTGAGACAGAAGTACAGTAAAAATCACACTATTTAATAAAATGGTAAAATAGAACAAACAGAGCAAGCAACATCAAAACATAGCCAAGGTTAGATAACCAGAGCGCATGGTTGGAGCAAGCCAACAGGGATCCAGAGATCAGCGAGGTCAAACAAACAGCATGCAGGGTCAGGAGCCAGAAGGGAAGTCAGCCGAGCAGAGTCTATAATCCAGAAACCAGAAGGAATGTCAAACAAGCAAAAGTCTTTCACAGGAAAACACAGCAGAGATTATCCAGAGATGTTGACCAGGTGAAGGTGTCTGAGATCTGATCCAGGCAGTTTATATAGCTAGGAGAGCTGGCTAACGAGCAGGATATGGACATCAGGTGAGGCAGAGTGGAAGCCGAGACTGGCAATTAACCCTCAGCTGAGCAGCTTGCTCTGAGAAGGGAGGGCTGAGCCCAGCCCTGACAGCACCCCCTCCTCAACGACCCCCCCCACCCCAGGGGGGCCATCAGGTTTGAGGGAAAGCACGGAGGAGAACACGGAGGAGAACAGGAGCATGTACGTCCGAGGATGAGACCCAAGAACGCTCCTCCAGACCGTACCCTTTCCAATGAACCAGGTACTGTATGCGCCCACGGAACCTACCGGAGTCAATGGTAGATTGAATTTCATACTCCTCTTAGTTTTCAACCTGAACAGGATAAGGACGTGTTACCGAGTTGGTGAAGAGGTTGCATACCAAAGGTTTTAACAAGGAAATATGGAATACATTTGAAATGTGCATATTAGAAGGCAGGTCTAAAGCGTAAGCCACTGGGTTGATCTTGTGGAGAATACAGAAAGGCCCAATAAACCGTGGTGCCAGCTTCAGTGAGGGAACACGGAGTCGGAGGTTGCGAGAAGACAGCCAGACTCTCTCCCCAACTTAGTAAGAAGGCGCAGGTAGGTGTCTGTGGTCAGCATGGCGTCTGTACCTATCATTGGCACCTCGCAAAGACTCCCGGACCTGTACACAAGTGGAATGAAGACCACTGAGATGCTCCTCCAACGCCTGAATTTTCTGAGGAACAAATGAGTCACATGGCTGGTTGGAAACCATAATTCGCCATAAACTGAGACAATTGGGGGCGGTATTGATGATACTATTGTCAGAAAACTCTGCCCATGGTAACAGGTCAGACCAGTTGTTATGGTGGTCAGAAATATAGCAGTGTAAAAACTGTTCCAAGGACTGGTTGGCTTGTTCTGCAGCCCCATTGGACTGCGGGTGATACACAGAAGAGAAGGAACGTTGAATTCCCAACTGTGCACAAAAGGCTCGCCAAAACCTGGACACAAACTGGCTACACCTGTCCGAGACGATCATCTTGGGAAGCCCATGTAAGCGAAATATCTCCTGAGCAAAAATGGATGCCAGTTCCTTGGACGTGAACAACTTCTTAAGTGGAATACAATGTGACATCTTTGAGAATCGGTCAACCACCATAAGGGTAATTGTGTCACCCTGAGAGTTTGGTAACTCCACAATAAAATCCATAGACAGGTGGGTCCAAGGCCGCTCTCCATTGGGTATGGGTTGTAGAAGACCCACTGGAAAATGTCATGGTGTTTTGTTCTGAACACACACGGAACAGGCTGCTATGAAGGCGGCTACATCAGCCCGGAGACTAGGCCACCAGAACTGTTGGGAAGAACCCCAAATGAGTTGATTCTTTCCCGGGTGACCAGCAGCCTTGGGAGAATGGTAAGTCTGGAGCACAGCAGTACGGAGGCTCTCAGGGACAAAGCAGCTGTCATAAGGTTTCTCAGGAGGAGCATGGATCTAAGCAGCAAGGATCTTGTCACCCAAAGGTGGAGTGAGACTGGTACGATCCGTAGCCAGAATACGATCAGGAGGTATCACAGGAACAGGAACCGGCTCCATCTTGGAAGCGGAGGACACTGCATGGGCCCTTACATTCTTATCTGGGTAAGAATGAGACTATGTAATTGAAGCTTGACAAGAACAGAATATGAGATCTAAGGTCTTTTTGACCCCAGATCTCATTCTTTAAGAGGTCCCGTCATGCTTTTTTTCTATTATTTTTTTTTAAAAGGACAGTGTAAAAATAAAAAATCTAATGAATAAGAAAAAAAAAATGTAAAGCTCCCCGTCCTGCCGAGCTCTCGCGCAGAAGCGAACGCATACTTAAGTCCCACCCACATATGAAAACTGTGTTCAAGCCACAGATGTGAAGTATCGCCGCGATCATTAGAGCGAGAGCAATAATTCTAGCACTAGATCTCCTCTGTAACTCAAAACTGGTAACATGTAGAAATTTTTAAACTTCACCGATGGAGATTTTTAACCACTTCAGCCCCGGAAGGATTCCCCCCTTTAGGCCCTTTTTGCGATTCGGCACTGCGTCGCTTTAACTGACAATTGCGCGGCCGTGCGACGTTGTACCCAAACGAAATTTGCGTCCTTTTTTTCCCACAAATAGAGCTTTCTTTTGGTGGTATTTGATCCCCTCTGCGTCATTTCTGATCGCCGCTATAAACAAAAGAAGAGCGACAATTTTGCAAAAAAAAACAAATTTCTTACTTTTTGCTAACATACAAATCCAAAAAAAATATATAAAAAAACATTTTTTTTTCATCAGTTTTGGCCGATTTATATTCTTACTCATATTTGTGATAAAAAAAATCGCAATCGGCGTTCATTGATTGGTTTGCGCAAAAGTGGTCGCGTTTACGGATGATGAGAATTCATTTTTGGGGTTTTTATTTATTTATTTTTTTTTACTAGTAATGGCGACGATCTGCGATTTTTAGCGGTACTGCGATATTTCAGCGGACATGTCGGACCATTTTGACACTTTTTTGGGACCATTGGCATTTATACAGCGATCAGTGCTATAAAAATGCACTGATTACTGTGAAAATGCCATTGGCAGTGAAGGGGTTAACCTGCAGGGGGAGCTGTAAGGGTTAACTGTGTTCCCTGGGTGTGTTCTAACTGTGGGGGGACTGCCCTAGCTGGGGAAGGGAAGTGGTCACAGCCTCCACGTACAGGAAGCCTGTGATCACAGCCCTTCCCCCTTCACAGAACAGAGGTCCGTGTTTACATACACGGACCTCCGTTCCTTCGCTCCAGGGGGGGCCATCGCGGGTAGCCGGCGTCAGTCGAAGCCCCCACACCTGCTCCCTGGCCCTCCCCAAACACAGTGAGCGCGCGGGCGCGCCTCCGACGGCGCGCGCGCTCACTAGGCTCGTGATCGCGGCCGACGGCGATTTGCGCTCACCAGCCACCTTGTCGCCGTCAATTGCCGATCGGCGGTCGGCAAAGGGTTAAGTGCCAAAGTTTATCCCCATTCCACAAGCGGGCGCAATTTTGAAGCATGACATGTTGGGTATCAATTTACTCAGAGTAACATTATCTTTCACAATATAGAAAAAAATGGGCTAACTTTACTGTTGTCTTATTTTTAATTCGAAAAGTCGAATTTTTCCCAAAAAATTGCGCTTTTAAGACCGCTGCGCAAATTCGGTGTGACAAAGTATTGCAATGAAAGCCATTTTATTCTCTAGGGTGTTAGCAAAAAAAAAAAATATATATATATATATATAATGTTTGGGGGTTCTAAGTAATTTTCTAGAAAAAAAAGATGATTTTAACTTGTAAACACCGAATCTCAGAAAAAGGCTCTGTCCTTAAGTGGTTAATGATCTTGTATTTTACCCAAGCTTGTGGGTCGGGGATGGTGAAGAAATGAGGGAGAGTGGGGTTAAGCCACAGGGGTGTGTGTGGAGATAAGGCATTAGAAGTGGGTGTCTGCATAGTTGCCCCTACCCTCCAGGCCCTGATAGTAGTGTACATGGAGGGAGTAAGATGATGTGGGGACTTGTCCCCCCCTGAACAGTAGAGCCTGTAGGGCCTCCAGGGATTTTACAATAGCCGTCTCCAGCACAACAGCTGAGTTTGTGAGGTCTGACTGTAACCACCAATGGGCCGTAACCAGTTGGGTTGCCAGGAAATATTTAAAACAGTCAGGCATAGCTAGGCCCCCTCTATTTATGGGCCTTGTAAGGGTGGTATATTTATATCAAGGTGGTTTGGAAACCCATATATAAGACAAAAAGAGGCGTTTGATAGTTTCAAAGAAGGTTCTGGAAGCCATTGAGGGGAGTTTCTGAAGATGTACGTGAATTTAGGAAGCACCTTCATCTTAAGGAGGTTATTCAAAAAATATGAATCGGCACTCCGGAAATGCTTGCGATTAGGTTTATTGTGCAATGACCATGTACAAACAAGCTAGCTTGTTTGTACATGGTCATTGCACAATAAACCTAATCGCAAGCATTTCCGGAGTGCCGATTCATATTTTTTGAATATCATTGGTTTTCTCTTGGGAGATTGGAAGACTCCTCTGACTCCTCTGAGTACCTGGACTGGAGTATCAGCAACCACCTACTTTTAGCTGTGTAGAGGTGTTTTTCTGCTACATCTTAAGGAGGTTAATGTCCAGTTAGAGATAGAGGAAGGTTACTCCAGTTTGGTTTTGATATTAATCAATACTGGGTCAAGGTCATCTTTTGTGAAGTCTTCGCTGTGTCTGGAGACCACAATCCCTAGGTATGTGAATCTGCCTACCTACTGTAATGGGTGGGACGCAAGGTAGGAAGACCTAGCCCCCTTGTCCACTGGAAAGAGTAGTGATTTGTTCCCATTAACCCGCAGGCCCATGAATGTTATGTAGTTTTCCATGATCTTGAGAGCCCCCTGCAGAGAGGCCCCAGCAGTGGAGGCTCGTCCATAAGGGCACTTGGGGCAGTGCCCCACTAAAAAATAAGTAAGAAATAAAAATAAAAATTAACTATAATTATTAACCAACAGCAGCACAGCTAGAGAGAAACTCCAAAGAAAAAAAAAATCTTTGGAATTTCTCTCTAGCTGTGCTTCTGTTGCTAATTGCTGGAATAGACAGATTAGATAAGAAAGAGAAGTGTAATCTACCTAGCAACAGGGTAAACGTCCCATTCTCATTAAAAAACCCTATCTAGAACACAGTAAAATTAATTCTCCACCCTCATTGGCTGCTTTCCAACATTCCATTCTGAGAATTGGAGCTTTTTAGGACGTCTAAATCTACAGACCTTAAACTGCCTAGTCCATTTGGTCTCTGTCTGGGGGGGGAGCCAAGATCTTTTCTGCTTGCAGTTACACATTCTAGCCTGCTGTCTAGCCAGGTCCCCCCCTCCACAAGTCGCACTCCGACACTTAGTCTCTACCTCCAGCAGTGTTTCCCCTCTCCACCAGGGACCCTTCCCCCACCCACCATCCTGTGCAGAGCAGAGGGAGAGGACATGAGGAATCGAGGGTAAGATCCAAGCACAGCAATGTCTGCAGGGTAAGATCTCTGGGCACACATGACAGGGAGCTCCCAGCAATACACAGGCAGTGATTAGTCTGCATCCATAGATAACAGATAAGGCTGAACAGGTCCCTTCCAAAGCTCAGCAGTAGGATAAGAACTCTGAGCCGGCATGTTAGTCACAGAGAGTTCTCAGGGATACACAGGGAGTAATTGATCTGCAATTAATCTGCTGACATTGGGGAACCACAGAGCTCAGCAGCACCGCACACCCTCAGCTCTTCATACTTTACTGTTTAACAGACAGCTTCAACCAAAACAGCAACTCCTCTCCTGGTGACTTCTTCATCCCTGCATTCAGTGCATTGTAAGCAATGATTCATGAATTCCAATGCAGGGACCAAGAAGTCCCCAGGAGTGGAGTTGCTGTGTTGGTTGAAGCTGCCTGTGCTCAGCCTCTGTATATCTCAGCATCAAACATCAGAACAAGAGGAATGTATAGTCATGACAATTCCTCTACAATAACTGCTTTCCAATTAATGCCATCTCAAATCGCCTGATTTTATCATTACATTTTGAACTTTTTTTGACAGATAATGAAGATTTTGTTAGTGAAGCTGGTCAGTTCCAAAAACCAGGGACATTTCTATGGCTCACCATGTGTCAGGGGTTAGTGGAGGATTTCCAGCGTTCCTTCTATAAAATAAGGAATTAGGATGGAGCTTGATGGCACAGCACATACATGAAAACCCACATAATACCAGTCGGTGCTGGGTTCCTGTGCAGACCTCACAGCTAATGTAATTCTTTATCTTTGGGATTTAATGGATGAATGAGCCAGCAATATTTTATTGAGAATTAAGACTGACAGCTGAGTTATACTGTACATTGTGTACAGAGTGGGTGGAGCCTATAAGGGGTGTGGCTTCTAAGAAGTGGGATGGGGCAAAAAGGAAGGGCGGGGTCTGGCGCCCCACCATCTTAAAACTTCACCAGCCGCCACTGGGCCCCAGCATCATTTAAGAAGAGAAACAAATCATCGGCATATAGTGCCACTCTCTCCTCCAGCCACTCCACCCTGAAACCATGGATCTCTGGGGAAACTCTGAGGGCCTTGGCAATGGGCTCCATAGCCAGGGTGAAGAGGGTCGGTGTGTTGCTACGGCTATTAATAACTTTAAAAAAATAATATAGAGTTAGATTTTTAGACCATGTGCTTTCAGGAGAGGCCAGGCTTCCCCCCCCTCCCTTCCATTGACATGTAAATAAACCAGTTAGATGGCTAAAGAAGAACTTCTCTGCAGGATGTGATGTCAGAAGTTGGGGAGGAGTTTTTAGGTTTTTGAAACAAGCATATGGAGGGACAAAGGGAGTTGTGTTTGGGAAGACGAAGGAGCGACATGGCTGCCATGTGCTGGAGAACTTTGGAAACATTTTGATTTGGACTGAGCAAAGAAGGACATTACATCTCAACCCCTAAATTGGTTATCTTATTTAGTTGTGCATGCTTATATTTTGCTAGAAAGGATAATTGGCATTGTGCATGTTGTAGACATATTTTGTGAGCTATATGTTGTGTTGTATTGTGTATCCTACAGTTGTATGTGCAGACTTTCTGTTTAGTAAAGCATTGATACACTACAGAAGAGTAAACTTCCTTGGTTTTACCGCAAGTAACCTTGCTAGATAAACACAAACAAAACATTTTGTAGCACAGTCGGGGAGAGAGGGCATCCCTGCCTGGTGCCCTTCTGCAGTTCCAAGGTATATCCAAGGTGGCCAGGGCCGGCCCTACCATGGGTCCCAGTGGGTCCATTGGACCCAGGCAGCACTTTCAGAGGGGCAGCAATTTGAACCACAGCCACCTCTCCTTCTCTTCTATTTACTCAGAAAATTGGTGATCAAGATTTTTTTCCAGCAGTTTTGTGTGTCATGATGACAACTGCCCCCGGCCTGCCCCTTTATTACCCTAGCCCGCATCTATACTGCCCTAGCCTGTCTATATACTACCCTAGCCTGTCTATATACTGCCCTAGCCTGTCTATATACTATCCTAGCCTGTCCATATACTACCCTAGCCTGTCCATATACTGCCCTAGCCCACCCCTTGGAATTGAACATAATGATATATCATATAATTTTGCATATAGACAAGGTGCTGTTGCATGTAAATCTGACTTCCTGATAAATTTAAATTTAGTTTTAATTATCGTGATATAAAATAATCCTTTTTTTTTGGGGGGGGGCAGCATTTCATTCTTGGACCCAGGCAGCACAATGTCCTGGGCCAGCCCTAAAGGTGGCTATCGTTCTAGTGCCTTGGTTTGTGTGAGGGGGCGTGTATATTGGAAAATATATATTAAAAAATTTATATTAATGTTGGTGGATCTACCAGGCATGAAGCCTGTTGGCGCTTTGAGCATTTTACTAGAACTTTGGAAATGCCTTCCTCTGAGATGTTTCGCTTCTGTCAAATAACCCACTTTCTGAAGGCGCTCAAGCTCCAGATGGATGACTTGTCCAACTTGGAACTCTTTTTGAAAATATATGTTTGCGGTGTCCGGGTATGAAGGGGGGCACTTTTGAACCATACTCCCTTTTTTTCTGGTCCCATGGGTAAAGTCACTTATCAGACAGCTTGGGAAGTAGAATTGGGGACAGAGATTGAGGAGGAGAACTGGGTTCAGTGGTCATGGGGATTCATAACACAAAATTAGTCGAAGGTAACTACAAAGTGCTTTATCGCTGGTACTTAGTTCCATTGAGATTAGGAAGAATGTACCTTGATGCATCGCCCTCATGCCTTAGAGGCTGCAAATAGGAAGGCACCATGTACCATGTCTAGTGGTCCTGTCCATGGGTCCACCGCTACTGGATTAGAATATTTAATCATACATATTTTTAGCGACCTTTCAGACAGAACCCTCAGACATCTCCACCCTCTAAGTTTATTTATTCTTCTAGCAGCTAGGGTGACCATTGCCAGTGCGTGGAAGACCCCTACAGCTACTTACACAGCCACTATTATGGATTATGATCCACTAACAATTGGCTGGCATCCTAGGCTATGAGCAGGCCAGATTTGAGTGGGTTTGGAACCCCTGGAACCACTTCCCGACCGCCCACTGTGTATATACGTCGGTATTTTGATGTTAAATACCGTTGTTATGGCAGCAGATAGCTGCCATAACCCCGGTATTTTTCACCACGGCGGGCAGGTCCACTTCAGGGTAAAAGTGGTCTCTACGGCGGATTTGTAGTGAGATCACTTTTATCGGTGGCGGGAGAGGTGCCCACCATGCCCCAGTCATCTCCACTGCTTACCGGATGCCCACTTGGCTCTATGCCCTTAGAGGACCAGAGTGATGTTAAACGTCACTTGCATCCTCTGGCCTTAAAGGGACCGAAAAAAACATATTTTTATCTTTTGCTATTAAGTGTAAATGTGAGATCTGAGGTCTTTTTGACCTGAGATCTCACATTAATCAGTTGCCGACCAGCCGCTGCAGTTGTACTGCTGCAGGTTGGCTCGGCTGCGCAAACCGTCGGCATCGTACGTCGGCTGCGAATGCGCGATTTGCGGGCGAGTGCAGGCCCGCTGGGTACTGCGTGAGTGTGCTCGCGGGTCGGGTGGACTCGATCGTCTTTTACAGAGGCAGAACAGCGGATCCCCATTTTGTCAGGGGACCTGACACAGATTTACTGTTCCCTGTAATCAGAAACCGTTAGATCTGTCATGCCCCAGCCAGCACAGCCCCCACACAGTTAGAACATAGTTAACCCCTTGATCGCCCCCTACAGTTTCACCCCTTCCCTGCCAATGACATTTATACAGTAATCAGTGGCTATTTTAAAGCTCTGATGACTATATAAGTGTCACTGGTCCCAAAAAAGTGTCCGATCTGTCTGCTGCAACATCGCAGTCCCGATAAAAATCGCAGAACGCCGCCATTACTAGTAAAAAAATAAATAAATAATAAAAACGACATAAATCTATTCCCATAGTTTGTAGACGCAATAATTTTTGCCCAACCCAATCAATATACGCCTATTGCTATTTCTTTTTTAACAAAAATATATAGAAGAATATATATCGGCCTAAAAAAATGAATACATTTGTTTTTTATATATTTTTTGGAATATTTATTATAGCAAAAAGTAAAAAAAAAAGTTTTCTTTTTTTTCAAAATTGTTGCTCTTTGTTTGTTTATAGCGCAAAAAATAAAAACCGCAGAGGTGCTCAAATACCACCAAAAGAAGGCTCTTTTTGTGGGGAAAAAAAGGACGTCAATTTTGTTTGGGTACAGTGTTGCATGACTGCGCAATTGTCAGTTAAAATGACGCAGTGCCGTATCGCAAAAAGTGCTTTGGCCAGGAAGTGGGTAAATCCTTTCATGACTGAAGTGGTTAAAGAGGTCCTGTCATGCTTTTTTTCTATTACAAGGGATGTTTACATTCCTTGTAATAGGAATAAAAGTGATCCAAAACATTTTTTTTTTAAAGGGACAGTGTAAAAATAAAACGTAAAATAAATATGAAACAAAAAATTTAAAGCTCCCCGTCCCTCCATGCTCGCGCGCAGAAGTGGTAACCTGTAGACATTTTTAAACATTGCCTATAGAGATTTTTCAGTGACAAAGTTTGTCGCCATTCCACAAGCAGGCACAATTTTGAAGCATGACATGTTGTGTATCAATTTACTCGGTGTAACATTATCTTTCACGATATTGGAAACAATTGGGCTAACTTTACTGTTTTCTTATTTTTTTAATTAAAAAAGTGTATTTCCTAAAAAAAATTGTGTTTGTACGACCGTTGTGCAAACACGGTGTGACGTAAAGTATTGCAACGATCGCCATTTTATTCTCTAGGGTGTCTGAAAAAAATAATATAAAATGGTTGGGGGTTCTAAGTAATTTTCTAGCAAAAAAAAATTATTTTAACGTGTAAACAAGAAGAGTCAAAACTAGGCTCGGTCCTTAACCCCTTCCTTACTGGGCACTTAAACCCCCCTCCTGCCCAGACCAATTTTTGGCTTTCAACGCTGTCGCATTTTGAATGACAATTGCGCGGTCATGCGACATTGTACCCAAATAAAATTTGCGTCCTTTTTTTCCCACAAATAGAGCTTTCTTTTGGTGGTATTTGATCACCTCTGCGTCATTTTTGATCGCCGCTATAAACAAAAAATGAGTGACAATTTTGCAAAAAAGAACAAGATTTTTTACTTTTTGCTAAAGTACAAATCCATAAAAAAAATTATTCATCAGTTTTGGCCGATTTATATCCTTCTACATATTTTTGGTAAAAAAAAAAATCGCAATCAGCGTATATTGATTGGTTTGCGCAAAAGTTATCACGTCTACAAACTGGGAATTGATTTATGGCGTTTTTATTATTTTTTTTTTTTTACTAGTAATGGCGGCGATCTGCGATTTTCATCGGGACTGCGATATTGCCACAGAAATGACGGACATTTTTTACACATTTTTGGGACCAATGACATTTATACAGCGATCAGAAATTTAAATATCCACTGATTACTGTGTAAATGTCATTGGCATTGAAGGGGTTAACCAGCAGGGGGCAGTGAAGGGGTTAAATATGTTCCCTGGGTGTGTTCTAACTGTGGGGGGGGCAGGGCTGGCCGGGACATAACAGATCTAACTGATCCCAGTGACAGGGATCAGTAGATCTGTCATGTCCCCTGTCACAGAACGGGGAACCGCCGTGTTTACATCGGCGATTCCCCGTTCTGAGGCTCCTAAAACAGATCGGCGGGTCTCGGGCGGACATCGAGTCCGCCCGAGCCACGGGCACGCTCCCGCAGCGTGCGGCGCGCGTGCCGACGCTGCCGCCAGGGGGCGCGCGAGGAGCGCGCACAGGGGACGACGTCCATGGACGTCGTCCCGGCATTTCAGATCCGCGCTGGAGCCGTATTATGGCAATAGCACGGATCTGGAGTGGTTAAAGTGTAACTCCACTTTTGTTGAGAAAATAACATTCCTCCCTGGGTGATCTATGTACATTGCAAGGACTATAACTGTTGCAGATTCCTACCTTTTGTTATTCTGAAGAAATCCCTGTGTGTTCCTCTGTGCTAAGTGAGTCTAATGGGAGTGGTCTTATAATTATCAGTCAGCTGTGACAGCTGCAGGGCACTAATGAGGAAAGCTGCTGGGCCTGCATCCCTTTAGACGTGTTCCTATTAGGAGTATCTCATCAAAAATGACATTTTTGTTGCAGGGGATGCCTGAAATCTGACTTGTATCTTAGGCAGACTTCTGGGAAAATTGGTGAGCCAATCACACAAGCAGGAAATAACGTTTCTGGCAAGTGGTCAGTACACATTCTGTGTACAGAACAAATCCAGGTAGCCATATTGCATTGCATTTATAGGAAATTACAGAGGCTGCAGATTGAAAAGGAAAGGTAATTTTTAAGAACATTCAGTTACAATGACTTGTATCGCAATTGTACACGCTATATTATTTTTTTATTTATTTGCTATTTTTTTCCTGCATGAAAGTGGAGTTACCTATTAAGTGGTTAATTACCTCCATCTTGTGGGCTTTCTTTGGGGTGGTGGTAATTGGGTCGAGTGGGCCCAGTCTTCTCTTTCCTTCACTTACCCTATTCCTCAGTTTTCTTTCTCTTCTCTTTGTTCCATTACTTCCTCCTCTGATGTGCGCTGATTATAATACTTCGAATGCACTTTCTTACGTTTTTTTTATGTAGCTGTTATAGAGTTAATATCTCTATATTTGGAAATGGAACTATAGACTGTGATGTATTTGTTCCTATCTTGTCTAGAACCAGTTGCAGGCCCTACACCGATATGCCTCTGAGTTAGGGTTGGCGTACTACTACTACTACTACTGAGTCAGGGTTCTTCTACTCTGAGCACTCATAATCTATATAGTCTGAGGACTATATAAATTATTTGTTTACAGTAGAGAAGTAGAGAGACAGCGGCCTGCAGGCCATACTATAGCGGTTAACTTGGTGTCAGGAACCATGAATCAGACTAAGACAGAAGTGCAGTAAAAATCACACTATTTAATAAAAATGGTAAAAAAGAACAAACAGAACAAACAAAGTTAAAACATAGCCAAGGTTCGGTAGCCAGAATGGATGGTTGAAGCAAGCCAGCAAACAGGGATCCAGTGATCAGCGAGGTCAAACAAATAGCATGCAGGGTCAGGAGCCAGAAGGGAAGTCAGCCAAGCAGAGTCTTTAATCCAGGAACCAGAAGGAACGTCAAACAGGCAAAAGCCTTTCACAGGAAAACACAGCAGAGATTCATCCAGAGATGTTGACCAGGCAGTTTAGATAGCTAGGAGAGCTGGCTAACGAGCAGGATATGGACATCAGGTGAGACAGACTGAAAGCTGAGAATAGCAATTAACCCTCAGCTGAGCAGCTTGCTCTGAGAAGGGAGAGCTGAGCCCAGCCCTGACACTTGGTTGTACTTGACAATGGCTCCTGATCAATATGTGCTTTCCATTTGTAGGTAGCTCCATCCAAATGTACTTACTACCACAACATCAGAGTGTATACTATGGAACTGTTGTTCTTGTACTTGTCTCTACGTTTTTTGAAAAAAACTATTTCAGTAAAAAATATTGAACCAGAATTTTTAAGACCAGATAGTTGAACTTATTTATCTTTCCAATGTTTTTTTAAAACTGTAATAAACTATTAAATATTCAGTTTAGGTACATCCATAAATTACAGTATCCATTTGTCTATCCCAACAGCCTTTCTTAAGCCTCGTACACACGGGACGACGATCGTACATACGATCGTCTCAAATCGTATGTTGGCTGTTGTATCTAGCATACTGACTGCACTACAAGATCGTACGACCAAAGAAAGAACGTTCAGGTGCATGTAATTAGCATCCGGCCGTTCCTGACTTCTGTGCATGCGTGTTTTGCACAATACAACTTGTACCAACTTCTCTGTACACACGATACAACGGTCGTATGACCGCTTGTTGGTACGACCAAGTTTTCTAGTTTGCTCATACAACTCCCGTTGTAAGACCGTCGTATGTCGGCTGTTCTAATCGCGCGTACTAACGATCGATTTCGCATACAACGGTCGTTCGTACGACCTGTTGTATACGATCGTCGTCCCGTGTGTACGAGGCTTTAAAAGCTCTTGTTAACATCTTAAACTGTTCACAGAAATTCTCCAAAGTGGAGCAATTTCTCATCATTCTTATAAAATTGCCTTTAGGAACATTTTGTAACCCTTTCAGATGGAGGCTTAAATTCATTGAAATATTTTATTCATAGTTCCAGAAGTGTTTGATGTGAATAATCGATGGGCAGCCGTAGCTGTTTGAGATGGCATAGAATTCAGGAACCGTCAGTGGTACAGGTGAGTGTTTTTGTAATGCCAAAGACGGTGATATCATTTCTCCTACAGGTGAACTAAAATCTTGTTCTGACCACTTTGGTACACAAATGAGGGTGTTGGTATGATATGGTGCCACTCATTCTGAATAGATACCCAGCATACCTTGCCAGCGCTCTTGTGTTGAAGTGAGCTGTTGAATGCATGATTTAGTCCATTGTGGTGCAATAAAGTGTTTGTAAACCTTTGAAATGAAAAATAAATAAAACCTATCCTCATATAATGGGTACTTGCTTCAATCACTAGCCCCTACTATGGATCCTGGCTGCTCTCGTCTTCCTCTGCAATCTGTCGATTCTGATTCTGTTTTTTCCAACACTGGTTAAACCATGGTGATGGCCTCAGATGTGGAGATTTCCCAGTGAGACTGTGTAGAGGGTGTGTGTCAACACACCTCCACTCAGGTGTCATATTACACTCAGCTCTGTGCTGTGGTGGGTGTGAAAGCTGAGAAATACCATCTGATCTGTGTAGTGTTTTTCAGTCAAAAGGCACCATTTAAAACTGTGCACAATCCTGGCGCACACAACGCATTTTTTAATGGGCGCAATGTGGGGTGTCATGAAGAAATAATGGCACCCATATGCAACTGCACAATGGTAGCACATTTTTTGTGCAGTACAGGTTGCACCAAATACCTCACTGCACCTTGCGCGAACAAGCCCTAAAATGTAGTCTGTGAGGCAAAGTTCAGTAATCTTAGCTTTAACTCCCCCACCAAATCCCCCCTGTTCCCAAATCCCCACTCTTAATACAAATGCCCTCTCCTAGCACAAATCACCCCCCCACACACACAATTCCTCCTCCTAGCACAAATCCTCCCTCCCAGCACAAATCCATCTGTTCCCAAATCCCCACTCTTAGTACAAATGCCCTCTCCTAGCACAAATCACCCCCCCCCCCACACACACACACAATTCCTCCTCCTAGCACAAATCCCCTCAAATCCTCCCTCCCAGCACAAATCCATCTGTTCCCAAATCCCCACTCCTAGCACAAACACCCTCCCATTCCTCCTCCTAGCACAAACTCTCCCAAATTCCCTCTCCTAGCACAACCCCCCATCCCCCCTCCCAGCACAAACCCCCCTGCTCCCAAATCCCCACTCTTAGTACAAACCCCCTTAAATCCCCCCTCCCAACACAAACCCCTCTGTTCCCAAATCCCTACTCCTAGCACAAACACCCCTCCCCAAATCCCTCCTTCTAGCACAAACTCCCCCAAATTCCCCCTCCCAACACAAATTCCCACTCCTGGTACAAACCCCACTCCAATCCCCTCCCCATCCCAACACAATCCTCTCAAATCCCCTCCCCCCGCAAATCCCCCCTCCTAGCACAAATGTGGGCTGTGCTTAAGTCCCGTGCAGTGTGCAGGCTGTGTGTGTTAAATCTGGACTGTGCGATGAGAGACGGAGCCCAGCCCGTACAGCTCTCTTCTCCCTGAATCTATGTATGCTATTGCAGGCAAAAAAGAAAGCGCTGCCCGACATGTCCTTAGCAACCGATGACAGCATCGGTTGGTAGGATGCGGGTAGGTGGCCCGCACAGCTTTTGTACTGCACAGGAGTTACACAGAGTATCGCTTAGACCGGGATGTGGCCGTGGCACCCCTGAGGAATCTTTGCGGCACCCCAGTTGAAAAACCCTGCTTTAGAGGTCTCTTGAGGTGAGAGGGCTACAGCTAAAGTGGTACAGCTTATGGGGAAAAATGTGCTTGTTTATCAAATGCA
The DNA here is from genome assembly GCA_018402905.1 of Glandirana rugosa. Lineage (NCBI taxonomy): Eukaryota > Metazoa > Chordata > Amphibia > Anura > Ranidae > Glandirana > Glandirana rugosa. The sequence goes on from BLSH010335163.1 coordinate 139,588, forward strand.
GCTTGTCATTTGAGTGGTCTCATGTAAAAGATTATTACCAATGGGTTGCCTTAAAGCGGAGTTCCAGTGGTTTTTGTGTTTATTAAAAGTCAGCAGCTGCAAAAAGGGTAGCTGCTGACTTTTAATAAACACACACTCACCTGCCCCAGGATCCAGTGATGTGACCACCTAAACCCTCGCTTCTCTCCCTCGCCCCTCTCCGGCGCCGACATTACAAGTGTGGGCGCCCGGCTGTGACGGCTTGCGGTTTCACAGCCGGGTGCGCACTGCGTGGCCTTAATGGCTGGGCAATCTTTGACGTGTCCCAGAAGATTGCAGGAAGGGAGGGGGAGAGGAGAACCTCCGCTCGCGTTGGAAGTGGGAGCAAGCAGGTACCTGTCAAATCTAGGTACCGACACCCCCCCCCAAAAAAATGACATGCCAAATGTGGTATAGAAAAGGGTAAGGAGTACTTAAAATGGAACTTCCACTTTTGGGTGGAACTCTGCTTTAAGCATCCATGATACTTATCTCTGCTTCAACGGTCTGTTGCCTATGAGGTTCATTGCCGGCATCTTCGCCAAGCCTCCTTCCTGGTGCCGGTCACGGCCACCTTGATTGGCCAATGCGGGGTGACGTCATTCTTGCACATGCACAGGAGTACAGTCATCCCAGCAGACAGGCACTGTGTAGGAATGTAAACGGAACTGTGCATACACAGGTCAGTGTACATTCCACAGAAGACAGCGAGCAAGCAGGTAGGCTTATTTTATCGCAGAAGAGACATTTAATGTCTCTTCTACAAAAAAGACCCTGGCTGCTCTGAAGGTTTTTTTTTTTAATTGTAGACTTTAGTTCCACTTTAACACAAGGTGCCACACATGCCTTTAACACACCACAGGCTGAATTGAACACACCCAGATGCCTCTTAAAAACACTAGTTAGCGACTGAAATCACCTGACTCCAGCATGAGACCTCCAATTCTTCCCAAGTGAACTGTCCGATAGACCAGAGCTGCTCCTGGTGCAAATCCTGGTTAACCACTTGCCGACCGCCGATCGGCATCTGACGGCGACAAGGTGGCTCTTTAGCGCAAATCGCCGTCATATGACGGAGGCCGCGATCACGAGCCGTGTGCGCGCCCCCTAGGCGCCGGCGCTGCAACAGCATTTGTTACAGGGCCTTTCAATCTACAGGGCCAGGCCAATGATTTTTGGCCTGGCCCTGTAGATCGCCCCTGCCAATGACATTACTCCTCTGCCTCTGTAAATGTAAACAGAGGCAG
>BLSH010335172.1:5084-15440 GCA_018402905.1 Glandirana rugosa
TGAAAATCCGTGTTTTTACCGACATTTTATCAGGACCTTCCAGGAGCTCCAGACGTTTTCCTTCCTGTACCCCCATTCCCACCCTGTTCACTGGATGTTTCTTTACCCCTGTCCCTTTATTGAAATTTATAAAAATTTTTTTATTTTTGTATTTTTTACGTTTTTACCTCTAGTAGAAGTTTGACCCAGACTTTTCATAATTAATTGCCATCTCCGGTATCTTTACAAGATTTTAGTAGAAGTTTGACACAGTTTTTTCATATTTATTCTCCCCATTTCTTTGTAGGTCACTTGTCCCACCCTTACCCCCATGTCCTTCCTTTTGCAGACCTCGAGGACCTTCCAGGACTATTTTACAGCCATTTTTGTGCCTAAAAGTCTGTGTCCCCATTGATTTCAATGGGGTTCGGGGTCCCGGACAAAGTTTGGGTTCTGTCCGGACCCGAACCCAGACTTTGTCCCGAAGTTCGGCCGAACTAACAGAACCTGGACTTCTAGAAGTTCGCTCATCTCTACATATAATGCCCATTTTTGACTACAATATTAAAGATGAGGTTGCATCGAGTAAATAGATACCAAGCAGTCCATGTCTTAAGATTGCGTGCGCCCACAATATCGCCAAAACCGACGGTGCCCAAAAATCACAATAGGTGACGCTTTAAAAGCCTTTACAGCTAGACATGTGCATGACGAAAAATAATGTTTTGCTTCATTTTATTTCTAGTTATTTAGTTTCATTACTTTAGTTGATTCGTTGAATTTGTATTTGGGAATGGTATTCGGAATTCACATTTGGAATTCATTTGATGTGTTTTTCAACTTTTCTTCAAATTCATCAATTTTTTTCAAATTAGAATGTTTTATTGATTAAAATTGAATCGGTCAAATCGAAAACAGTAGATTTTTTTTTCGATTCGAATGTGGCAAAATGATGACACAAAGAAAAATCTTCATCAAACCATTACAACGGCTCTTTAAATCACTGTTGGCGTAACAAAAACAGGATTACTTTGAAATTTTACTCTAATAACACACACAGTCTTTGATTTTAGCAATATGTGTACAGTTAGAGTTCGACTGGAGTTTGATGTAAAATTTGATTCAAATTTCAGTCCGAAATTCTGAAATTTGGATGAATTTTGTTTCATTATTTGGAGCATTCGGTAAAATAATTTCATATTGTAATTCAGGTGTTCGGATATATCCAAATCTTCGAATAATGAAAAATGTATCCGAATATTCTTTTTTTTTTTGACAAAAAAAGGTTTTGAGTTTTACACAAAATTAATACAGAAAACATTGATCAGCGACCATAGACATTTTGTTTTAAGCGTTAGAATATCTGTTAGTTATGTAAATTGCTATCTTATGTTAGTGTTAGCACTCTTAGGTTGACTCTTGTGTCTCCGCACTCAGACACCCCAATTTGGGAGCTAACTGTGTCTTAAGGTGGGAGACGAATTTGCTTATCATTAACAAGTGAGTGGCATTAAGTGATTGCATAACGTCCCGAGAGTGTGTGAGTTTTGTGTGTAGCAGTTGGTACGAGCACGGGCGTACCATAGCACTTCTCGTTTGCAGTCTACAATAGTAACATACATGTGTCAATGCCCATAACAAGAAACAGTGAGACTGGAGTAGCAAACGTTAGTCCTACGATGTAAAGTTTGTGGACTGGTCTGAAAAGACTATTAGTATGTGAGCTGCTAGCACCTTGAGGTGTCCCGGACAGTAGGGGATTGACAGTCCCAGTAGAAGGTCCAGAGGAGTTAGTTGGGAGGGGACATTGCATACTGTCATGAGAAAGGTGGATACTTCTTGCCAGTATTGTTCAATTTGGGAGCAGTCCCACCAGATATGGCGTTAAGTTCCCCTTTCGCCACAGCCTCTCCAACATAGAGGTGAGGTTGAGGGGTATATAGTTGCCAGTCTATCGGGGGTATAGTACCATTTGTGAAACAGTTTTTGTAATGGTTCCCAATGGGAAATACAATGTGACATGCGAAGGAGTAAGGCTAGGTCTCTGTTCCATTTTGTGAGCGATGGTGGAGCTTCTAAGAGTGAGGACCAGAAGATGATTGAGGGGGTGGGTTGGTCAGTTGGAGGGTTGTTCAGCCTATTATAAGCCAGAGAGATTCCTTTGACTGTTGTGTTGGGGATCTCAAAGAATTTTATTAGAGTGTCTAGTGAAGAGACTCCATCTATTAAGTTGACTTTAGCAAATATTGATCTGACTATGAGGTACAGAAAAAAGGTTGAGGAGGGGATGCCAAAATCCTGTTGTAATTGAGCAAATGATCGCATTCCTGTTGGAGAGAATAAAGATCCTAAATTGGTCAACCCTCTGTTTTGCCATGCTGTTAGAGATGAATCCGGTGAAAGTATCTCAATTGCTTTAATGGGTAGACAAGAGAGAATGGGCTTAGAGATTCCTTGGGTTTGTTGTGTAGATGCTACCCATACTCCTAAAGCTGCTGTTACTGAGTTTAAGGGATGATGTTGGGGCTTAAGATTGAGCAGGGCAGCAGCGAGAAACAGTTTCAAATCCATATTAAGAGTTGTGGATTCAATTTGGGTCCAGGTTTGATATGGACTGCATGCCCCACCAATGTTTAAGTTGATCAAGGACTAGTGTTGAGCAAACCCAGACTGTAAAGTTCGGGTCCGTACCGAACTTTGGGGTGTCCGGGACCCGGACCCGAACCCGGACTTTTCAAAAAAAGTCCGGGTTCGGGTCCGGGGTTCTGGTAATTTTACCAAAAGTTCTGAAAATTGCTGTAAAAAGTCCAGGAAAGTCCTAGAGGTCTGCAAAAGGAAGGAAAATGGGGGTAAGGGTGGAACAAGTGCCCTACAAAGAAATGGGGACAGGGAAATAACTAAAAGCATTTTTAACCACTTAGGGACCGGAAGGATTTCTAGCTTTAGGACCGGAGCCCTTTTTGCGATTCAGCGCTGCGCCGCTTTAACTGACAATTGCGCGTTCATGGGACGTTGTACCCAAACGAAATTTGTGTCCTTTTTCTCCCACAAACAGAGCTTTCTTTTGGTGATATTTGATAATTTCTGCGTCATTTCTGATCACCGCTATAAACAAAAGAAGAGCGACAATTTTGCAAAAAAAACCCAAATTTCTTACTTTTTGCTAAAATACAAATAAAAAAAAAATATAAAAAAACATTTTTTTTTATCGGTTTTGGCCGATTTATATTCTTCCTCATATTTGTGATTTAAAAAATCACAATCGGCGTTTATTGATTGGTTTGCGCAAAAGTGGCCGCGTTTACGGATGATGAGAATTAATTTCTGGGGTTTTTATTTTTTTTTATTTTTTACTAGTAATGGCGGCGATCTGCGATTTTTAGCGGTACTGCGATATTTCAGCGGACATGTCGGAACATTTTGACACGTTTTTGGGACCATTGGCATTTATACAGCGATCAGTGCTATAAAAATGCACTGATTACTGTGTAAATGCCATTGGCAGTGAAGGGGTTAACCTGCAGGGGGTGCTCTAAGGGTTAACAGTGTTCCCTGGGCATGTTCTAACTGTGGGGGGACTGCCCTAGCTGGGGAAGGGAAGTGATCACGCCTTCCATGTAGAGGAAGGCTGTGATCACAGCCCTTTCCCCTCTCACAGAACGGAGGTCCGTGTTTACTTACACAGACCTCCATTCTTTCACTCTGGGGGGGGGGCATCGTGGGTTGCCGGCGGAGATCGAATCCGCCGCACCCGCTCCCTGGCCCTCCCCGGACACAGTGAGCGCGCACGCGCGCTCACTGGGCTCGATCTCGCGGCTGCCGTCATATGACGGCGATCCGCGCTATCGTGCCACACTGTCGCCGTCAATTGCCGATCAGCCGTCGGCAAGCGGTTAAAAAAATAAAAACATAAAAAAAAATCAAAAATGGAGGTGGATGTGGACCATCTTCAAACTGTGTCTGAAAAGTATTAATTAATGGTAGAAGCCATATCACTGTTCTAAAATCATCTAAAAACTCTATGTGAAACTATAGCAGAGTGAAACCATATCCCTATTCTTCTCTATGCTGTAGTTTCACACACAGCTTCCAGATGTTAGCAGAACAGTACTTCAGTTTGTCCCGGTTTTAGTTAAAGTGGCACACACAGTTTCCAGATGTTTGCAGAACAGTGATATGGGTTCGTCCGGTTTTTGTTAAAGTGTTACACACAGTTTCCAGATGTTTGCAGAACAGTAGTTCAGTTTGTCCCGGTTTTAGTTAAAGTGACACACACAGTTTCCAGATGTTTGCAGAACAGTAGTTCAGTTTGTCCCGGTTTTAGTTAAAGTGTTACACACAGTTTCCAGATGTTTGCAGAACAGTGATATGGATTTGCCCGGTTTTAGTTAAAGTGTTACACACAGTTTCCAGATGTTTTCAGAACAGTAGTATGGTTTGTCCCGGTTTTAGTTAAAGTGTTACAGCCAGTTTCCAGATGTTTGCAGAACAGTAGTATGGTTTTTCCTGGTTTTAGTTAAAGTGTTACACACAGTTTCCAGATGTTTGCAGAACAGTGATATAGGTTCTCCCGGCTTATTTATACTTTTTTGACACAGTTTGAAGATAATTTTAGAACAGTTATATGGCTTCTACCGTTAATTAATACTTTTCAGACACAGTTTGAAGATTGTCCACATCCACCTCCATTTTTGATTTTTTTATGAAATTATTTTTATTAAAATGCTTTTAGTTATTTCCCTGTCCCCATTTCTTTGTAGGGCACTTGTCCCACCCTTACCCCCATTTCCTCCCTTTTGCAGACCTCTAGGACTTTCCAGGACTTTTTTATCCCCATTGATTTCAATGGGGTTCGTGGTCCGGGACAAAGTTCGGGTTCTGTCTGGACCCGAACCCGGACTTTGTCCCGAAGTTCGGCCGAACCAGCAGAACCCGGACTTCCAGAAGTTTGCTCAACTCTGTCAAGGACTACTGCTCTGTAGTATGTCCGAATATTTGGGGCCCCCATACTTCCCTGATGTACCGGGATGGGAAGAATGTATTTCTTAAGCCTAGGTTTTTTTTATGTTGCCAGATGAACGAGTTGATTATACTTTGTAGATGTTGCAGCTGGGAAGGCAGAAGGGAAGGGGAATTGTGTGGAATAAGTATAGTATGTGAGGTAGCATGTACAATTGTGTCTGGGAGATTCTGAAAGCCCAAGAGACAGGGACAAAACGCAGTTCTCTGGAGATGCGCACAAGTTTCTCCTGGAAGTCATCATAGTTTACTTTCATGATTGATATGCTCAAAAAGGTCAAATTAATTCCCAAGTATGGGAGCGAAGAGGTAGTGGACCACAGGAACAGGGAGCTTTCTAAAATGTGTTTTCTTGATTTATGGGTCGATCCCTAGATTTAGCATAGTGGACTTGCTTTTATTCATTTTATAAAGGGAAATTGCACTGAAGAGTTCTAAGATTTGTTGGGTTGACAGGAGGGAGGGTTGAGGGTTGGTTAGGGTGATGATAACATCATCGGCATAGAGACCGATTTTATGGTCTATGTCTCCAATTCTGATACCTTTTACCAATGAAGAGAACCTAATGGTTTGTGCCAGTGGTTCCATTATCATGGCAAAGATCAAGGGAGACAATGGACACCCTTGTCTCGTGCCATTGGTGATTATAAAGGGGTCTGATTTGATACCTGAGGTCCAGACTCTTGCTCTTGGGGAAGAATATAAGTTCATGAAAGCTGACAGAATGGTACCTGATAGACCAAATTTGCAAAGTACTGCCTCCCTGCATGTCCAGTGGACCCTGTCAAACGCCTTCTCTGCATCCAACGATAGGAAGAGAGAAGGTGTTTGAGAGTGCTCCACCCATTGTATCAAGTCAATGAGACGCCTGGTGCAATCAGAGGCTTGTCTGCCTGGAACGAATCCCCCCTGGTCAGGGTGGATTAATTGGGGGTAATCGAGGCGAGTCGTTGCGCTAGTAGTTTGGCATACAGTTTAGTGTCTGAATTTAGAAGTGATATTGGCCGGTAGTTAGCAGGGTTATCAGGGGCTTTGGTAAAGTAATTATAAGTACAGTTGAGCGAACCCGGACTGTAAGGTTTGCGTTGTCACCGGACTTTGGGGTGGCCGTGCCCCGAACCCGGAAATTTAAGAAAAAGTCCGGGTTCGGGTTGGGTATTCGGGTATTTTTCGTGCCTTTTCTATAGCTGCAGAGCAGCCCATCAACAAGCTTTCACTTGTTTGCCCTTAGAAGCCATCACATCCATGCATACTAATGGCATGGCTGTGATTGGCCAGTGCATCATGTGACCCAGATTTTTGGCGCCTGTTGAATAGCTGCAGGCAGTCAATCAACAAGTGTTTTTTACTTGTTTGCTGTTAGAAGCCATCACAGCCATGCCTACTAATGGCATGGCTGTGATTGGCTAGTGCATCATGTGACCCAGCCTCTATATGAGCTGGAGTCAAGTAGCGCTGCACGTCACACGCTCTCAGGCTTGTGTAGGGAGAGCATGCTGCTGCCGCTGTGAGGGATAGATTACCGTTCTAATATCATCTCATCCTGCATTAGAGACAGGTTCCTGGCGGTGCTTTGAGGNAAAAGATTAGCATTCTAAAACCATCTGATACTGAAGTAGGTACAGTTTCCTGGTGCTGTGAGGGAAAGATTAGCGTTCTAATTAGAGATGAGCGAACTTCTAGAAGTCCGGGTTCTGCTGGTTCGGCCGAACTTCGGGGCAAAGTCCGGGTTCGAGTCCGGACAGAACCCGAACTCTGTCCCGGACCCCGAACCCCATTGAAATCAATGGGGACACGGACTTTTAGGCACAAAAAAGGCAGTAAAATAGTCCTGGAAGGTCCTAGAGGTCTGCAAAAGGAAGGAAATGGGGGTAAGGGTGGGACAAGTGACCTACAAAGAAATGGGGACAGGGAAATAACTAAAAGCATTTTTTTTTAAATAATTTCATAAAAAAATCAAAAATGGAGGTCAATGTGGACCATCTTCAAACTGGGTCTGAAAAGTATTAATTAACGGTAGAAGCCATATCACTGTTCTAAAATCATCTTCAAACTGTGTCAAAAAAGTATAAATAAGCCGGGAGAACCCATATCACTGTTCTGCAAGCATCTGGAAACTTTGTGTAACACTTTAACTAAAACCGGGGGAAGCCATACTACTGTTCTGCAAACATCTGGAAACTGTGTGTAACACTTTAACTAAAACCGGGACAAAGCATACTACTGTTCTGCAAACATCTGGAAACTGTTGACACAGTTTGAAGATGATTTTAGAACAGTGATATGGCTTCTACTGTTAATGAATACTTTTCAGACACAGTTTGAAGATGGTCCACATCAACCTCCATTTTTGATTTTTTTTATGAAATTATTTAAAAAAAAATGCTTTTAGTTATTTCCCTGTCCCCATTTCTTTGTAGGGCACTTGTCCCACCATTACCCCCATTTCCTTCCTTTTGCAGACCTCTAGGACTTTCCAGGACTTTTTTACAGCCATTTTTGTGCCTAAAAGTTCGGGTCCCCATTGATTTCAATGGGGTTCGGGGTCCGGGACAAAGTTCGGGTTTTGTCCGGACCCGAACCCGGACTTTGTCCCGAAGTTCGACCGAACCAGCAGAACCCGGACTTCCAGAAGTTCGCTCAACTCTAAAGGACTGATGGGCACTGATAGGTGGCACTTTTAGGTGCCACAGGTGGGCACTTTTAGGTGGCACAGGTGGGCACTGATAGGGGGCACAGGTGGGCAATTATAGGTGGCAGTGGTGGGCACTGGTGCAACAAGCACTGTTAGGGATGGCACTGGCAGGCATCATACATTGGCACAGTGCCATCACTACAGTGCACAATATTGCCCTTACCTGGTGGTCTAGTGGGGGCTCCTTGGTGGTCCTGGGCGGCCTCTGTGGTCCTTCCCTGGTGGTCCTGGGCGGCCTCTTTGTGATGTTTGGGGGTGGGCTCCCTGGTGGTCCTCGGCAGGCTCCCTGGTGGTCCAGTGGGGTGATCCTGAGGGTGGCTGCGCTGAAAAATGTTCAGCGCAGCCCCCCGTCAGGAGAGCAGCCGATCGGCTCTCCGCTGCTCAGGTCTGCAGACCTGAGCAGAGGAAAAGCAGATAAACGGCTCTTCCTATTTACACTGTGATTAGCCATGATTGGTCACGGCTGATCACATGGTAAAAGGCTTCAGATCAAAGCCTTTTACCTCGGTCGGTAATGCGGTGGGTCGTGGATTATCCTGAGGAGATCGCGATCCATAGTTTGTTTTCGTAAAAGAGATGGAGTGGCCCCCTCGGTATAGTGGGGGTTAGCATCTCTAGGTTGTCAAAGAGGAGAGGATATATAAGCCCATGAGGGAGTAGACCGGTAGTTTTGTTTGTGAGAGCCTCAATTTCCCTCCAGAAGGAGGCTATTTGCGGACATTCCCATAGTCTATGAAGAAGTGAGGGTCTTGAGGCATTACATAGAGGGCAAAGAATAGATGTGGAGTTATGGGCTCTTGGTACGAAGGGGGCGTAGGCTCTGTACGTTATTTTAAGTTGTTGCTCCCTCCAGAACTCATTTGTAATATATTTGCAGGTGGATTCAAATCCCCGCAAAATAGTGTTGAAGGCATCAGGGGAGTGTAGGTCATTGTTCCATTTGGATGCAGAGCCAGTGGTAGTCCTGGAGGAAAACAGGGTTTGTCTTAGGGGGTTTGAAGATTTCCGAGATTTTGGAAGAGCCTTTAGATATCCAAAAGTCTATTAGCGTATGTTGGAAAGGAGAGGCTTTGGGGAAGAGAAGAGTTGAGGCATAGCTGAGCACTAGGCACTAAGTGAGGACGGAGCTGCTAAGTCTGCCTCTGCTCACATAGGCGCCGGAACCGGAAGAAGATTAGCATTCTAAAGCCATCTGATACTGGAGTAGTTACAGTTTCCTAGTGCTGTGAGGTGAAAGATTAGCGTTCTAAAACCATCTAATATTGCAGTAAGAAAAGTTTCTTGGTGCTGTGAGGGACATATTAGTGTTCTAAAATCATCTCATGCTGCTATAGGGAGAGGTTCCTGCTGCTGGTGTGAGGGACAGATTAGTGTTCTAAAATCATATCATACTGCTATAGGGAGAGGTTCCTGCTGCTGATGCGAGGGACAGATTAGTGTTCTAAAATCATCTCATACTGCTAGAGGGAGAGTTTGCTGCTGCTGGTGTGAGGGACAGATTAGTGTTCTAAAATCATCTCATACTGGTATAAGGAGATGTTCCTGCTGCTGGTGTGAGGGACAGATTAGTGTTCTAAAATCACCTCATACTGATTTAGGGAGAGGTTCCTGCTGCTGGTGTGAGGGACAGATTAGTGTTTTACAATCATCTCATACTGCTATAGGGAGAGGTTCCTTTCTGGTGCTGGTGTGAGGGACAGATTAGTGTTCTAAAATCACCTCATACTGCTATAGGGAGAGGTTCCTGCTGCTGGTGCGAGGGACAGATTTGTGTTCTAAAATCATCTCATATTGCTATAGGGAGAGGTTCCTGCTGATGTTGTGAGGGACAGATTAGTGTTCTATAATCATCTCATACTGGTGTAGAGAGAGGTTCCTGTTGCTGGTGTGAGCGGTTCATTTCTTGCACAAGAATAAAAAGTGCGTCTATGTTGCTGTTTTAAAAAAAAAGGAATAATAATTTATTATTCTTTTTTTTAGTATTAATAAATAGTGCTACATAGTAAATTTCTGTCCAGAATGAGGAGAGCGTCAAATAAGAGACACGGTCGTGGTCATGGTGCTGCTTGTACTGCTGGTGTTGGTGAAGTTCCTGTTGGAAGGAGAGGACCTGGTTGATTTGTGCCAGCTACACGCACAAGTGAAACACCTTCCTCAGGTGCGAGTAGCCGACAGAACCTTCAACGTTATATGTTAGGCCCGAATCCAGCTCAACGAATGATGAGGCCAGAACAAGTACAGGCGATAGTAGATTGGGTGGCTGACAATGCCTCCAGTTCCTTCACATTGTCTCCCACCCGGTCCCTTGATGAAAGCTCAGAGTTGGCACCTGAACCCCATGGCCATCTGTCTTTCACCTCAGCCCCTTGTAAATCAGCCAAGCAGTCAGAGCCCCAAGTCATGCAACAGTCTCTTATGCTTTTTGATGACTCTCCTGGTGTGCTTTCCGTGGGCCATCCACATAGCCCTGCCCCAGAAGTGGAAGACCAAGCAATTGAACAGGTTTACCTAATAAAGTGGCCAGAAGTGTATATTAGGTATAATGTCCACCAACATACAATTCTTTTATTTGATATACAGTATATTGTGTTCATTAATATGTCACACTTTTCTATACTGTGTACTGCAATAAGAATAGTGATTTTATATAAATTCTTCAGTTG
>BLSH010335224.1:0-16677 GCA_018402905.1 Glandirana rugosa
ATTTTAGAACAGTTATATGGCTTCTACCGTTAATTAATACTTTTCAGACACAGTTTGAAGATGATCCACATTCACCTCCATTTTTGCTTTTTTTATGTTTTTATTTTATTTAAAATATTTAAAGTTATTTTCCTGTCCCCATTTTTTTGTAGGGCACTTGCCCTACCCTTACCCCCATTTTACTTCATTTTGCAGCCCTCTAGGGCTGTCCAGGACTTTGTTACAGCCATTTTTGTGCCTAAAAGTTCGGGTCCCCATTGATTTCAATGGGGTTCGTTGTCCGTGCGATCGTTCGGGTTCCGTCCGGACCCGGACCCGGACTTTGTCCCGAAGTTCGGACGGACCAGCAGAACCCAAACTTCCAGAGGTTCGCTCAACTCTAACCAAAACAAATTGCACATGTCTAACTGGCATTTACAAAGAAAAAAGTGTTCAAAATTGCTGGAAAATGGCATTTTGTTGACGGCCTCTTTGTTGTTCAAAAAAGGAAAAAGACTTTGCCTTTTGGAGACATTTCTTTTATCTTACTCCCAAAGACCATCCCATTGGAACATAAACTCTGTTTTAGCATTTCTGGGTTAACCACAGCGGGGAATCTATTTGCAGTTACCGCACCTGTGTTTATGGATATTCATATGAGTTATTCTAAAGCTATACAATCTCCCTGAACCCCTAAGGAAGTCAATAGAGGCAAAACGCGTTGGAACGGGGACAAGTCATCTTTTCCTGCTTAAAATACGTGCTGTATATGAAGTTCATTACTATAGTTATATACAATGCAGATGATGTTACATGCAGGATAGAGACTTTGCCTTCACAGTTGTCTGCTTATGAAAGAAATCTTGCATGGAAACTTCAACCCATACTTTAAGGGGATTATGTTTGTCTTTTTATCTTTTTTGTAATAAACATTTTTGTATTTACACTTTTGTATTGATGTTTATTCTGAGAGGGGGTTCCAGCACTTCCAAAGCCCCACTTTTTGTATCTTATCTTTCCTTTTTATATGTATTTCTGTAGTGAGGCTGGAATCAATTTCATGGCATGTTGTCAGCAACCTGTCTGCTGTGCATTCTCACATTCTCGTATATATGTGTATGTATGTGTGTGTATATATATACATATATATATATATATGTATACATTTTCTTTTTGGTTGAACTAGATGGACTCGTGTCTTTTTTCAACCTGACTAACTATGTAACAACCATGCAGTCACAATACTCCGCATTATGGTCAGCTATCTTCTTATGCATCAGTGTGTTCATTTCGAGTGGACTTCTGTGCCGCATCCTGCTCCTGCTGTTCCTTCAGTTACCTCTGCTCAGACTTCCCCTAGAGCAGTGGTTCTCAACCCTGTCCTCAAGTACCCCCAACAGGCCATGTTTTGGGAATCTCTCTTAGCTAAAATACCAAGCCATTGACTCTGATTTAAAGCACCTGTGCAAGATAAAGGAAAGCCTGCAAACATGGCCTGTTGGGGGTACTTGAGGACAGGGTTGAGAACCACTGCCCTAGAGCACTTCCTCTGCCTTGCAGTCCTTTAGTTCCAATGGCTGGGTCTCACAAATTGTAGATTTTGCCTTGTAGGTGCAATTCTTTGCTTGTTTATTGAGTCAGGTTTTTGGAACTGCTGCCTCAATATTGCTATCCTATCCTTTCTTTGGATTCCTTAACATCTTATTTGCCATACACTGCAGCAGGGCTATGGCAGCCCTGTCCAGGTTCAGTAACCACCACATAATTTCCTGAGGGCGCCCACATACTAGCACATATGTATAAAACTTCTTAGAAAAGCAGTTGCTATAGATAAAGAGAGGTGTAGCTTGGACTATGGATTTTCATAACACCGTAAAAAAAAAATACCTGTAGTTTTCTGCATATGAAGAGCCAATATATTGACTTCTCTAGGGGCCTGGGCTCCTACCTTTCTTCTTTTTCAGTGTGGCATCCATATGAATTTTCAGCAGCTGATACAGCAGTGACAGGGGTCAGAGGAAGGAGCCACAGTTTAAGCAAGCCTGGTAGGGGACACAGGTATCTGACCCTCCTGAAAGTGTTAAATGCCAGAATGCCTCAAGGAGACTGCAGTGCTGAAATGGTAAGAAGGTATGAGACATGGGCTGCCAGATGAATGTGTATAATCACTCTTTTGCTGGCAACTTTAGGTAGGATTTTTTACAGACTAACAGGGTCTCTTTAACAGAGTCAAGGTAATATTTTCAGGAGCTGTGAAGCGGAGTTCCACCCACATTTTTCACTTCTCACCATGCAGCACTAATGTGCATCCTTAAAATGAATTGGCAATTTATAATTTTTTTTCTGTTCACTTACCTGATTTATGTCTATATCTAATTTCACTTCCTCCTTTAGGGGCCATGGTGCTGTGCGTCATTTCCGGTTTTGCATTGGCTCCTGGGAAATCTTGGGCAGCTTGGCATGGCACAGCTCCAGTAACATTTAACATTGATGTCTATGGAAAATCTTGGTCAGCTTGGCATGGCACTTCTCTGGTAACATTTAACATTGGCATCTAAGGAAAATCTTGCTCAGCTTGGCATGGCCATGCCATGTCAAGCTGACCAAGATTGCAGTGCACTGCACATGCGCATGATCGGCAGGTGCATGCTGGGTAGCCAGCATGCATGGAACCCATGCACGGAACCCAGACAGAAGGACACTGCAGCTTCAGATGCCCACACTGGAGATGGCCGCGCTGTGCAGGAACTTTAAAGTAAGAAAACAATGCTGCACAAGTAGAAAACTGGGCATAGTTTACAGCATACCTTTGTTACATTGCACGAGACATGAGTATTCTAGGGGCATTTTTATCTTAAAAGTCATATTTCAGCCAGAACTTCACTTTAACCACTTGCCGACCGCATAACGACTATAAGCGGCGACAGTGTGGCTCTGTCCCGCAAATCGCCACTTATAGTCGGCACTTGCTGGCATGAAGATAGGGGCCGCGCGGACTCGATGTCTGCTGGCGACCTGCGATTGCCTGTGACAGAGCCAGAATGCTCTGTGAGGGGGGACATGACAGATCTACTGATCCTTGTACACAGGATCAGTTAGATCTGTTATCCTCCTGGCAGCCCAGCCCCCATACAGTTAGAACACACACAGGGAACACAGTTAACCCATTCACTGCCCCTTGCAGGTTAACCCCTTCCCTGCCAATGACATTTATACAGTAATCAGTGGATATCTAAATTTCTGATCGCTGTATAAATGTCATTGGTCCCAAAAAAGTGTCAAAAATGTCCGACATGTCTGCTCCAATATTACAGTCCTGATAAAAATCCCAGATCGCCGCCTTTACTAGTACAAAAAAAAAAATTGTAAAAAAGTCAGAAATTAATTCTCATGGTTTGTAAACGCGGCAACTTTTTGCACAAACCAATCAATAAACACAGATTGCATTTTTCTTTACCAAAAATAGGAGGAAGAATATAAATCAGCCAAAACCGATGATTAAATTTGTTTTTTATATATTTTTTTTTGGATATGTATTTTAGCAAAAAGTAAGAAATATTGTTTTCTTTGCAAAATTGTCGCTCTTTTTTTGTTTATAGCGGTGATCACAAATGATGCTGAGGTGATCAAATACCACCAAAAGAAAGCTCTATTTGTGGGAAAAAAGGGACACAAATTTTGTTTGGGTACAACGTTGCACGACCGTGCAGTTGTCAGTTAAAGCAACACAGTGCCAAATCACAAAAAATGCTCTGGTTTTCCCTTCCAGGGAAAAGTGGTTAAATCTGTTCTCTTAAAAAGTGGTGACCTTGCAGGTAATGTGTGATTTAACCATTACCTATTCAGTTACTGAATGGAACACTTGTGAATAAATACAATCAAAATATTTTAGGTATGAATGAGTCTTGTGAATCTCTGAGTAGTTGAATTACCGCTACCTGTATTCCAGTTCCACTGGCAGTACCAGAATAACATAGGGGCTATTGGAGCTGTAGCTTCAGGCCCCTAACTCAAGACAGGCCCATGCCAGTGAGTCATTAACCACTTGCCGACCGTCAATCGGCAATTGACGGCGGCAAAGTGGCGCTGTAAGGCAAATCGCCGTCATATGACGGCGGCCGCCAGATCGCGCACAGTGAGCGTGCGCGCGCCACCGGAGGCGCGCCCGCGCGCTCACTGTGGCCGGGGAGGGCCAGGGAGCGGGTGCGGCGGCTTCGATTGCCGCCGGCCACCCGCGATGCCCCCCCCGGAGTGAAGGAGCGGAGGTCCGTGTAAGTAAACACGGACCTCCGCTCTGTGTGAGGGGGAAGGGCTGTGATCACAGCCTTCCTGTACGTGAAGGATGTGACCACTTCCCTTCCCCAGCTAGGGCAGTCCCCATACAGTTAGAACACGCCCAGGGAACATAGTTAACCCTTAGAGCGCCCCCTGCAGGTTAACCCCTTCACTGCCAATGGCATTTACACAGTAATCAGTGCATTTTTATAGCACTGATCGCTGTATAAATGCCAATGGTCCCAAAAAAGTGTCAAAATGTTCCGACATGTCCGCTGAAATATCGCAGTACCGCTAAAAATCGCAGATCGCTGCCATTATTAGTAAAAAATAAAAAAATAAATAAAAACCCCAAAAATGAATTCTCATCATCCGTAAACGCGACCACTTTTGCGCAAACCAATCAATAAACGCCGATTGCGATTTTTTTTATCGCAAATATGATGAAGAATATAAATCGCCCAAAAACGGTGAAAAAAAATGTTTTTTTATATTTTTTTTTTTGGATTTGTATTTTAGCAAAAAGTAAGAAATTTGTTTTTTTTTTGCAAAATTGTCGCTCTTCTTTTGTTTATAGCGGCGATCAGAAATGAGGCAGCGGTGATCAAATACCACCAAAAGAAAGCTCTATTTGTGGGAAAAAAAGGACGCAAATTTCGTTTGGGTACAACGTCGCACGACCGCACAATTTTCAGTTAAAGCGACGCAGCGCCGAATCGCAAAAAGGGCTCCAGTCCTAAAGCTGGAAATCCTTCCGGTCCTTAAGTGGTTAATGCTGTTTATGTTATGTAAATCAGCGGCCGGCAGACAATATTGTTATGTAAATCAGGGGCGGCAGGTGCTATTGTTATGTAAATCGTGGGTGGCAGCTGAGTTCCATACAGTGTAGTGTAGCACAACATAGAGGCTGACTCCTATTCCTTCCCCACAGCTGGTGGCACCAGCTGGCGGCACTGGTCATTTGGGAAAAACCTGACAGGCTGGTTGGACACAAGACGATCGATAGATCAATTTGAATTTGCCCAGTCCCTGCTAAATTGGCCACATTTCGATTTATGTATGGCCGGCTTTAACAAACCCCCCCAAACCATAGCTATATATACTATAGCTAACCAAAGCAGAGGGGAGCCACAGGGTAATGAGCTGAGGGGGCCCTGTCATTCTGTATGCGGTCCTATGACTACTGCAGGCTGCCTGCTGCAATATTATTCCCTGCATCGTGCTACTAATAGCAAACTCCATTGACAAAGGTGTGCTGACAGCAGTTGTGATATCAGTTTAGGCAGCTGGCAGCATTGGCTCTCCAGAAATGAAACCGCAACACACACCCACTGAACCCTTTCCCGCACTTTATCCACAGTGCATGTAGTGATATCACAGCAGGTGGGACAACAGCAAACACTACCACTGGTTCAGGCTGGCCAGAAGCACCTCATACACCCCACCTTACCCACCCCAACACCTACTTGCCAACCCTTCCCCTTTACCTATGGTGTATGTGTGTGTGGGGGGGGGTGCAGCTTGGTATCTTTGCTTTGGGCACTGGAAGGCCATTTCCCAGCACTGGTGGTAGGTGGCATTGATATGGAAATTGTGGGGAATATTCATAGGTATATCATCACTGATGAAATCCGCGTTTAAGCGGATGAAACGCGTCAGTCTTCTGCCCCCCCGTCTTCCCCCATGCACCCTTGAGGTCCCCCCTAAGCTAGGGGGTGAATGCTGTTCCCAATTCACGTTGCAACTACTGCCAGTACCGGACCTCATCCGATCCAGAGTTTTTGGTTGATCCTGATCAACTGACTGACCCGTCCCAGCAGCCCAGTACACGCTGCTCAGTGCCTGTGGTTCAATGAGCTATCCGCTCACCAGGATTGGCCATAGGCGTCTGGCCCCTGTGGATGAACGAGTGCCTCCAGGATTGTCCCTGTGGACGAACGAGCGGTCGGGACCACTGGGAGCGTCTTACGGTATCCCCATCTCCAGGCGCCGGAGTGCCTGTACCTACAACCGTCCACCTGTGCTGCCGCCACATCTACCTTGGCCGTGATTGTCCCAGTGCACGGGACCACCCATGTTGTTGCATGATTCGGTCCCCCTTTACCTTAAGTCATGTTTGATCAGAACGAATCATTGTGAGACTGTCGTTTCATCACCACACTGCACCTATCAGTCAACCATGGGCCGACCTCAGCAGCACCATTAACTGTGTATATTGCATTGAACTGCAGTCCATCTAGACTAATTAGGTCCATTCCCCATGAGAAGTGGTTGACTTAGGATCTGTACTGAAAGTGTGGGTTGTTATGAACCCTATAGGCTGTGTTCACTCTTCATCTACCATTGATCTCTGATTCCCCTGCTCTGATGGTCCATCATTTATATCTATATTTGTGCTGTTTATTGGTGCTTTTTAATTAATTCCTGAGAGGTGCGGATGCCTAGATGTTCCTTATACAGCTGGCCACACTTCACTGAGTTGCAGACTGTTAGGAGGATTACTATCTTAGGGCACATATTTATTACATTGTGATATGGGCGCAGCATGATTGTCACCCCGGGTGTTGTTAGACAACCTTGTCCTATGTGTGTTACCCAATGTTATTGTTTTCATGCCTACCATTTTTTAATAAATTTATGGTTTTCTATTGTATGCCGCTGGGTTATCCCTAAAAAATCCCCCCATTGGGAGATAAGGACCTACCTTTTGCAGGGAATCTATCCCTGTTAGTTGTTTTTGCTTGATTCACTGGTCCCACAGGTGAACCCCACCTCTCACTAGGTGTGATGGCCACAATTGTTTGACCTCAACCCTCATCTGGGTTTGGAGGTCCGTGTCCTGCACCCCTTTTCCCGACCCCTCTTCCTTTTTTTTATATCATCACCACTGCTGAATGCTGTCGACATTGGGGTTGTAAACATGCCCTGCCTGCCACTGAGCCTGCCATCTGTCTGTACTGCAAAGGTGAACAGATGGGGGAAAGGGGATGTCCAGAGGTAACAGAGAAAGGATTACAGTTTGGAGTGTTAGCTCTCTATTTTCAGTGTACATAAAATCATAAGTAATGGCAGTGTTTCATTTTTAAAATAATGATTGTTCTGAGGTTCTGAAGAAGTACTTTGTTTGTTTAACCACTTCAGCCCAGAAGGATTTACCCCCTTCCTGACCAGAGCACTTTTTTTACGATACAGCACTGCGTCTCTTTAACTAACAATTTAACGGTTGTGCAACACTGTGCCCAAACAAAATTGATGTCCTTTTCTTCCCACAAATACAGCTTTCTTTTGGTGGTAGTTGATCACCTCTGCAGTTTTTATTTTTTGCGCTATAAACAAAAAAAGAGCGACAATTTTGAAAAAAACCCAATATTTTTTACTCTTTGCTATAATACATATCCAAAAAAAAAAAAAATTAGAAAAACAAATTTATTCATCAGTTTAGGCCAATATGTATTCTTCTACATATTTTTGGTAAAAAAAAATCACAATAATTGTGTATTGATTGGTTTGCGCAAAGTTATAGCATCTACTAACAATGAGAATTGATTTATGGCGTTTTTATTTTTTTCCTAGTAATGGCGGCGATCTGTGATTTTTAGCAGGACTGCGATATTGACATATAGGACACTTTTGACACTTTTTTGGGGCTACTGACATTTATACAGCGATCAGTTCTATAAATAGCCTCTGATTACTGTATAAATGTCACTGGCAGGGAAGGGGTTAACACTAGGGGACTATCAAAGGTTTAAATGTGTTCCCTGTCAGTGTGCTCTAATTGTGTGGAGGCTGGGATGACTGGGGGAGGAGAGAGACCGTTGAGCGATCACCGAGTCCACCCCACCTGCTGTTTGGCTAGTGGGGTAGCGCGCATCCGGCGGTGCTTGTGCACCCACAATTCACGCTCCCTCACCCGCCCACAATTCACGCTCCTGCACCCGCCGTCAGGTGATGGCAATTCACGCAGGAGAGCCATGTTGTCGCCCTCAATCCACAACGGGTGGTCGGCAACTGGTTAACTATGCCCCTTTAAGCCTCTGCCACTCTTCCCCTATTGTGGACCCACCCACAGTTTACCATGGCACGCTACAAGAGCCACATTACTACTGTACTTAAGCTACCCAGAGGCACCCTCTCTCTCCCCCATCTCTCACCTTCCCCTCTCTTACCCCCCTCTCTTTCAGCACCCCTCTCTCATCCACCCTTACCCCCATCTCTATATAATTTAATTTGTTTTGATAATTTATTTATTTTTCCAAAAATTGTTTGTGTTTTCATTTTATTTATTCCCAAAAAAGGCCCACCAAAATCCTCAGAACCAGGCCCATGATGCTCTTAATCTGGCACTGGCCACTGGCACTTGGTAATATCCTTACAGCTTGTTTAGATTTTCCATTTTAGTCCAGTTCTTGTTAATGTATGCTTACGGTACTTCAAAATACAGTTATACAGTAATAATTCTAATATTTTCCTGTTGTCATGGAACCACACCAACCTACATTTGCAGTGAAGCCTAGTCCAAACTAGTTATTTTAAATCAATATTTTAAAACTATGCAAAAGGGCACAAAATGATAACTTGCTACTTTGTTCCTTATATATAAAATACATTTTGAGTAATAAAAACAGTTGAAGATTTTGCCAGAAGTAGGTAGTCCCTTAAACCACTTCCAGACCTTGTCACATACATTTACTGCTGCAAGGTGGCAGCATAACGCGAAACGGTGATTCATGCACGCGTGGCTAGGCCCGCCGCGAACTCTAGGAGTGTGGCCACACGATGTCCGCCGGCGACCTGCGATCACATACAATAGGAGAAAAGCGGAGAACCACCAATGTAAACCGCCAATGTAAACACAGCGGTTCCCCGCTCTGACAGGGGACCTAACACTGATCTACTTGTCCCTGTCACTGGGAATAGTTAGATCTGTTATGCCCCTGCCAGCCCAGCCCCCCACACAGTTAGAACACGCCTAGAGAAGACAGTTAAACCTTAAATTGCCCCTCGAAAGTTAACCCCTTCCCTGCCAGTGACATTTACACAGTAATCAGTGGCTATTTTTAGATCTGGTTGCTGTATAAATGTCAATGGTCCCAAAAAAGTGTCAAAAATGTCCGACATGTCTCCCGCAATACCACAGTCCCGATAAAAATCGCAGATCGCCGCCATTACCAGTAAAAAAAATATATATTAAAAACGCCATAAATTAATTCTCATGGTTTGTAAACACGGCAAACTAATCAATAAACGCTGATTGCGATTTTACAAATATGTAGAAGAATATATATCGGTCAAAACTGATGAATAAATTTGTTTTTTTATAATTTTTTTTGCATATGTATTTTAGCAAAAAGTAAGAAATGTTTTTTTTTTGCAAAATTGTCGCTCTTTTTTTGTTTATAGCGCAAAAAATAAAACCCGCAGAGGTGATCAAATACCACCAAAAGAAATCTCTATTTGTGGGAAAAAAAGGACGTCAATTTCGTTTGGGTACAACGTCGCACAACTATCAGTTAAACAATGCAGTGCCGAAACGCAAAAAGTTCTCTGGTCCTAACATGGGAAATCCATGGGCTGAAGTGGTTAAAGCGGTTGTTTTTTGTTTTTTTTTAACACCCTTAAAGGTAAAGGCATAATTTGCCGAGATATCAGAGCTGCAGCGAGCTCCTATCTTCACCCGTCTTGCTTCCAGGTTCACGGACTCCACTTCTGTGACTGGCTGGAGCCGCGATGACGCCACTCCCGTGCATGCCCGCAGGAGTCACTGATTACGACAACAGCTGGCCGTTCCTTTAGAGTGTATACGCCAGTGATGACACTGGCTGCGTGTAATGTAAATATCTCCTCAACAGTATCTGTTGAGGAGATATTTACACTACCTACAGGTAAGCCTTATTATAAGCTTATCTATAGGTAAAAGTAATGTGTGGAACTTTACTTCCACTTTAAACTTTACTTGTCAGGAAATCCTGATGGAATTGATTAACTATTAGATATGCCATGAACTGGATAAATGAGAAACTTGACAGTAAAAAGGACGTTATACTACAGGCATAATGATTGCCATCCCTGTTCTAAGCTGGTCAGTTCATAATTTTGGAAAATATAGGCAAAACTCTTATGATAGTTACAAAGATATAGTATATATAGTATAGTATATTTTTGGTAAGGTTGAATAAAGACACCAGTCCATCCAGTTCAACTTGTGTGGGCATGTGTGAGTGTCAAAAATAATTTCCTGTATACTGTGTTCGCTAAGATACCCATTCAAGAATTTTTTTCAAAATATCAATACTTCCATAAGACACCTCAAATTGTGAAAGTGAATTCCACATCCTTACTGCCCTGACAGTGAAAAACCCCCTACGCAGTTCAATTTCAATTTCATTGAGTGGCCCCGTCTCTTCTTACACTCCCTGGGACTTAATAGTTTATTCCCTATGCTAAAATCGCCATTGAGGTATTTGTATATCGCTATCATATCTCCTCTCAAGTGTCTCTTCTCCATGGAGAATAAGTTTAATGTTTGTAGTCGTTTCTCATAGCTGAGGTCCTCCAGTCCCCTTATTAACTTTTTTGTCCTTCTCTGGACTCTCTCCAGTTCCTGCACCTACCTCCTGAGAATTGGTGACCAAAACTGGACAGCATACTCCAGATGTGGCCGAACCAGAGTTTTATGTTAATGTTACATTGATAGCTTTGCTTTCTACAGCTTGGCATTGCATGCCATTGCTGAGCCTGTGATCTACTAGGACCCCAAGATCTTTTTCTATCCTGGATTCCCCCAGAGCCCCCCCCCCCCACCCCCACCAGTGTGCAGCTTGCATTCAATTTTTTAGCCCCCAAGTGCATTACATTACATTTTTCAACATTAAACCTCATTGCCATTATTTTATTAAGGTCTTTTTGTAAGGTTTCTATATCTTGTTGTGAAGTTATTGCCTTACTTTGCTTTGTATTGTCTGCAAACACTGAGATTCAACTATTTATACCAACCTCAATATAATTTATGAAAAAAATTAAACAGAATTTGTCCCAGGACAGAGCTTTGGGGTACCCCACTTACCACTTCAGACCAATCTGAGTACTCGCTGTTTATCACCACCCTTTGAACACACCCCTGTAACCAGTTTTCTATCCATGTAAAAAAAACCTGTGGTCCATGCCACCAGACCTCAGTTTGTATTGAATGCTTTTGCAAAGTCCAGATACACCACATCCACCGGCCTTTCCTTATCTTGATGGCAGCTCACTTTCTTGTAGAATCTTAACAGACTGGTCTGGCAAGAATGACCTTTCATAAATCCATGCTGATTACTACTAATGGTACTGTTTTCATTAGCAAATTATTGGATACTCTAATGGGAATAATCCTGGAAAAATATCAATCACAAAATAAGAAGACTTAGTTGTGCTGCTATCAAATAAGATTGTGATGAATTTTGCAATATAGTATTATGAACTGTTTGAAGTTTTGTGAATTTTTGTTTTTTTTAAATTACATGATAAACAGCAGTTTGGGAACACAGTTGAGCCATTTTACCCTGTACATTCCTAATTTATTCTGGATTGTTATTGTGCTCTGTCTGTTCACATACAATGGTTTGTTACTAGAAACACAGAAAATAACCCACCAAGTACACAATAAAGCCCTCAGAATATAATTTCCACTGTTGGTTACTATGTTGTATAATGCTAAGCTGTTCCCTTCTGAATGTATACGTGGGTCTGTAGTAGGGGGCTGATTCTTCTTTAAAGAAAGCATATTATACAGGTACATCCTAAACTCACTGTGTGGTGGAGCACTGAAAAAGATCATTTGTATTTGCAGCACTGGGGCCGTGGGAGTTTTGTATCACCAATAAGCTCACCTGCATGCATCTAACCTTTCAGGATAAGGACAACAATACTGTCGGAACCTGCATTACACTGAGTCTATTACTAATTGACAGAACATTGGAAGAGTTTCATTTATTTTGTTTTGGACATTCATTACCGGACTTTTTATATGTTTATTTAAAAAGATTCCATTACCTTCAAATTTGCATATTTCTATTGATGCATAGTCAGTTTTATTGCACATAGACATTTGTTAATATAGCAGCGCGTCACATTTATTTATGTTTTGATTTTTATATTATAATAAAAGGTCACTTAGGGGGTCATTTACTATATCGCGATTATGCCTTCGCAAAAAAATTTTAACGCGCAGAATCGCTAATTTGCGCTAATTAGCGTGAAAATGGAATTCACTAAAGCCCTGAGGGAGAAAATAGTCCCAGAATCAAATTCACTATAACGCCCAAACAGCAGTGACTGACTAAAAAACTAGTCGTGGTAGAAGCAAGGGAAGTGCACATGGAAATAATGTTTAGAGCATGATAGGATCACCTAAATTGTTTTTAAAAATGTAGTATCTTGTTTTATGATGATCTGCTTTTAAATTGTTTAAAAAAGTGATATATAACCTGAAATATCATTGAAAGTCTGAAAACAGCCAAATTCCCCCTTTTTTCCTGACTATTCATCAGCACAACTGAGCATGCTCAGACAAGAAAATTCATTTTAACTCCCATGCCTTTTTTAGAGGGCGGTATACTAAATTCGCAAATTTGCACTTGTCTATAAAGTCTTTTTGAAAAGGCAAATTTGCGTTGGATAATATGCCTTCTTGAGAAGCCCATTGAAAGTTTCAGCCATTGATTCTAATGGTACAATTGTAACTTCCCTAAAGAAATCCTTTTCATGTTGAGATGAAATGTATCTTTCTCTCAAACAAATTGTCCCTGCAACGATGTTGCTATTTCATCATCTAATTTGTTTTTAAAAATGTTACAATGTTCAATCTTCTCATGTTTTTCCCTGTCTTTTGCTTGTTGCTGTCCATCTCATAAAAATCTTTTCCGGGGCGTGGCCTGGACGTTGAGGGAGATGGCGGCTTGAATCCTTAGCTCCGCTGCATTGCGTTCCCTCCTGAGCTTCAATCGTGCACTAGGTACCTGAAATTGGGCAAGACACAAGGGGAACATTCCCCCACCCGCTCACGCTCACCCAGGGCGCACTCTTCCGAGGCGGAGATATTCCGCGCCAGACCCCGGGAGAAGAAGGTGGAAGCACAGGCCTCAGGAGAGCCAGCACGACATGTGAGCCGCAGCCCTGAAAGACGAGAGAACACAGGTGCCTCGCACAAGCTGCAAAGATCAGAAGACCAAACTCATCA
The DNA here is from genome assembly GCA_018402905.1 of Glandirana rugosa. NCBI lineage: Eukaryota > Metazoa > Chordata > Amphibia > Anura > Ranidae > Glandirana > Glandirana rugosa. Next base: position 13,475 of record BLSH010335224.1, read on the forward strand.
ACCGGTCAGTATTGCAGACCTACATGCTATTGCTACAGATATTAAGGCTACTTTTACAGCCGTAATAGCAGACTTAAGGAGTGACTGTCATAACATGGTGGCCAGAATAGAGGAAATTGAGACACTACCTCACGCCATGACAATGACATACACAGTGCCAGGCAAAACATAGACTCACACACCCTGCACCTGCGGGACATGCAACGCCATTTAGAAGACCTGGAAAATCACAGTCGCAGGCACAATGTCAGAATCTGAAACCTGCCTGAATCATTTGACAATGATCATTTACTCCCCGCATTACTGGCCATTTTCAATGATCTCCTAGGCAGAACTCTAGAAACTCCAGTGGAAATGGAAAGATACCATAGAGCCCTGAAACCTAGGGGCAGAGATAATGAACCACCCAGAGATATAATATGCAATATAGTAAACTTCCAACTAAAAGAAGAAATCCTGCGTAATGCCAGACTCAGAAATCGCATAATATACCAGGGCCATGAAATAAAGCTCTTTCAGGATCTCTCCCAGCTAACTTTACAGCAACGCAGAGATATTCGCCCCCTTCTGGACGTCCTGAGGGAAAGAAATATAGCATATAGATGGAAATTCCCCTTCTGCCTCTCCGCAGGTCCCCCAAACCGCCCAGCCCTCCTGAAAGTGCCAGAAAACCTACCAACCTTCTGTGACAAGCTCAATATTCCTCACATTGACTTACCAAACTGGTACTCAGATCTGCGCCCCACTTACCAGGACCACTCCAGGGAGGAACCTATGGAACTGCCATTACATGATGATGCCCACCCGCATAGGAGACGCCAGCTCTCAGCCAGATTCTCTCCTCCGCCAATAAATAAACGCTCCTCCAGAGAAGGAAGCCTCACTTCTTCCCCAGCTCATCGCAAACCAAGAAAAGACTAGAGTTGATAGCAACAACCCCATTCAAGCTATCTACCATACCTGATCTACGAGCAATATACGCCCCCACTTTTTGTTACTGACCCTGCAAGTCCCAATCACATGGATCCCGCTATGTGAACAGAACGGTAAAATGCTCACTTGAACTATGCCCCTGTAACATCTCACAAGCATCTGCAAGACCCAGAACATCTCATGCTGTCCAAAATATTGCATCACTTTAGACAACGTATATGCTGATGCATAGCAAACCCAGGTAGCAAGAACACACCCCTGCCCGCGACAGCACAAGGAACTTTGTTATCTGTATAAGACGAACCACTCAAACTGTCGCTACAACCAGAAATAACTATCTAAAACGGAAGATACTATCTTCCTTTAACGCGTTAAGCAGGACTGCCTCTAGAGGACTCAAGTAACATGTTTTATCTTACTGTCTGCCCTAAATGACCATTTGTTTTATTGTTCAACTGTTATATTTACAGCTGTTTTTTTCTCTCTTTAACTACATCACTCGATATAATATGAGCCATGCGGGTGCACTCCTTCTTGGGGATTCTGACTCATCATCAGAGCCATTTCATCACACCAATTGGTATCACACGCCGCTCACACTAAGGTAAGAAATTATATTCTCGCACCTCCACCTATTTTCACCACACGTGGAAAGGACTTCACCCGCATGGATAAGGTAAAAACATGTACCGGCAACATAGTTATATGCTATTCAATATATACATACCATCCGAATGGAACCGGGGTCATGGGCCAGCCTCCCTTAAACATGGGAACACTTTAGCCTGAGCATGGAATCGCTTGCTACCAAATTAACCTAGACCTACACCCAACACAAAAAAAAAAAAAAAAAATAATTAACTCTACCAAAAGGACACCTAAATCTTACCTACAGTCTCAACTCATCTTCCCTCATACATACAACAAATTAAATAAGCTCATTTTCTCAAAATATACCTCAACACCCCTATACAAATCACTCGACCTGGTGCAGTACAGGGCCCAAGCTAGCTAAGTGCTAGTCTTGACAACATTTTTTTCAAACCCTAACATAGATTTTGTAAGCTTACGCTCAAACACCCATTCGAGGCTGGCGCATCTCCTGACTCCATACGAAGATCCTATTAGTATCTCACACATACAACAGACCCGTTCTGGAAATATTCATACACTAACCTGCACCCCCAACATACCAAGAGTTAACATAGATGGATACATGGATTGAAAGCGATTACAATCCATAACCACTCAAACTGTTTACTATTGCGCACACGAGTATCTTGATAATCTCAGTAAGATGTATGACATTGTATACCCCCCCTTTTTTACGCCAATAAACATGCTCTTCACACCTCTCCTCACATCCCATCCCCCTACAAGAAAAAGAGCTAAAAAAGAGGAAAACAAACAAACACAAGGAGAGGGGAAAAAGATACTGTGTGATAAACACTTTCCACATCTAAGTCCGCCATCATTAGCCTCTGTCGCCCAACTACATATAAGATACCTCTAATCACATATCCCTAGTTTAAATTCATCCATATATGGGACACCGATGCAGCGGAACCCCCGATTATCCGTCTTTGGTTACTTTTTCCTTAAGACGGCTAACTCTCTCCATCATAATCTTTGACCCATCCTCTCCCCAACACAGCCTGAGATCCCTCTCAGCTAATACTAACCGACACACAACACATATACTGGGTTAAGCTGGTCTTCCCTAGTAGTCGGTACCCCTCACCCGTTCTCCTGATCCCTCTCCTTAACTCCCCACCCACCTCCCCTCTACCCCTTACTTGCCAGCTATCCGCTCTAACTCCTTTCTTGCCCCCCTCCCACGCCAATATCACCTCTTCATTAGAGTTGAGCGAACCCGGACTGTAAAGTTCGGGTCCGTACCGAACTTTGGGGTGTCCGGGACCCGGACCCGGACTTTTCAAAAAAAGTCCGGGTTCGGGTCCGGGGTTCTGGTAATTTTAATGAAAAATCTTAAAAATGCTGTAAAAAAGCCCAGGAAGGTCCTAGAGGTCTGCAAAAGGAAGGAAAATGTGGGTAAGGGTGGGACAAGTGCCCTACAAAGAAATGGGGACAGGGAAATAACTTTAAATATTTAAAAAAAAATAAAAACATAAAAAATGCAAAAATGGAGATCATCTTCAAAATGGGTCTGAAAAGTATTAATTAACATTAGAGGCCATAGAACTGTTCTAAAATCATCTTCAAACTGTGTCCAAAAAGTATAAATAAGCCCGGAGTACCCATATCACTGT
>BLSH010335224.1:39017-55583 GCA_018402905.1 Glandirana rugosa
CCTACATCTTTCCCCCCAGTAAATTCTATCCATTGCAAAGATTTATTAAATGCATTGCACATACCTGCTTTTTGGCTAGAGCCTCTCATGTTTTTTTCTTTCAGTTCCTTCTTACTGTAGCACCTTTCTACATCCTTAGTGCTGCTGATGGGGGTGTCTGCATGCTCACATGATTTGTCACAGTGATGTAATAGTAGAGCAACTGCTGAAATTGCTAATCACTCAAACTGTAAAATTATATTAGAGGGGAATTTACATACAGCAATAGTGCACAGAATACCCTCATGAAAATTGGAAGATATGTTCAACTTTATTTACTATTTCAGAACGGTATAGCTGGGTGCAGATTAAATTCAATTTTTTTTTTCTAAAAGCAGAGCTCCAACCAAAAACATCAAATTAAAATTGAATAGCCCATTCAAAGATTTATTAGCAGACAGTCTGATGGCCAGCATTAAATTCTCTTCCTATAAGCCCATATCATTCTGTAATTGGACAGTGAAAGAGATGCAGCAGAGCGGTGTCTTTCCTCTGACACTCTGCCCCCTCCTCTGTTCAGCATGCTTGTCAGCCCATGAACTGATTGGCTTCTTTCTCTCACAATTTTGCTCTGCTGTACATGAACTACAAAAGGCTAATAACGGGTCTAATTCAGGTAATTCTTGCATTTAAAAACACATTTAATCATGTATTCATTATCACAAAGTTGCATTAATCTGCGTCCTTTATATCAGGCTTGACATTACGTTAAAACATGACTTGTGTAGGTGTTATATATAATGTAAATTTTATTTTTTTTTATGAAAATGGAGTGGCTCTTTAAATGTGAACATTATGATCATGGAGATTTAAAACTCACAAACTGTGAGCCTCTTCTGGTTGCATGCCTTGTCATTCCACGTTCCATCTGTGAACATTTCAACACAATTTTCCTTTCCTTTCCCACTTGGTTCGTTTCTTCTCCAGTGGGTGTAGTTTAAATGATTTCCACCCAAATAAGGATATTCATCCAAGTAATGGAATTCTCCAGTAGTTGGCCCCTCCAGTATTCCCAAGTATGCATATCTGTTAAATTCCTTGAGGATTTTTAATAATGCATTGTTTTCAGCTTCATCAATCGGAGTAGCAATGCATCCACCGACATCCTTACAGGTGGTTTTGGAAGTTTCAAAATCAACCTCGTTACCGTTGGTAGCTAGTATTTTATGATTCACTTGTTGTATTTTTCCTTGCAGAAGAAGAACTGAAATATTAAAAATACGGGATTTTATAAAAACAAATATACAGAGTAACTGAATTTGAAGTCTATATTTTACAACATTGTTATAAAATGTTTATAAAATATTTATTTAATTGGAAATGTAAACTTTTTTAAAAGTCACTTGAGATTCATTATGATCACATGGCCCAAATGTCAGTTATACTGTCAAATATAAAAAAAGAAAATTTGTCTATAATAAATTATTTTACACATTACACACTCTGTAATAAGAGTTACATATTTTAGAGTTTAAAGTGAATGTAAACCTGAAAAAAAATTTTAATCAAGGCTTCTGCCTAGTAGAGTATTGGATGTCATGTCATCTGTGCCCAGTCTTGCCACAAAGAGTTAATCCAACTCTGAGCAATCCTGTTATCTTTTTTCAGTAAGAAAAAAAAACGTCTCACTGGGAAATGTTTCTTCCCTGTGCTGTGTGAGTGACAGGTCATTTCCTTATCTCATGCATGGAGCATAGAGAGCTTCACATCCCGTCCCCCCCTTTCTTCTCCAGCTCTTCCAGAATTGGCTGCTCCACACCTCAGCATGATTGGGCATGCTGAAGTCATGTGGTGTCTTTCCTCAGTTTTGACAGGATGTTTCTCAAAACTCAGGAATAAGAAAGTAGGAGAGTGTAGAGGTGGGTGGAGAGTCTTGTGACATCACAACTCCACCCACTGAGCTCCAGGAAAGAGAACCACCCACTGATTCCAGAGTTTTGCAAGGCTGCTACTGCTAAAGTGGGGGACATTTGTAAGGTAGGGATACATGCAGGTGGATTGCATGTATATATACATTAATACTGTGCCATTAGTTTATACTGGGTGAGTGGTGGGTTTACATCCACTTTAAATAAATGTATTACCTAAGGTTATATAAATGTGTATCTATAGCATTTTTGCTCAGTTTTGAATAGAACAGTTGTCCGTGTCCTTGGGAAATTCACCTTGTCACTAGGGCAGAAAGTGATGCAGAATGCAACAGTTGAGAGTTGTCACAAACATAATGGGTGACACTGACAATGGGTTGTCTGCTGCCAATGGGAACACCTGATTTTCTCAATTTGGTGAGATATCCTTTTCTTTTTCAGATGTGTCTCTGGGATAGTTATAAAGGTATTTCAGGACAGTGACAGGAAAAAAAAAAGAATCCCTTCCCTCATTTGCTGAAAGCTAAAAAAATTGCCTTGAGACACATCTTGCGGATGTAAACCTGATTTGTGAAATTTGACCTAAACACATATATCTGTAGTGTTTTCTTCTCTATTCAAAGCACTTATGCTGGCCATACACGGTTAGAAAATCGTTCGACAAAAACAATCGGAATTCGTAAAATCGGTCGAACGTGCATGCGATAACGCCATCATTGTATCAATAGATGTCACCCAATTAACAACATATTATCGATTGATAACAACATAAAGGGTCGATTTTTCGTCGACTGATTACGCAATCTGAAGTTAAATTTTAACATGCACATATGCTGTAGCTTTGTTTAAACAGTTTTCAATCGATTCCACTACTAACGTTTCGAAAATCGTTGTTTCGTCAAAAAAATCTGACATGTTGGTTTGTTTTTTTGGCATAAAATTTGCATTTCAAGAAGTTTGCATGCTCAGGACTTCCGAGCAGCAGCAGTAACTCTGAGGCTCCGTCCCGTTCCAGCTATTTGGTGCGCCTAAAACCAGCAAACGACAGTGGATCCCATCCCGATCGATTGCCCTACACCCCAGCCATACCTGGGGTTCCACCCTGATGCCCGGGGACTGCTCCAAACCGGAGGTGAGCCGCCAGCTTCAGTTCGGCCTACTCACTCCCAACCAGCCCAAGATGGCAGCCGCACACCAGACATGCAGAGTGACGGCAGAAGAGGTCTCTATAACGGATCCCCCATCTACACACCAGGCATTCGAGCCACTGCTCCCAACTCCTGTGAGTAACGATCCTCTTGTTAGTGTTTCACCTGCCTGCACAGAATCGCTACTATGCAGAACCATGGAGGACTTTATGCATTCCCCATTGCTGCAGACCCCATAGAACATGGGGAATCATCCACAGGATACACCATTAAGGCTGATTTGCAATCTTTGGGAGCGCGCATTGATGCCATTGAACAAGTGGTCGATAGAACAATGGCACGCACTAACCAAAATACTACATCCATACAAACGCTCCAAGGTCAACTGGAATCGGTACTATTAAAAATAGATGATCTGGAAAATAGAAGCAGACGTTACAATTTCAGGATAAGGGGCCTGCCAGAGTCAGTCTCAGATGTTCAGGGATCTGTAAAAATACTTATCAAAGAACTGCTCCCCTCCATCCCGGAACATAAACTGGAGCTGGACAGGGTACACAGGGCCCTGCACCCTCCGAACATAGAAGGCCTACCAAGGGACATAGTGGTCAAACCACACTATTATTCTGTGAAAGAGGAGATTATGAGGAAATCTCAACATTTGGAGGCTATCAAAATACAGGGGTATAAGGTCCAAATTTTTGCAGATTTATCCCCCACCATCATCCAAAAAAGGAGGTCATTTAAACCTCTCCTCTCGATCCTTTCCTCAAAGGCCATAAACTATTGGTGGGTATTTCCGTTCCGGCTGCACTTTCAACTCCAAAATAAATCCTACAGCTTCTCCACTTTCCAGGATGGCGAAAGGGTCCTTTTGCAGCTTGGACTGATATCCCAGGAGCTGGATACCTCTTCCAATAGTTCCAAACAGGGATCAACTAAACGGCCACTGCCAGGCAGCCCCCTGGTCCCACTATGGAACAAGCAGCAGTCAAAGAGGCACAGAGACTCAGAACCCCCCTGAATTCTGGAAGTTGATTTTTTCCTCTGAACACTTTCAGATTCCCCCTTAAGGGTGACTACCTTTTGGATCTACAGCTATGCCTTCATGACTAAACCTCGGGCCCGGAATGGCTTTTTCGAGTTATGGATAACAAATAGACAGCCTATTTACTCCTATCACCTCTTTCCACCATTTGAACTATAGCCGTTTTGTTTTTAGGTTGAAGTCGAGGTTCAAATCAAGGGATGTTAACAGACAATGTTCTCCCCCTGTATGTGGGAATGGAAAAACCCACACTTATCTGCTGATGCTTGACATAAAAGAACACTGCACTAGATGACGTAGCAGTATGATTTATGAGGTTTGAGGGGCGTTTATGCTTTATGCTTTAAAGTTAATATTTTTTGTTTTAGTCACTCATCACTTTCTATGTTGAAATGGGTTTGATATAGCTTTAATCACTGAACCAAAAGGATGGTTCCTTTTTCTCTGTAGGAGATAGATGGGTGGCCCAAGAACCAGAGCAGCCGCCCCATGCCACTCTTCCTGTTGCAGCCAGAGGTCAATTTGCCCTCTGGAGCCCCAGGAATGACAACCCCCCCGTTTTGCGGGTTGTCTTTACATTAGGCCTCCCCTAGAGTGAAGTCTCCTGCTGGATTAGACAGGTCCCGTCCTGCGGGAGGGGTCCACGACATGCATCCCATCCCGAGCCCCCCTCCTACTCTTCCTCATCTTCCCCCATCACTTCCCCTTTTCTTTTATACCTCACCTTTTCTCTTTCTGGGTATTTCTCTCTTTTCTTCTTTCTTCCTCCAGGAGCACCTATGGAGTATCAGAAGATTCTTTTTGCACCCAAGTGTCCCAATGGTTTATTTCGTTATGCCCGAGGTCTCACTCCCAACAGGCAAAGTAAGTACAAATTCTTTAAAATTCCTTTCCAGACATTGCTCCAATGGCCGACTACCCGATCACCATGGCTACGCTTAAAATAGCCCCCCACAACACTCAAGGCCTAAACTCCCCTTTAAGAGGCGTAAGGCTCTTAACCATTATAAATCAAAGGGATTTGACATTCTCCTCCTTCAGGAGACACACTTCTCCCACAACTACAACTTCTCGTTCATCCACCAGAACTACCCAACCTTTTATCTCGCCAATATAGAGAAGGATGGAGGAGGGCAAAAAAAAAGGGGGTAGCTATCCTCTTCTATAAAAAGACGACATTCTCCCATGTGTTAACGGATTCTTTGGGCCGCTGCATACTGGTTAAAGGTCATATTGCTAATTCCTTGTATTCCTTTGTCTCGTACTATGCCCTGAACAATAACCAGGCAGCATTCTTTCAATTAAAGCTATCCGGTTTGGCAACACACTTAGAGGGGAGGGTTATTCTGGGGGGGGGGGGATTCCAACATAGAGTTGCACCTGATCAAAGACAAATCCTCTAAGGGGACTTCCAGATTTAGACGCCCCCCCAACCAAAGCATTCGCATTGCTAAACTTCTGTTCTCTAATGGCATAATAGGAATTGAACCCATCCCCACAAAACATTTGCCAGAATTGACTATGTCTTAATTTCCATGTCAACAATTCACCTTGCATTATGGGCTTCAATCCAAGACATTCCCTGGTCAGATCACTCACTGGTAGCAATCAGATTTCTAGGAGCACCCACACCCTCTAGCCCCGACCATGGCACTTGAATGAATCTCTTTTATCTAATCCAGTACACTGTACCATGTTAGAAAAAGAGATTCGGGACTACTTTCTCCCTAACGATACACCGGACGTTTCCCCTTCCACCTTATGGGGAGCACACAAACAGTGATGAGGGGGAAAATTTTACAACTCTCATCTCGCCTTAAGCAGGAACACATCTCTGACATCGAGAATTTAGAAAAACAGTTTAAAACGCTAAGCCGACAACATAAAAAGAACCCCACACCAGAATCCCTAGCAGAGTTAGACACGACTCGGCTATCTTTAAATCTGGCGCTGACTTCTAAAGGGGAAAGATCTATTAACTGGCAACAGGGTCGCTTCTATCTTTATAATCATAAAATAGGTCCCCAGCTTGCCACCAAATTGTCACCGAAATACAAAGTCCTAACTTTCCCCAAAATCATATCTACATTCCTCTCTTTTTATTCTAAACTATACACTAAATATACTCCCAACTCCACAACTGATATAGACTCCTTCCTGGGGGATACACCATTCCCAAAGCTTCATGAAGACCACCGAGCTATTCTAGAATCCCCAACTACAGAAGATGAAGTATGCAAGGTCATCAAAGAGCTGCCTAAGGGCTCAGCTCCGGGCCCGGATTGCTTTTCATCCATGTACTATAAGACCTTCGGAGAGACCCTCACTTCTTACCTGGTCCGGTTCTTTAATTCCCTGAATGAGGACTCCCCTCTGGAGTCCTCGGCTAACCTCTCTTTCATCTCAGTCACATCAAAACCTGGTAGAGATGCCATGGAGGTAGCGAATTACAGACCTATCTCACTAATTAACAATGATATTAAGCTTATGACTAAGGTCCTGGCAAACCGGTTGGCATCTTTCATAGGTTTATATATACACAAGGACTAAGCGGGATTTATACTGGGTAGGCAGGGGCCGAATCAGGTGAGGAGGGCAGTGGACGTCATCTCTCTCCTGAAATCAGGTTGGGACGAGGGTAGCCTCAGGAAGGATATCTTCTTTCGATCGACCTTCAAAAGGCATTCAATACCCTATACTGGCCCTATCTTTGGACTCCCCTTGAAAAATGGAACTTCAGTCCCCTTTTTTTCCATAAGATAAAAGCAATGTACTCTGACCCCATGGCCCAGATTTGCCTCCAAGGACACCTGTCTGGCTACTTTCCTATTGAAAGGGGAACAAGGCAGGGCTGTCCTCTGTCCCCGTTGTTTTTCGCATTGGCGATAGAGACCCTGGCCATTGCCATTCGGACCCACCCGCACATCAAAGGGGTCCGCTGTGGCCCCAAAGTCCATAAATGCACGTTGTTTGCTGATGGCGTCCTTTTGTTTGTAACATCCCCGCTATCCTCAACCCCCAATATTACCCGTTTACTACAAACATTTAGTCAGCTTTCTGGTTTGCAGGTTAACATGAATAAATCTAGGGCACTAAACGTGTCAACCCTGAAACATCTTGTTGAGCACTTGAAATACCACTACCCTTTTGAATGGAACGACTCCTCCATGCAAAACCTCGGCATTCACCTTACCTCCTCAATTGATACCCTCTAGTACCAGATCTGTGGCGATACTTTCAAGCAGCCCAACTTAATCAAATTTCTAACATATACCTTAAGGGACCTAAGCCCGATTGGATAGAAATGGAAAGACAGGCGGTTCCCAATAATACCCTGGACTTCTTGATTTGGAGTCCCTCCAAGACTAGCCCAGCCTTTCTCTCACCAACGCTGTCCCACTCAATATCATTATGCGACTCTCTACATAAGTGTAGTAGAATATCCTCTTGCTGGCGCCCCCTCTCACATATTTTTCACAATCCGCTATTCCCTTCTGGCAGAGACATTAAAGCCTTCCAATGGTGGTTGGACAAGGGGATGTACAGGCTGGGACATTTTCTCAATCTAAACGGAAAAATCACTCTGTCACACTGTCTGAATAAACTGGTAATGCCACATATAGAAACATTTTGATTCCAGCAAATCTCCCATTTCTTACACTTCATATGGTTCTCTAAACCTGAACCTTTAACAACCACCCCATACGAGCAATGGTGTTCGGAGTCTAAGGACGTGAAAGGGGGAATCTCCTTGATATATGCTTGATATATGCTTCCCTAATGGACCCTGAGGAGAAATCCTCATATATGCTTGACTGGTAGCGAGATCTGGACCTAGATTGGGATCTGGACGTATGGCACCAATGCTTTTCATGCTCCTTTAGAGGGGTCCTGAACACTACCTTACTGGAGGTCAATCTCAAGGTGATATCCCGGTGGTACCTAGTCCCCACCCGACTTTGAAAAATGTTCCCCCAGGTCTACCCATTTAGTTTTAGGGACGGTGCTCACTTGGGCATCCTGCTCCACACGTTGTGGGAATGTACCAGGATCAGGGCTGGTGCAAGGATTTTTGACACCCTAGGCGAAACCTCATTTTGCTGCCCCCCCTTGGCTCCAACCCCTTTCCCCTGCCCGCCCTGATCAGCGCCCATCAAATACAGCTTCACCTGTGCCTATCAAGTACAGCCTCACGGGGGTGGGGGCGGAAGGGGGTATTTGGCAGATCAGTCATTATTTCTATATACATTTGCAAATGGCATGTGATAATACAATCTCATTATCTCAGTCAGACAGTCAGTTTTTACATGAATCAATGCAGAGCAGCCAGTGAAAGATCAACAGTGGCCAGGTGCCCCTAGCCGGCAGTGCGCCCTAGGGGGCCGCCTACTCTGCCTAGTGGTAGAGCCGGCCCCGAACAGGATTCGGGGTTTCTGGAACAAAATTTTCCAATTAATACGCAAAGTTACAGGACTCCCATTAGTTAAAGACCCAACTATCGTTCTTCTTAATCAAAGAATCCCGGGAGCTTCTAAGACTACAATCCCCTCCCTAATCTTCTTCCTCCTGTTGGGAGCCAAGATTACGGTGGCACTTAACTGGAAATCAACCTCGGTTCCTTTCCAACAAGCTAAGTGGAAGGTTTCATGGATCATGGCCCAGTAGAAAATCGCCAGCTCCATCCTTGATTCAACTAAGAGATTTGAAAAGATCTGGGAACCTTGGGCCTCATATATGGGGATTTCTTCAATTTAACTTAGGGCCTCCTTAACTTCCATGGGTGTTTCCATATTCTCCCTATTTTTTCTATTTTTCATTTGCCCCTCTTCTAAATCCTCTTTCTTCCTCCCCCCTACTCTTTCCACTCTCCCTTCCTTCCCTACCTAGACTCTTGTTCTCTTTCCAGCCCCGTTACTTACAGTTCTTCACAGATGTGTAATTCCTTCATAATAATGTGAGTGACCAGGAGAGACTCTAGGCAATATGTGACCAGACTCTCCCTTCGGGTTTCATGGAGTTCAACTGGCCGAAAGTTTTCTGTTTTCTTACAATCAATTTTAAATGGCTCTTTAGTACTTATAGCTTAAGGTTCTCTAATGCTATCCTTAGCTCGACAAATACTACATTAGGTTATGTTTCCTAATGCATGTATAGATGATGTTCAGCAATAGTTTTTAAAAAACATCAGCTGTGGAAGTAAGCCTATATCCACCTCTCTATGCTTGTCCCTGTTTGTAGGATAACTAAATGTATGTATATGCTACATAGCTGGATATGTTCTACTTCAATTTACAAGATCTGTACTGAATATGTATACTTTCTTTTTCTTTCTTAAATTCAATAAAAACCATTGAAATTAAAAAAAAAAAAATTGCATTTCAAGAATTGAAATTTGGCCACTAACATTTCGGAAGTCAAATGATCGAGCATATTGAACGACTTTTCAAATGAATTTCTAACCGTATATGGCCAGCTTAAGTCCGCTGTGTTTCTGCTGTTTTGTTGCTCAGTTATCAGCATGATAACTTTTGACATGCACTCTGTCAACCAAGATAAAACCAGCCTAAAATTTGTGTCAAGGGAGATTGCTCTAAATAGATTAGCAGACAGCTTGACTTGTCACAGCACAACTCTGCAAGTCTCTGCCTATGTGGAGTGGGGTTGTGTGCCTTCCCTCCAATCAGCTGTCTTGACTGTATGCCAAGAATCCACTCCCAGTGCTGAACAGGAAGAGAAAATCTGTGACACAATATGCTTTTTCTAAAGAATATATAAAGCTGAAGACAGCAGGTATGCATGTAATACTTATATAGGGAGATTTGTTTCATCCCTGTGTATCATCTGAGGCTGTTCATCTCACTGGGTATAGGAGAGGGTTTACATCCACTTTAACTTGCGTTGTTAGCCACATTTACATGCAGAGATGCTTTAAGGGACATGTATACCAGATACAGTCAGGGGTGTTTTTAAATGCAGCAAAATGCCGTGCAAATGTCTATGCAAGAAACATGAATGCATTCCAATGAGCCTTGTTTACACTATTGCAGTGCTTTCATATTCAATTTAAAAAAGTACAGAATACTGCATTTTTCAGTACCAGACGCACCATAAAAGCATGCAAACATGCCCAAATGCACTGCAAATGCATGTGAAAACATGCAAACGCACCACAAACATGTATAAATGTGTGCAAATGCAACTTAGTAAAATAAATAGATTAGAATAAATGAAAAAAATCCAAAAAAAGAAAACACACCTTAAACATACTGCAAATTCATGTAAATGCACTGCAAAAACCTTGAAAATGCATACAAATGCACATGCAAAAACGCACAGTGAATGCTGAGATTGCGATGTAAATGAGCCATTACTAAGGGAGTTGAGGGTCTTCCCACAGTTAATTGTGCATATATTCACTTTAATTATCCAACAATGATTGGATATTGGAATGACTGAACAGAAATTTTCTTTTCACATGATTTTATAATTGAAGTAAATATTCACACAGTTTATTGATGTGAAGATTCCCAAGTACTTTAGTAAATCAGCCTCTGCATGTGAATGTGCATAATTCAGAGCACTCTTTTCAGTTATCCTGAATGGAAATACACAGATCAATGCGCCCAGCTTGTTTTTAAATAACAAACAAGTTATACTTACCTCTTCTGGGAAGTTGGATTTGCACAGAGCAGCCCCAATCCTCCTCTTCTTGGGTCCCTCTTTGCTGCTCCTGGCCCCTCCCTCCTGTTGAGTGCCCCCAGAGCAAGCCGCTTCGAGTCACAGCTCTGTGTGTCCATTCAGACAAGGAGCCCTGATTTGGCCCCACCCCCTCTCTCTTCTGATTGGCTAACTGACTTTGATTGACAGCCACAGGAGCAAATGGCACAGCTGCTGGGTCTCAACCAATCAGGAAGAGAGTCCTGATGGGTAAGACACTTGTGGACATCGGTGGAGAGAGATGAGGCTCAGGTAAGTAGTTAGGGGGGTGCTGGGAAAGCTGCTACACACAAAAGGTTTTTTATCGTAATGCATAGAATGCATTAAGATAAAAAAGAAACAACTCCTTTAACTTATTAAAGGCAATTTGTCTTTTTACTTTGCAAGGGAATTTTATTTCAGCTTGGTGAATGTAGTGAAAATTTACCTTGCAATGAATACCCAATCATTTTAGCTTCACTCCACTCACTATGCTAAGGTAAAATTCACTTGCAAAGTGAAAATTCCCTTGAAACTTGTGAATAGGCCCTACTGAAAATACTGGGTTTCAGCATGGTTATGATTTCTTCTGTGCTGAATATTGGAGCAACTGCTTGGCAGTTTATCTGTTGGGAAGGATCCATAAAGCCATTATTCACATTACATGCAAAGATACTATTGCTTTTACATTTTACAATGCTCTTTTCCTCAGTCTTTAAAATAGTTAATTAAGCTATATACCTCCTTCCAGTTTGGCGATGCGATTGTTTATATTTTCTAACTGAAAAAGTACTTCTGGATCCAGTGATGCAGGAGTTCCTGCCAATGATAAAAAAATAACATTATCATAGATTGAACTGTGTACACAATGCATATCATTTTCCAATTTTAGATGATGTTAGACTGTTTCAAAATTATGAAATATCACATGTACTTGCAGTTGGCATTTATCTGAGTGCAACTTGCAAGTACAAACACTTACAAAAAAGATCTATCTGGCAGGACAGAAGACATGATTTTTTTTTTTGCTGCAGTTAAGCTGGCTATACACTGGTGGAATGTCGACGAATGTTCGAACAAAACATTTGTACAAAAATTCTTATCAGTGCATTTGATGACATGAAGAATGTCATTTGAAAGTACTTCCAGAAAAGTTTGCTTTTAACATCTGATTTTGGAATGAATGGTATTTCCCAAATGAAAACCACATTCGCAGTTAGAGAATGGAAGAAAAATTTTCCATCCTGCTCCTTAGAAAATTCTTATCACTGTGGTCAAAAATAAATGTCAAATTGACCCCAATAATGAATAGAAAATCAAATGAATGTTTCTAAAGTGAACATTTTCTAACAAAATTCTACTAATTTATGCATACCTCCCAACTTTCTGAAATAATAAAGAGAAATGTCTCTTAGTACACAGTATGCAGGCGAATGACACATTCCTGCCACAGCCCCAGCCCCAGTTACACAGACCACAATGATCTAATATGCAGAAACCACACTTTTTTACCTCTTTTTTTAATATTTGATTTTCAAAATAACAAATGCAGCAGAGGCGTACCTACAGGGGTTACAATTGCAACCCATCCCCATTTTGCAGGGAGCCCATACAGACCCCCTGTACAACTGGATAGGAGGACCGGCTGCATATAGAGGAACCAAGGCTAAATGCCTCCGGGAGGGAGAGTAGGAGAAATGGGGATTCAGTGGCTTCAAGAGGAACATGGAGAGATTGGTTCCTCTATATGCAGCTGCCCCAAAGCCCCCCAACGGTGCTCCTTAAAAATTGTAAAAATTATAAAAAAATAATAGTGTAAGAATAAAAAAGCAGTGACAGATCTACCAGGGTCACAAAGATTGCACTTGCGACTGGGCCCCGGTGTTCTGCCACCAGGCTCGGAGGAAAGGGCCCCAGCTGAGGATCAGGGGAGCCCTTTATAGTTTCTTGCACCGGGGTCCTGAAGGCTCTAATTACGCCACTGAAATGCAGTAACATAGAGGTTGGATAAAAAGTTTAGTGCAACATAAAACTTGGGTCTGATATATGTTTGGGGGGATCTTTGGAGAGGTCCCCATGGAATTTATCACAAAAACAGGAAACCAGAAGGGATTTGTAAATAACAGGGTCTATTATGGGCCAGATATGGATTGTAAGAGGGTACAACCATGCAAAAGAAAACAAAAAATGGTGTGATATCCCTGCCAAAATGCATACCAAACTCTCATGCAGCATGCAGATGGGAAAAGTGGGAAAATGAGCATGCCCCCCCCCCACAAACCAGGAGGGGCCCCCTTGGAAAAGCAAGTTGATGAGGACAAGGACGCTTCATCACAACCCTAAATAGGTTTGTAACATGTTCCAAAGGTGAACTTAGCTTTACATTTTGGCAGTTAAAATAGTTTACATTTACAAATATTTCTGCTATGCTTTAGCTGTTTGCCTAGAGCTCAGCTTTAACAAAACAAAGCAAATGCCAAATTACTGTATACGGGCAAGTTTTACACTGATTTAAAAATGATTTATTTACCTGAGCACTAATCATTCACAAACATAAAACAGAATATATACTTGCATTTATTTACCTGGAAGCCCAATTTCTCCCGTTTCTCCTTTTATTCCTTGTACACCAGGTGGTCCCAATGGGCCTGGAAGACCATCTCTTCCTGGTGGTCCTTGTTGTCCTCCTGGAGGACCCATTGGCCCTGAAATGCAAAGTATCAGTTAGGCTACATGTACATGGGACATTTTTTAACCTCCCCTGAATGACTCAACTTGACAGCTAGAAACCAATTTTTAAAAACGTCCATTTAGTCGCGTATGCATGCCGCATTTAGCCGTGTTTGCATCTAGAAGTTTTTATTTATAAATGAAAAACACTTGTAAACAAAACATTACCACGTTTAGGTGCATTTACAAGCTGTTACAGGCATTTGGCATTTCAAATGCCTCTGAACATCTGTCCCGAATGCATGTTTTTGCTTTCCAAGAAATGCTTCTAAACTCAACTGCCTAGAAACGAATATAAACGACCCTGTGTACATGTACTGATAAGATAGCATAGAGGAGAGTTCAGGGGCAGCTGAAAAAAATGCCCAACTGCTCCTAAATGTCCGTTTACCAGCAGCAGTGTACATGAGGCCTTAGAGTTTAGACATTAGCTAGCCATAGATGGATTGAATCTCGCCCGGTTTAGCAGGGAAAAAACAAGATTTGATCCATCTATGGGCAGACTGGTTGTACTGAAGTCAATCCATCAAATAAATTTAGTACAATCAGCCTGTCAGATTTTTTGCATGCAATTCCTGACAGTGCCAGCATTAATCATTGTATTCTGCTGGCAGGGAAGGTTCCCTGCTAGCAGAACACAATAGCGCTTCGGGAGGGATTCCACAGTTAGTGCTGGGGGGGGTATCAAGCCATTTTTTTTTTCTTGCATCTATGATGCAAGGAAAGTGAATTGCATCATCAATTGACTGCTTAAATGATAATCTTATTCTACAAAAATAACCTATATACAACTACCATTTACTGGCCATGTAATCAATTTTTCATGAAAATGTTTCTTACTGTGTTTTTGTACCTCCTTGTAAAATCCTTAGTGAGTGCACAAACCTTTCATTTTACCCCTCAATTCTGATTCATTAAACGAGTAGTGTACCTTAGTTACAGTTATGTTGACTGCTCTAGGCACACTACAAATCCCATAGTCCGTATTCCCTATTCCATCTCGACAGCAAGCAAGTAAGGGTGGCTATAGTGGGGCCATGGAAAACAAATGTAGCCCCCCCCAATAGGAAGTCCGATCACAGCAGCCAAAAAAGCAATCTGGGGATTTGGAGGAGGCTGAGAGCTACTAGAGGTACTTTTGGAGCTAATACATGTAAAGGGGCTTTTGTTAGTGACTGCTGCAGGAAATAATTTGCAATCTTGTTTTTGTACAAAGCATTTTAATTAAATTATTATCTTACTGCATTATGTGACTTTTTGGATAAATGTTTTTTGCAACAAAGACTATTTAATTATATCATATATAGCTTTGTAACCTAAAGAATACTTTCTGGCCTAGTGGTTAGAGCTTTTGAATATTAAACTATTACATAAAGTAAATGTTAAAACTTCTCAGCATAGATTTTGAAGGAGCTAATGAAGAAGCTAGATTTAAGATTTCAGGCATAAACCCCAAGACCACGGGATATAGCTGTCCATTGGCTACAAACTACATGATATTCACATTTACAAGAGATTCACTGACCAAACTAAACTACACAATTCCTGAGATGGGATGATTCTTTGGGTGTCTTAAACAGACATTGGGGTTGATTCACTAAAGGCAATTAACCCCCCCTGGCGGTATTCCTGAGTGTGGCTCGGGGTGCATATTCTGTACCAAGAGCGGTAACCCTGAGCCACACTCGGGATCACGTCGCTGCATCCAAGGCAGCGTTACTTACCTTGTCCCCTGGATCCAGCGATGTCCTCTCACTGTGTCAGCGGGCTGCGTCCTCCGCCCGATGCCTCTGTGTGCCAGGCTCTGTTCCCTGCGAGCGTCACGTCGCACGGGGGTGGAGACCGGCGGCAAATTCAAAAAGTGAAACACACAGTAAATATACAGTACACTGTAATCTGTAAGATTACATTACTGTATGAAATCATTTCGCATCCCCTTTGTCCCTAGTGCTTTGCCCAGTGCCCTGCATGCACTTTTATATTATATATGTCATTCTTTCTGCCTGGAAACTTGAGAATGTCCATGGCAACCAAAAAGTGTCTCTTTACGTCAAAAGTGGTTTTTGATCAGCTAGAAAACACCGGTAGTAAATAAGAATCATTTGCAGAATTGAGTGATACTGATTTTTGGGGGAAATTTATCATCAGACACTGAAAGTTACGACATCGACAGTTCTGCAAATGAGCAAATTTCAGTGTTTTTGGTTTGATTACATTATTGAATACATTTTATTACTATTATGATATTATTTTTGATAATTATTTATAGTTATTTATTATATTATAATTTATGATTTCATTTTTCCAACTTTATCATACCCGGGATGTCTATAAAACTCTGGTTTGGACAGATTTAAGTGAGTTATTCCTAAGAATTACAGGCCTACAATATAAAACGCCAAATTTCTATGCAAAACAATGTTCCGCTTTTAGACGCAAAAATCTGACATAATCATACCTCCAGGGACGTTAAACTGCACTCTGCAAAGTGCATTTGCTCTAGTCTAGAGCTTAGTAAATGAGAGCTCTGCTGAATTCCACCACCCAATTATGTGCAAGCAAAAAATGTTCTTTCTTTTATTTTCCTAGCATGTGATTGAATATTCTTTGTAACATGAACCTTCACCTCCTTTACTAAGCTGTGGCGCAACTGAACTTGCAAAGTGCACAGTCTTTTTGCCTTTAGTAAATCAACCCCAATGTTTATGAATGAAGGTGCATGGCTAATGGGCATTCATGTTCATGTAAATATACATAACTGCTTTTTATGATTTGCTGACCAAACAAACCTCTTTATTATACTATAGGTGTAGGTTCATGGGCAAAGGGCATTATTTAAACATAGTAAACAAATATATAATCAGCGCTAATATGTCTAAACATAAGAAACAAATATAGTGAAGAAATCAATAATCAATGGCCAATATATCCGGCCTAATGAATTTCTGCCAGAACTAATTAGAGCATGTCCACTAGTGACTCTATATAACACAAATATATATCACAATATAAGTGCAGCACAACCCTAAATTAATCG